>QANY01005223.1:195420-263435 GCA_003255025.1 Datisca glomerata | reverse complement strand
ATATATATATATATATATTTACAAAAATGAAAAACTAAGAAAAACAGAGGGTGACGTCACCCTCTGTCACTTAACAGATGGTGATGTCACCTTCTGTCACTTAACAGAGGGTGACATCACCCTATGTACAAAAATTTTCCCCCTTCATGAGATATATAGTCAATTTTTTTCTAAAGAGATAGACATTAAATTTCAAGTTAATGTAGTAAAAATTTTTGTCATTTCTAATTGAAAGGAAATATTAAATAGTTGATATATTAAGCTTAAATAAATGAACCAAATAATTAAAATTAAATTTAATTGAATCCATTTAAAAATGTCAATGGAAAATTTATCCATTTAATGAATAATTCTAGTCATTATTTATAAATTACCTACGTTTTTGTGATTTATATTTTTCATCACTTATATCTTGTTTTAAAGTTGAGTTCAAAGTTGGCCAGGGATGAAGGAATAATAATCTATTATAGCATAATAATCCCTCACTTATCTTGATTTTGAAGAATATGAGAAATGTTAATTATAGCCATTTTAGCTTCTCAATCAATGTTAAGATATTAACATAGCATATTCACTCATTGGCTTTTAGAGTGTACGACCAAGGTATTTTATTCATATAATCATTTGTAGATGAGTACTGATTGTCTTTTCTTTTGATAAGTGTCGCAACGTGCATGTGACGCGGAGCGGCGATTGAAAAATCATTTTTTGAGAAAAAAATTCAAAGCCGCCACCAATCATTTTAGGACGTGATTGGTCACCCAAATATTTTGGTCTGCGAAAATTTAAATTTAGTTCGGGAGTCATTTGCGTGTGAGGAATGTATTAGCACCCCACACCGCCCATTATGAAAAATTGTTACCAAATTTAATCAAATACTATCCAAATTATTTTTTTTCTAAAAATTCAATTTTGAATGTCCCATTTGGTACATTTTGCATCATAAAAATGAGCAAATAAATTACCTTCAACGGATGGTATAAAGACCATTGAAAAATTATTATTTTTTATCAAAGCGTTATTGGAGTTACTCAGTAACCTAAAACTAACTCCTCACCTCAGTAGTTCGAGAATTTTGGTATCCCAAAATTCTAAAATCTATCATCGAATTTTTTTTATTGAAAACTAAATAAAGAAATTTACAAAATTTAAATCAAAGTGTTATGGTTTTAATTTACGAGCGTCAATTATGATGATAAAAGAATAAAATAATAATCACATACAACCGTGATATATGAAAATAATACATAAATAAATAGAAAGAGATAATAACTATAAATAAAAAAAGAATAATGCAAATGAATGTTAGAGATGATAAATTTTTAAAAAAGAATATGCATGGTGAAAATAATGAAACAAGACGTGAAATAATTAAAAATAAATAACAAAAACTAATAATATCTACTGAAAAAAATAAAAAAATAAACAAAGATAAAAACAAAAAAAATATTAACAACAAAAAAAGAAAAAATAAATTAAAGTAAAAAAAAAAAAGAAAAAATAAAAGTAAAAAATTTACTTTTTGAAATTAATAACTGGTTGAGCAACCAATGGCCCAGATTGTTTGTCCGAAAAGGGTTATCTAATTGTCACGAATAGAGAAATGACCCCATATACAATACAGGAAAAATTAGCAGTGTAATGTATGTATACAAATTCCATAATCAGTTTGGAAAATACTTTTTGCCAATTATTATGGGGATTGTCCAGAACACCGCTAAAGGTAGGACACATTCCCCAACGACACCACACCTCATCACATGGGAAGCCAGCCGAGTCCCAAACCACGACCTGACTTCACCAAACCACGACCAAGGCAGGTCAGGCAGGGTAGAGCCCATAAGGGGTGAGGAATACTCGTCAAAGACCTGAAAGTCCGGACAACCATCCGGATGACCATCAAACGCCAGCACCATCATTACTTGCCAAAAGTAAGAGTCGAGGTGGCATCTTCCTACTTTTCCCCTAATTCGGTCATCTAATCATCACCTACCATCTCAGACAGGTCCTTTTTCAAGTCACCTTGATTTTTATGTCAGCTTGGAGGCAAGGGCCTTAAATGTCGCCCCCAACTTCTCATGTCAAAGAATAGTCACCACATCTCTGAGGCGTCTTTGACATGCTCCCTCTCGATGCAGCTTCTTTGACATGTTTCCTCCTGTAAGGGCTCCAGGTTTAAATATCCCCACCCAATCCAGAACAAGGTGTGCGATTCTCCCATAAGGAAAACTCTGTCAAAATTATACCGGGATACTAACTTAGGCATCGGAGGTCCTTAGGCAAGGAAATCACCCCCAATTCTCCTCCCTCTTTAAGTTCTTTGTTTGTATTTTCCAGATTCCCAGGCCAATAGGATTTTAATGCTAATGGAAGAACACATGTATTCATACTTTTAAGATTTTCGCCATCAACAGTTGGCACCGTTTGTGGGGATGAAATCAAAATTGTTCCTCTCCCCAAAATACTGACAGACGATCTCAACCCAGTAACATTCCTGAATTTCTGTCATCAAAAGTGAAGCTACAAACAATGACGGGTTCAAAAGGCGAACCTAAGGAAAAAAGACCTACGAGAGTAAAGGCAATGGGGGAACAACCATGATCATTGAACCACCCACACAACAGTCCTGGGGAGAGCCTGTAGAACCGTTATATTCAATTATTCTCTCGTCGGAATAGCTAGATAGGACAATCCAAATTTGGTCAATGTTTGCTGCCAAGCAGAATGAGGAGTTCACGAAGTTCCTCTGAAATAACAAGGATGTCTTTACATGAACCCACGAGGATATGCCCGACATAGACCGATGCATTATCACCCACCACCTTAATGTGGACCCGAATTTCAAACTAGTCAGACATAAGAGGAGTGTGAATTCAAAAATAGATGAGGCCACTATTGTGGAGGTGGATAAGCTGCTCTTCATTGGATTTATCAAGGAAGTCCAATACCCATAGTGATTGGCCAATGTTGTGCTGGTAAAAAAAGAAAACAGAATATGAAGGCTATATATAAACTTCATGGATTTAAACAAGGTGTGTCTCAAAGACAACTGTCCCTTCCCCCGCATAGACCAACTAATCAACGCCACATCAGGACATGACCTGCTCAACTTCATGGACACGTACGCTGGATATAACCAGATCTTGATGCATCCACTCGACCAAGAGAAAACCTAATTCATCGTCAGTCGATGAATTTATTGCTACACCTTGATGTCCTTCAAACTAAAAAATATATGATCCACTTAAGAAGGCTGGTGAACAATGTGTTCACTGAACAAATATCAAAGAACATAGAGGTGTATGTGGATGATATACTCGTCAAAATAGTTTGTTAGTCAACCACATCGCTAACCTCGCCAAAACGTTTGACACCCTAAGAAAATATAGGATAAAGCTAAACCCCTCAAAATGCACTTTCAGAGTCAGCTCAGGAAAGTTTCTGGGTTTCATGGTCAACCAAAGAGGGATCGAATCGAACCCCAACAAGATAAGGGCATTACTTGATATAGAACCCCCGAGTAACATCAAAGAGGTCCAATGTCTCACATGGTGGGTCACCACGCTCAACCGTTTTATCTCTCGGGCTACGAATAAATGCCTCCCTTTCTTGAAGACCCTAAGGAAGAATATGTCAGTCTAATGGATCGAGGAGTGTCAGGGAGCTTTCTTAGCTCAAAAAAGCTAGATGAGTTCCCCACCATTACTTTCTAAACATCTGTCCAGAGAGGTGTTGTCTCTATATATGACGGTCTCAAAGATAGTTGTCAACGCCGTATTGGTCCAAATAGGGGATGAATTCGTTCAGTAGCCAATCTATTGATGGTCTTTGCGGCGCGTGCGCAGCGGAAGTGCGAAGGTGCGTGGCCTTTTAAAGAAAAATAAACTTTTAATAAAAATCGAATCTTTTAATAAAACAAAACTTGTGCAATGCCATGCTAACCAAATAAAAAGTTTTATTGAAAAATCTTTTTCAATCAATCAGGATCCATTATATATTTATAAGTTAAATCAACAACATATAAGGTTGGGATTCATATACCTCTTGTAGTCTATATCAAGTATTCTTCCAAATCCCGATCGATCCTCCATTTCCACGAAATCTTTCCAATGATCATTAGACTCTAAGATCCACACCAAGATCTTTCAAGTCAATCCTCAACGCACTAGGGTGTGTGTGGGCACATAGAATATTACAAGACATTTTTTCTGTCTCTAGATGTTCTCAACACATGAAATCTCAAGATTTATTGATAAAGACTTTAGTGAGACGATTCTCTAAAAGAACGTGATGATTATTCTTTTAGAGATTTGATTAACGTTTAACCACAAAAGAAAATCTCTTTGACACCAATCGTGTTCTCAATCCAACATTTGATTGACGAATTGATGATCTGATCAACTGATTCTCTCCTGTTCTTTCAACAACTCAGGCCATTAGAATAATATATCTATATATTCTAGATAATGGTGTATCATATTTTTAGGGATAAACTGAAATATTTAATTATAAAATTATCAATTGTAGTGGGACCCACTATAATTGTGCACAACTGCAGTGCCTTGTGCCGTGAGCCAGCGTAGTCCCTCACGACACCATTGTAGTGCCATGTGGCAGTACAATGTTGCACACTCACTACTGTAGTGTCATGTGGTACCACAGTAGTCAATGTCAATTTTTGATACCCTATCAGTGATTGACACATGACAATTACTGTGAATTAAATAATTATTTTAATCAGATAATTATCTAAATATTAGTTAATTTAAAATTAATATATCTGATTTTTCCTATCAACTCTCTTATCTATTATTTCACAAATAATGGATTTAGTTTATTTAAATTATTATCTAATAATAATTTAATTATCTAATTTCACGAATTAGATATTCTGCCTCACTCATCGATAATTAAAAAATTGATAATTATATATATATACCAAAAATTATATTTAAATATATAAACAATTCAATTAATTAATTTTTAATTAATTAATCGTACATATATAAATTCTTTTTACAAGTCTATCATTTTCTCATGTCTTGAAATATTCACACCCTAGACAACATAGTATAGATGTGACTTGGGGACCATTGACCTATAATCCTAAGTTTCAATAAATCAGATTATTAATTAAACTATTTAATTAAATAATTTTATTTATTTATTTCATTATTACTCCACTATAAATATGGAATTGCACTCTTAGAGATTATAGAATGTATTTACAAAGTATTATCATGTAGTCCACTGACATGATCATTTCATGTAGTTCTGTCCTCCAATTATTGGTTCGTAAATTAGAACTGGTCAAAATTATCATTTTATCCTTCTAATTACCTCTTGATCCTTAAGTACCATTAATCCACTAGTCAATGGATAATTTATAATCTTATAATAAATTTGAGCTTAATAACCATTCAGTTCTAGAATTAACACTTAAGGGAACCAATATACGATCCGTTAGGAAATAGATTCCAAATCTTGTAAGATCATGTCCCCAGCCATGCACATCATTGAATTTTTAAAACAAAAGTCACTAGCCTGATTAATAAACATACATTAACGAGTGAATCAAAAGATCCAGTAGACATGCATATGAGTTCATGACTACTCAGAATTCAAACTGATATACATATTATCATCGAATTTATGTGTATTAAATCTTTATGATAAACGACACGTTAATAAAGATAATAATTTACATCGGTCATGTCCTATATAATCTTATTATATAAAGTACATTCACTAAGATGTTTATCCACATCAATGATCTAGATCTAGACCACACGTATTCATAATGCTTAGTGAATCGTACTAGCAACCATTCATTAAAGATTTCATACTTTAATATGTTGCTGATAATTTTATTCATTATCTATGATCTTAATCTTCTCGTACTAATAGAAGATTTTAGTCTCATTAATGAATATGAAATTTTTAGATATTTATATAAATTCTTCAGCAATAATTTAATCCTCTTTAAATTTAATATCAAAATGTCAATACACATATTTTGAGGGCATAACCCGCCAACATCTATTACATCATTAAGGACATGGTTGAGGGGGGAGCAGAGAAACGCTACCCAGACGTGGATAAAATGGCCTTCGCCCTTATCACAGTGCTGCAGAAGTTCCGTCCATACTTCCAAGCCCATTCCATTCAAGTCCCCACGAATTCCCTGCTTAGGCAAGTCCTCTAAAAGCTCGAGACCTCAGGACGTATAGCTAAATGGGTCATCAAACTCAATGGATTGTATCTTCAATTCATCTCACGATCTGCCATCAAAGGGCGGCTGTGGCAGATTTTACGTCGATATGACGATAGGCTGTGAAGAGGAAGCGGAGATTAGGGGGATCTTTGGACCTTATACATGGATGACGCCTCTAAAGAGATGGAAAATAGAGTGGGCATACTGTTTCTAGCACCCGATCAGTCACGGGTTGAGTACACTCAACGCTTTGGGTTTAAGCCCTTGAATAATGAAGCGACATACGAAGCGCTGCTTACGGGACTAAAGTTGGCGTGGACTTTGAATGTGAGAACATTGAGGATCTACAACGACTCCCATCTAGTTGTTAATCATATCAACGAGGTGTATCAGACAAAGAGAGATAACCTGGCCAAGTATTTGGCCCAGGCCTGACCCATTCTTGGGAAGTATGACTCATATATAATTCAACAGATCCCTCGGAGCCTGAACACTAACGCGGATGCATTAGCCAAGTTGGCCTCCGCCTTTGACACCAAGATTGGCATAATAGCCAGTGGAACTCCTCATCCTCCTGAGCATTAATAATGAGGAATTAATGGAGACAAGTAAGGCTGCAATGACCCCATCATGGATCCTACCCATATTCGAGTACTTACGAGATGGAATCCTACCCCCTGATAAGAAGATGGCCCGGAAGCTCTGCCTCAGGTCGACCAACTACGTAATTATCAATGAAAGTCTATACAATAGAGATTTTTTATATCCCTACCTATGGTGCATCACGCCCAATGAAGCACTGTATGTCATTAAGGAAAATGGAAACCACAGTGGTGCCTGAGCCCTACACCATAAGCTAAAGAGGCAGGGTTATTACTAGCCAATGATGGTTTCGGACACCAAGATTTTTGTAAGAAGGTGCGACAAATGCCAAAGGACCACGAAAATCCCACACCAGCCACCAGAACTGCTCAACTCCATCCCAAGCCCTTGACTGTTTCTTCGTGAGGGTGGATTTAATCGGACCTCTACCAATGGGAAAGGCCAGATCAAGTTCGCCATCATCGCCATAGATTATTTCACCAAGTGGGTAGAGGCAAAGCCCTTAGCCACCATCATGGACTTCATAGGGAAAAATGTGATATGCATATTTAGCATACCCCGCACCATTATCACGGACAACGGTAAATAGTTCGATACCGTCAAGTTTAGGTGGATGTGCGAGCAACTCAGGATTAGCCATCTCACCTCTTCACCATCCCACCCACAATCCAATGGACAAGTAGAGGCGGTCAACAAAACCATCAAGCATAACCTAATGACCAAGATGAAAGGAAGGAAAGGGTTATGGGTCGATGAGCTCCCAAACATCCTCTGTGCTTACAAGACCATAAGCAGAATGACAACGAGAGAAACCCTACAGAATGGCCTTCAGCACAGAGGTCGTTATCATAGTGGAAATAGGGGTACCCTCCCACAGAGTCCATTAGTATGACCCAGAGAAAAACGTACTCCAATTTAGGCACAATCTGAACGATCTGGAAGAACTATGAGACTAGGCCAATCTACGAAATGAGGCATACCAACTTGTCGTCTCACGATACTATAAAAATGAAAACAGGTCCTATGAAAATGAAAAGATACGAAAGTAGGAGCCCTTGAGTATAATTAGGAAGGACCTTATTTGGTAACATAGGTAATGCACCTAGAGACTTATTGACTGGGGGACATGGACGGACGGGTATTGGTACACCCTTAGAATGCGGAGCACCTGAAGGTCTACTACCAGTAAAAAAAGGATTGTAGACCGACCAGGCATCAAATACAAAGGCTATTTTTCCCTAAAGATTACTCCATAAGGAAAAAATTGATGTATGGATTGCGTTCTAACTCGTCAGATGAGAAAATGAGTCTCTAGTCAGAGGAGAAATGCCTGGCTAGAGTTAAATGGAAAAAAGTGATGTCTGGATTACACTCAAGTTCACCAGACGGGAAAAAGAGCTCTAGTTAGAGTCGAAATGTCTGGCTAGACTCCAAAAGGAAAAAAGTGATGTATGGCTTTCGTTCTAGCTCGTTAGATGGGAAAATGAGCTCTAATAAGAGTAGAATATCTGGCTAGACTAAAAAAGTGATGTCTGGCTTGCCTTGTAGCTCCCCAGTCGAGAAGAAGAGCTCTAGTCAGAGAAGAAATAACTGGCTAGACTCCGAAAGGAAAAAAATGTTCTTTGGCTTCCATCCTAGCTCACCAGACGGGAAAAGGAGTTCTACTCAGAACAAAAATGTCTGGCTAGACTTCAAAAGGAAAATATGATATCCGACTTGCATCCTAACTTGTCAAACGATAAAACTCACTATCATGAGTAGAGAATCCTGACTAGATATTAAAGGAAAAGAGAAGTCTCGCTTGCTCTCTAGCTCGCCAGACAAGATAAAAATTTTGACCAGAACATGAATGCCTCACTAGATGCCAAAATTGGAAAACAGCCTGATCGGCACCCTAGAACAACAAACAAATAGAAGTTTGAAGTAGGTCCGCCCGAATAGACGTTTCGTAAGGGGCAACACCCAAACAACTTCGTGAGGTTACAGAATGACTGTACGACCCGACATCTTCAAATGGGACAACACACCAGGAAATAATATAGGTTAAAGGTTATAGTAGAAGCAAGAAAAGAGACATAGCCATTAAAGAGATCACGTTCTCATTCAAAGAAAAATGAAAGATTACAAAAGGAAAGGAAAAGTTACAAAAAAACAAAAAAATGGATGAAGACTCTGAAGGTGCTGATGCCGACCTAAGCGAGCTCTGACGATGAGGGATGGGCCTCTTGAGTTTAACCCAAAGGTAAAAGAGACACCTCCCCGCACCCCCCACCTCACACATACATCTGGATTGACTGAGCATGTTTCAAGACCAGAGGATCGGGAACGGCAAAATAAGAAGGCTGGGGATTCTCAAAATGAACCAAATCAGGACTCTGAGGATGAGGTGAAAATTCCAGAGGACAAATGAGGAAGCTCATGTCCAACTCATGATGAGCATCAACAATCTCATCTCGACAGTTGTCATAGCCCAAGGAGAACTCTAGGAGTACATCATCCTTGAACTCATGAGACTCTTTAATATCTTTTATACCCTTCGCATGGCTTCCAGACCATCAATCAGATCTCTCCTGCAAAGCGACCTCTGCCAAGCCCACTTTTTTAATAATCTCCCTCTCTAGATTTTCAGCCTGGGCAAGGTTCTCCCTCTGAAGCCGAGACTTGTCTAATAGGATGATCTCTAACTGGAAAAGACTCATGACAATCTTATCACGATCAAATAGTCGAGCCTCCAGATCTGGACAGATTTCTTGAGCCTGAGATATCTCGACCCTAGCCTGAGCCAACTCCTCCTTGAGCCCCTCTGACCTCCCATCCATAACACAGAGCACATGGATCTCCCTCATCAGCCATTCATTAACTTGATGTAAGTAGTCAAACCTCAAAGCCCTATCAAACAGATCTTATTCGTACTTCGAAGTGGCCTCAGCCGCCGTAAGGACCGTAGACCTACAATGGCTAAAATGTTCCAACATCATTACTTTGTAAGCAAGAACCTATGAACAACATCGAACATATAAGGAAATGACAAACATATAAGAAAAATTTAGGAAAAGATAGTACTTACATCCAAGGTATGCCCCCTTGTTAGGATCGACATATACAGACCAACAGTCCAGCAGCCTGCTCACCTCCCCCGGAGCTGGGTGCCAAGGACTAGAACTCTATGCCCCCTCGGTCAGGGTCATCAGGGCCTTGCGCTTCTGACCTTAGGGGCATGACCCATTAGAACCCAAAGAGACAGGCCTAATGAGTCAAAATAAAGATTCCTCGACCTCATAAATGATTTTCTCGAACCGAGCCCGAGAGTGTGCAGTGGCTGGGGGATTGGTGTTGGATCGAGTTTTAAAATTTGAAGAAAAACCAATGAACCACAGCCGGTTCGTGGGTGGAAAATAAAAAAAATGCACATCAACCATTTAATCATACAAAATATTAAAGCCATACTTACGATTATACATAATTAGTTAAACTTATTCAATAGAGGTAGAAATGATTTATACATTATGTTGTATCGAAATTTTCTAACTTGGTGGAAGCCTATTGATTGTCTTTGTGTTCTTCGTAGGCGGCAACAAGGGTGAAGGAGAGAAACTGTGTTTTCTCTTCTCTACGTAATTTCACAATGTTTCAGGGTCAGGGATGCAACCCTACTGCTATCTCTTATATAATAATTACGGAATTCGCACATATACCCTTATATGTTAAATTATCAAAAATTCACCCCATAATATTTGCTATTGAAAAAAATTGTATACCTCCCTAGAGGTCAATGTGTGTCCAAATTCATTAATCTAAATTGATAAATTAAATTGATCTCTATTAATTAATTAATTAATTAATTTTATTTACTATTTATCTAATAATTAGAAAATAACTAATTAATTAATTTGAACATTAATTACTTGCTCTTCACTAATTAAGTGACAACACCTATCACATATGGGTTCAAGAAATATACTTTGGACCAAAACATGTTTTTGATCCAACTGATGTTATTTTTTTGTCCTTATAAACTACTCCTGAGACCGAATGGACCCACATGAATAAAACTACAGCATTCAAATACTCAGTAAATTTAGCTCCATAAATTCCTGACCTATTTAATCCAAACATCGTGCGACTCCACTATAGGTCCGATGCCGAATCAACTCTCGGTTTATGCGCGCTACTTTTTCTATTAGTGCAAATAATCACTTTTACTTCAAGATCCATAGAATATTTTAATATATTACCCTTTGTGAATATCAATAAAAAGAGTGAGATGTAAATTACCATTTTTATCCTCTAGTAGTTATTTCCTTAACTGCGTTATTGACTGTGAATAAGAAAGATATAACAGTGAATTGTCTTGTACAGTTCATCATGTCTTATTCAATGATTCATTTCATCAAATACTTGGCCAAGTTAATTTATTCACACACCGATCAATAAAGCATAAGGTGATATTGTTGCATTTGTAATTTCGCCACGAATTTTCATGTATGTGAATCGCACAACTCCAACGTAGTTGAATCACGATCCCAACAGCTGAGGTATTGTCCGACAATTCAAACTCACTCCTTTGGCATATAAAAAATTGTAACTAACTACGTCAAGTTTCATATTCACATCAAGATTAAAGTAATTATGAAAATACCCTTATAGGTGTAACATTTAGATTTAAAGCTAGATAAACGACTTTGCTCTAAACTTATTGATTAATTGTATATTCAACATGTCTAGGTCAACCGTTAGAGTCTCCACTCTCATGTCTCAAGACCGGTATCATTTGGTTCAACCTAACAGTCGTAATCAGACTCGATTGTCCAGTTGATCCTAAGATTGTGAATAACATTTGGAACTATTACAGAAGAGTTTGTCTAGAAAAACCTCTCTGTATTTACTTTTCATACGTTGACAATAGTTTCAGGATTTGAGTAAATTATAAACACATTTTAACTAATAGAAAAAACTTTCATTCATTCATTAAATTCATTAATACAAAATGTTATAAATAACTAAATAATCATAAATAGTTATTACAACTTACTTTATGGACATAATTTCAACAATCTTCCACTTGGACTAAACTAGGCGTGTATAATCTCGTATCTCTATGCCCTCCAGATGCCCATAAAAGTCTTTACTGTTAAAAGTCTTTGTGAATGGATCTGCTAGGTTGTTGATTATCGATATATGTGTTACTACAACATCTCCATGCTGAATAATCTCTCTAATCAGGTGATACTTACACTCTGTGTGTTTGAATCTTTTGTGTCTCCTTGGTTCCTTTGAATTCGCTACAACCTCAGTATTCTCGCAATAAAGTTTCATGGGTTTGTCAGCATCTGGATTAACTTCCAGAGTCTTAAAGAACTTTATAAGCCATAGATCCTCCTCTGTAACTTCACAAGCTGTCACATACTCAACTTCCAGGGTAGTATCAGAAATGCAAGATTACTTTATACTCCTCCATACAACCTTTCCACCGTTCAGGATGAACATCGATCTTAAAATCCTTTTCTGCTTGGAAGTCAGAATCAGTATACCCCATCATATTCAGGTCAGTACCCGAATACACAAGCATGTGGTTCCTTGTTCTCCTAAGATACTTAAGAATATGCTTGACGACATTTCAATGCTCGAGTCAAGGATTTGATTGGAGACGACTCACCATGCCCACCGTGTAGTAAATGTCTGGCCTAGTGCAAAGCATCACATCATGAGACTTCCTACAAATGAGGCATAGGAAATCTTTCTCATGTCTTCCTCTTTTTGAGGATGCTCGGGAGAGTTCTCCTTGGAGTGGCTGACTCAATGCTTGAAAGGAAGATATATCTTTTGGAGTCTTGCATACTAGAGCAATCCATCACCTTATCAATATAAGATGCTTGAGATTATGTCAATTATTTGTTCTTCTGATCCCAAAAGATGTGAATACCTAGGACGAAGGTAGCTTCTCTAAGATCACTCATATTAAATTACTTTGCAAGCCAAATCTTGACATCAGATAATTTTCCTACATCACTCTCAATAAGCAAAATACATCCACGTACAAAACCAGAAGAACCACATTCCCTTCGTGTACCAGCTTATACAAACAGAGTTCATCCACTAACTGCTAAAAACTGAAGATCTTGACGGTTTCGTCGAATCTGATATTCCATGATAGAGACACTTGCCATCTTGGGCTTTCTCCATGAACTCATCTGGTGAGTCATATAAATGCGCTCTTTAAGAAGTCTTGACGTCCATCTGCCAGATTTCATAATCAAGGGCAACAACAATGGACATGAGGATTCAAATGGATTTAAGCATGACTACCGACAAGAAGGTATCCTCATAATCAATACCTTTTCTTTTGAGTATAGCCCTTGGCTACTAGCCTAGTTTTGAATGTCTCCATATTCCCATCTGGACCTTTATTTTTCTTATAAATTCATCTACACCCTACGATTTTTACCGCTTCAGGAGGATCTACAAGTTTTTAATCTCCTTTCAAGTACATCGATTGTATCTCAATGTTCATGGCTTCTTGCCATAGATTTACTTCAGGACCATCCATCGCCTGTGAGTAAGAGACATATTCATCATGATCCTTATCTGAGATTGCAGTTAAGGCATCTCTATAAGACATATACCTGTCAGGTTGTCTCACAACCCTCCTACTACGTCGAGGCTCCATAGGCTCTGGCTCCTTGTGTGGTTCTTCCATTATTAAATTAGAAACAGTTCATGATTAGGGAGTTTGTGTCTTCCCACTCAATCATTCATCTACCACAAGAGTGTTTCTCGACTTCACACTTCTTATATAGTCTTCTACAAGAAAATGTACATTCATGCTAAAGAATGTTATCTTGTCAGTCTAACTATAAAAGACATACCCCTTCATTCTTTTGGAATATCCTACAAGCATGCCCAAATTCTAACCATCTTACATGTCTTCAGTTTCAGAACATGTGCTGGGCATCCCCAAATTCTAAGGTGGTTTATGGATGACTTTCGTTCGTTCCATCTTTCATATGGCGTACCAGGAAACGTCTTTGATGGAACTGTTGGTCGTTGCGTCGCGTGCGCGACGAAAGCTTGAAGGTGCGTGGCCTTTTAAAAATTTGAACTTTTAATAAAAATCAAATCTTTTAATAAAATAAAACATGCGCAATGCCACGATAACCAAATAAAAACTTTTATTGAAAACTCTTTTTCAATCAGTCAGGATCCATTATATATTTATAAGTTAAATCTACAATATACAAGGTTAGGAATCATATACCTCTTGTAGTGTATATCAAGTGTCCTTACAAAAACCGATAGATCCTTTGTTCTCACGAAATCGTTCTAACGAACAGTAAACTCCAAGATTCACACCAAAATCTTCCAAGTCAATCATCAACACACTAAGATGTGTGTGGCCACGTAGAATATTACAAGACACTTTTTCTATCTCTAGATGTTCTCAACACATGAGAACTAGAGATTTATTGAGAAATAATTTAGTGAGACGGTTATCTAAAAGAACGTGGTCATTATTCTTTTAGTGATTTGATTAAGGTTTAATCACAGAAGAAAATCTCTCTGACACCAATCGTATTCTATAATAATAATTTTATTATTTAATTTCACATATTAGATATTCTGTCTCATTTATCGATAATTAAAAAACTAATAATTGTTTATATATAGATAATTTTTGAAAATTATATTTAAATATATAAATCATTCAATTAATTAAGTCTCAATGAACTAATTACACATAATTATCGCATAACTACGTACTTGCCACAGAATAAAAATTTATTTCACAAGTCTGTCCTTTTCTCATGTGCTGAAATATTCACACCCTAGACAACGTAGTATAGAGTTGACCTAGGGACCATGAATCTATAATCCTAAGCTCTAATAAATTATATTATTAATTAAACTATTTAATTAAATAATCTTATTTATTATTTCATTATTACTGCACTATAAATATATAATTGCACTCTTAGAGATTATATAATGTATTTACAGAACATTCTCATGTAGTCCACTTAGATAATTATTTCATGTAGTTATGTCCTCCAATTATTGGTTCGTAAATTAGAACTGGTCAAAATTATCATTTTAACCTTCTAATTACCTTTTGATCCTTAAGTACCATTAATCCACTAGTAAATGACTAATTTATAATTTTATTATAAATTTGAGCTCAACAACCATTCAGTTCCAAAATTAACACTTAAATGAACCAATATATGATCCGTTAGGAAAGCTTAGATTTTAAATCTTGTATGATCATGTCCCCAGCCATCCACATCACTGAATCTCCAAAACAAAAGTCACTAGTTTGATTAACAAATAGACCTTAACGAGTGAATCAAAAGATCCAGTAGACATGCATAGCAGTTTGTGACTACTCAAGATTCAGACTGGTCTACATATGATCATCGAATTGATGTGTACTAAATCTTTATGATAAACGACACGTTAAAAAGATATTAATTCACATCAGTCATATCATATATAATCTTATTATATAAAGTACATTCACTAAGATGTCTATCTGCATCAATGATTCAGATCTAGATCACACGTATTCATAATGCTTAGTGAACCGTACTAGCAAGCATTCATTAAAGATTCCATACTTTAATATATTGCTGACAATTTTATTCATTATTTATGACCTTAATCCTCTCATACTAATACAAGATCATAGCCTCATCAACTAATATGGAATTTTCATATATTTATATAAATTATTCAACAATAATTTAAAAGAACAATTATAAGAAAAATGTAACCCTCTTTAAATTTCATATCAAAATGTCAATACACATGCTTTGAGGTTATCCCGAATAGGAACTTGGTTCAGAATGTAAGTTGTTATTTCCAAAGCATATCCCTAGAATGAATCTGAGAGAGATGAGTAACTCATCATGGATCTAACCATATCCAATAGAGTTCGATTCATTCTCTCTGACACACCATTCTGTTATGGAGTGTCAGGTGTTGTAAGCTGAGAAAGAATGCTTTTTTTCTTAAGAAAGCCCTTGAACTCTCTTAGAAAGTACTCTCCACAACGAATAGATTGTAACATTTTGATTTTTTTTTAATTTCTTTTCGACCATAGCCTTGTACTATTTGAACTTTTCAAAGGTTTCAAACTTTTGATGCATTAGATAAATATGTTGAAAACGTGAGTAGTCATCAGTGAAGGTTACAAAATATTCATAACTTCCTCTTGCTTGGATATTCAATGGCCCACATACATCATTATGTACGAGTTCGAGGCATTGAGTGGTCCATTCCCCTTGGCTGAAAAGTGTCTCTTGGTCATTTTATCTTCTATACATGATTCTCATGTGGCTAGTGATCATACATTTAAAGTTTGTAATGGATCATCTTTTACAAGTCTTTTAATCATGTCCAGGCTGATGTGACCAAGACATAACTCCCACATATAGTTTAGATCGGTTGAGTCAGACTTCAACCTTTTACTATCTCTTTGTAAATCAATTTTTATTTCAGTGTCATATATCATTGGAACTATTGGTTTTACATAAAACAATTTATTTATCAAACGTGCAGTAGTAATTAAGAAATCATTTCTAAAAATACTAATATCTTGATTAATGAAATTCAATCTGAATCCTTGTTCAATTAAGCTAGCTATTGAAATAAGGTTCTTCTAAAAAATTAGGATATAATAAACGTTACGTAAAACCACAAAACTGTTTTCGAATGACAATTTAATAGTTCTAACAAATACATCTAATAAAAGTGTTAAATTTCCCCAACGGAAGCTAAACTCTCCTTTGTCAAGCCTTCTGATTTCCTTGAACCCCTGCAGAGAACAACAGATATGGTTAGTGGCTGCAGAGTTACAATCCATGAAAAAGTAGAGTCAACCACATAACAGGCCTTAGTAACAAGTACTATACCTTTAGATCTCAACTCCTTGAGATAGTTTGGGCAGTTGCGTTTCCAATGGCTAGCGACTTCACAATTATGACACTTGTCTTTTGACTTGTCCACTTTTGTAGTACCCTTACCTTTTGAAGCTTTCGAGTTATACTTATTAGCCTTCTTCGGACCTCTCTTATGTTTCTTTTTTGCGCTAGAGGTGGAAGACTGGCTTTCAGTAAATTTTGCCTCTCTAGTCTTCCTCTTGCCCTTCAAAATTAAGGTTTCAGCAGCTTGCAGTTTCTTCATCAGTTCAGGAAGTGAGTACCTCAACTTATTCATCGAATAATTAAGTTTGATGTTTTTAAAAATTCCAAACAGAGTCTCAAAGATCATATAAACTTGTGTCTCACCATCAACCTCAGCACTCATGATCTCCATCTTATTGAGATAACTAATGATCAACATAATATGTTCTCTGACAGGAGTTCCAGGTTTCATCCTACAGTTCATGAAGTTTCATACAGCAGCCTGTTGGGTTTGACGATCCTGATCTCCGAACATTTTGGTGATGTTCAACATCATATCAGTGGCAGTCTCCATATTCTGATTTTGTTTTCTCTTGAGTCGATTCAGTAATAGGTTCAAGGGGACAAGGGATGGTGAGCATGAACTTGTGATTTTCTACCATCATCACGATATCAAGATTACATTTTCAATCCACGTAATTTTCCCTAGTAAGTTTGATTGTGTTTAAGATAGTTGAGAGTGGAGATAACGACATGATTATTTAAAAGAATAAATAAAATGGTGTAAATAAATACTCAATCATTTAAAAAAGTATGATACATGATACAGATACTTAAATATTTAAAAATTTATTAAAAAATATTTCTTCCATGATGTTATGATCAACAACGATAGCTTATCTCATCTAAGGACAACGTCCAAGCTACCTCATATCGCATTGTGACTCCTCCCGTTTGGTTAACGCTTCTCAAGATGTCACTACATCTATCTTAACCAATCACCAATGATTTTGATCACCTTAGCCCCATCGGCTAGCCCAGATGAGGGATTCCAATGTTCCCCGATCTTAGTGTTTAACCAACGCATCGGCTTTAAAGGTTGCCATGAACTAACAGTCCGTCTAGGAACTGTCATGCCTCACTACTTCCTTTACAAGCTTTAGCTTTTTAAGCAACTCGATAACTCAAAGCGACAAGATTTCCAAGTTTCTTCCACTGAAGAGAGGACCGCTATGGCGACTCTACACCACTCCTCGTGCCATGATCACGTTTACATTGGAAACCTTGGAACGTTTCAACGTAAACGACCATTCCACTTAGTTTTTAGAAAAATAGATTTTTCGTTATTTTTTTCAAAAATTATAACTCTTTATTAATTTGGAAAAACAAGTTTCAAAATTTATAAACCTTTATAAAATTTATAACTTTTATAAAATTCGCATTGTATTTAAATTATAACTCATTATAAATTAAACTACAACAATGCATGTACATGCTACATGACATTTTGATATTGGCATATCTCTATTTCTATATGGCATGTTATATGATGATGCGAGATTAATAATAAATCATTCATTCAAAATTAACCTCCATATTGGCTTATCTTTAATTACAACCCATAAAAAGAATAATCAATAAATTATAATAATTTAAATACTAGTATTCATGACATCTGTAATTGTCTCATTGTCCTTCAGGAAGTCATACTAATTTTATAACTATTTACAACAGTACAGTCACATTTTCAAGCTTTGATCAAAACCCTTTAATTAAGGAAAATTATTTTCCTAATTAAATAATTCCATTAAATATCCTTTTTAAAATTCAAAAGATAAAAAGCTAAAATGTTAATTATATTTTGAATTCAAAATTCAAAAGATAAAAACATAAAATTGATAATTATCTACTGAATATTATCTTTTGAATTTAAAATTCAAAAGATAAAATTTATAATTATCTATTGAATTTAATCATCTTTTATCCATTTACAATTCAAAATTTAAAAGATAAAAGATAGGATAAAGGTTTTCATGAAACATCATAGGGCTTCCTAAACACTAATTGTTAATGCCTAGGGTTTCACAAACCCTAGTCACCACTCAAGGTCACAACGGCAAGAGGTGGGGCAGGCGATGGCCTGGCACGACAGTGGGGGCAGCGACCGCTAATGGCAGCGGAGGTGACGTCCAACGATGATAATGGTAGGAGCGATGATCGACGACAGTTTTCGACGGTGACTTTTCGAGGCGGCGACGGATTACATGGAATTTAAAAAAAATACAAATTTTGTAAGAAAATGAATTATATAATCCTATTCCCCAATTTTGGCGTACATCAATTCAAAGATTGAAAAATAAAATGCCTAGAGCCAATATATCGGGATGCATTCATAAAACAGATTCAGAACAATTTTGAATCTACCATAGAGAATAATATGCTAATATAACAACATCCAACGATACATACTTTTAAAAACTAAATATGCTTAATCAAGAACTTAACGCTTTGATACCAATTGTTGGATCGGGATTTAAAATTTAAGGAAAAGTCAATGAACCATGAACGGTTTGTGGGCAGAAAATCAAAAAAAATTTCATATCGACCATTTAATCATATTAAATATTAAAATCATACTTGCGATTATGCATGTTAAACGTATTCCATAGAGGTAGAAACGATTTATACCTTATGTTTATGTTGTGTCGGAGAATTTCTGACTTAGTGGAATCTTATTGATTGTCTTTGTGTTATTTGTTCTTTGTAGAACTTGAATCAACCTTCACACCTACAACCACTCGTAGGATTCAAAAGTATATCTCAATCGAATGTTAACCAGAAATTGGGTGTGGACTCTCAAAACAACTGCAGAAGAAAAATCAGATTTGTTTTTCTTCTCTGTGTATTTCGGCGACAACAAGGGGGAGGGAGAGAAACTGTGTTTTCTCTGTTCTGTATAATCACACACTATGTAGGGTTAGGGATGCAACCCTATTGCCATCCCTTATATAATAATTATGAAATTTGCACATACACCCCTCTATGTTAAATTATCAAAATTTCACACCCTAATATTTGTTACTGTCGAAAATTACATATTTTTCTAGAGCCAATGTTGTGTCCAAATTTATCAATCTAAATTGATAAATTAAACTGATCTCCAACAATTAATTATTTATTTACTAATTATCCAATAATTAAAAAATAACCAATTAATTAATTTGAACAATAATTACTTGCTATTCAGTAATTAAGTGACAACACCCATCACATATGAGTTCAAGAAATAGACCTTGGTCCAAAACACGTGTTTGGTCCAACTGGTGTTATTTTTCATTCTTTTTCATATGAGCTACTCTTAAGACCGAATGGACCCAATGAATAAAGCTATAGGATTCAAATACTCGATGAATTTAACTCCACAACTTCCCTACCTATTTAATTCTGATATCGTACGACTCCATTATAAGTTTAATGATGAATCAACTCTCGATTCATCATTAAACTCTTTTATTTTCAGTGGTGCAAATAAACTCTTTTATTTCACGGTCCACAAAATATTTTAACATATTACCCTTCGTGAATATCAATAACAATAGCGGGATGTAAAATTATTGTTTTACCCATCTAGTTATTATTTTCTTAACTCTTTTACTGCATGTGAATAAGAAAGACATAACAATTAATTTTTTCATACAGTTCACCATATCTTATTCAATGATTCATTACATCGAATACTTGGCCAAGTTAATTTATTCACACACTGGTCAATAAAGCATAAGGTGATATTGTTACATTTGCAAACTCGTCACGAATTTCCAATTATGTGAATCGCGCAACTCCAACATAGTTAAATCACGATCCAAACAGTCGATGTATTATCCGGAAATTCGAACCCACTCCTTTGGCATATCAAAGATTGTAACTAACTAAGTCAAGTTTCGTATTCACCTCAAGATTAAGGTAATTATGAAAATACTCTTATAGGTGTAACAATTAGATTTAGAGCTAGATAAACGACTTTGTTCTAAACTAATTAGTTATTGTTCTATTCAACCTGTTCCACTACATTTCTAGGTCAACCGTTAGAGTCTCCACTCCCATGACCTAAGAGCGACATCCTTTAGTTCAACCTAACAGTTACAATCAGACTCGATCACCTAGTCGATCCTAAGACAGAGAATAACATTCTGAACTATTTCAGAAGAATTTTCCTGGAAGTCCCCTCTATCTTTACTCTTCTTACGTTGATAATAGTTTCAGGACTTGAGTAAATTATAAACACACTTTAATTAATAGAAAAAATTTCCTAATGGGTTGTCCCAATTGTTGGAATTATGTCCATAAAGTAGGGAGTAATAACTATTTGTGATTATTTAGTTATTTTTATGACATTTTGTATTACTAAATTTAATGATCGCATGGTCAGCGCTGTTTTGTGGCACACCCTACTCGGAAGAACATGGAGGCTTCTTGGGAAGGCTACTGATGGTCTTCGAAGAAAAAAAAAAGAGTAGAGAGCGAAAGGGAAGGTGGAGATGGCGGCAGCGCCGCCAATGTTCCCCGATGACGAGTTGAAGAAGAAGGTGCAGGGACGACCTTCCCCTCCTTTGACTTCCCCAGCTTTTTAGACCAAATGGCCTCGATCTTCTGTGCCTTGACGCCCCCTAGCTCCACCCGAGGTTTGTTCAAAGAAAGAGCATGTTCGGCCATCTCTAAAGGAAAAAAAGAACAGTAAGATCATTAACAGAAAAGAGGTAAAATGATGCATAAATGACACCTCATACAGTTTCAAGAAGGGGTCTTAGGATTTCTAGGACCAAGACCCTATGAGCACAAGCCTGTCGAACATGCCTTGTTAGAACCCCAACCGCGAAATCTGTCAGAGAGTCTAGATAAACAAAAACTCAACCTTAAGGGTAAAACAAGAAAATAGAAAAGAATTTTATTCCAGCTATCTAAACAAGTTCCATCAAAATTGTACTTTCTATCCTTATTTAGGTACAAGAGTCTATCACCGACAAATATGGTAATTTTCCTAGAAATGAGAGAAGTATCTAGAGTCTTACCAAGAAATACCCTCTTATTCATTTCAATCCATATACAATAGATGAAAGAGGAGAAGACTAACTTTGAACTTACAGAGGCAAAAAGATTGTTCCTGTTCAAATCAGTAAGCTAATGAATAAGATCATCACAACAAAGAGTAGCACAATGATAATGGCATTTAAGAAAAAGAGGAAATATGATATGTTTGGTACTGGGGCAATCAAAGAAGAGATGATGCACTTTTTCAAAGCTAGAAACATAAAAAACAAAAGCTGGATTAACATCATAATTCCATTTGTTGACATGGTCCTTTGTAGCTAACTTGTTCAGAAGAGCCAACCAGGAGATAAACGCACACTTATGAATACATCCATAAAATCAAATAATTCTAGCCTGATGAACCTTTTCCTTATGCTCAACCAAACCGTTATAAGTTTTACTAATAGAGAATTTACCAGAGATAGATAAATCCCAGAGCCAACTATCATCTGATGAAAAATGAGGATGAAGGATATCATTGTCAAATCCCTAATGATTGAGACAAGCTGCAAGATGAGGATTAGGTCAGGACCATTCCCCATCTCTAATGAGGACATTCAAAGAACTGTTTAAAGGTAAAATGTAACTCAAAATGATTTCTTTGCCTCCTCTAGAAAGTAAAATACATGTTGGGTGCCAAGGATCTGCGAAGAGAGAGATTTGATCACCTCTCCCAACTTTTAGGGTACAGAACCCTCATTTTCTCCTTAGCTCTAATAAGCTTCATACATGACCATGATGGGTGAGCGTGCATTTTGACAATGAACATTGATTCTCCTCTTAGAAGATTGTGGTAACACCAAGCCACCCAAAAAAATTCCTTTGTCTTAGTCATTATCCTCCAAAAGTGTGTAGCCACTGCGGCCACATTCCAAATAGTTATGTTTCTAATGTACAGACCCCCTTTTGAATAAGAAGCACAAATAGACTACCAAATAACTTTAGCCTTTTTGTATTGATCAGTTTTCCTTGTCCATAAGAAGTTTCTAAGAGCATCATTAATGAGCTTCATGACTTTCTTAGGGAGGATAAGCAAGCTGGTCTAGAATCTTTGAATAGGAATAAGGATGGACTTGATTAATTGAACCCTGCCAGCAAATGTCAAGTGCTTGTGCTCCCAAGCTTTTGCTCTTTTAACTTCACAGTTTGTCTTAGTAAGCTTAGTGGAAATAAATAAGGATTACCAAATATTTTATAGGAAGGTTCCCCTTTGTAAAACCTATTTTAGCAAGTTTATTGTGTTGGATCTCATTGAGAACTCAAATAAACTCACTTGTAATACTTTAATTTTTGTATTCCTCTTAGTTCTATGTTTAAATGAAATCACCAAGGCCTTTATATAGACTCTAAAACTCAAAAAAAAATAAAAAACAATTAAATCTATCACCCATTGGCCTTTCATCTACAAAAACTCTTGACCTTTGATGTTTCCTAACTCCTAAATTTAAAATCCACTAAAAATGACATTTAATGTTTATTCAAAAAAACTCCCCCATAAACTTAAATGCTTGTACCATCCGTCATGCCAATCATTTTCTTGCATTTGTCGAGAAGTACTTTCGGTAACGGTTTTGTGAAGATATTCGCAACTTGATCCTGACTTGCCACATGCACCAACTCCACACTTCCTTCCTTCACATGATCTCGGATAAAGTGAAAACGAACGTCAATGTGTTTGCTTCTTTCATGGTTCACTGGATTCTTTGCCAACTCAATTGCTGATTTGTTGTCAATTTGAATCACGTTGCAGCTAGTTGCTTTAGCTCCATCTTGCTCAACAAATTTCTAAGTCATATCGCATGACATACACACCAAGATGCTGCCACATATTCAGCTTCACACGTCGAGAGCGTCACAATCCGCAACTTGATCCTGACTTGCTACATGCACCAACTCCACACTTCCTTCCTTCACATGATCTCGGATAAAGTGAAAACGAACGTCAATGTGTTTGCTTCTTTCATGGTTCACTGGATTCTTTGCCAACTCAATTGCTGATTTGTTGTCAATTTGAATCACGTTGTAGCTAGTTGCTTTAGCTCCATCTTGCTCAACAAATTTCTTAGTCATATCGCATGACATACACACCAAGATGCTGCCACATATTCAGCTTCACACGTCACGATCGGTTGCTTCTTTGAAAGCCAAGTAAATGCAGTATCTCCCATAAAGAACACATATCCCGATGTACTTTTCTGATCGTCTATGTCTCCGCACCAATCGTTGTCGGAGTAGCCAACCAACTTGTAATCTTCTGCTTTCGAGTAGAACAACCCGAGTGACACCGTTCCTTGGATGTACCATATGATTCACTTCACCGCCTTCCAATGTAAATAAACCGGCTCCTCCATGAACCGACTTATAATACCGACACTTAATGAAAGATCCGGCCTTGTGCATGTGAGATAGCGAAGGCTTCCTACCAAACTCCGGTATCTACTCGCATCGACACGTTCTCCTCCATCGAACTTCGAGAGTTTTGCACCTGGTTCCATTGGTGTTGATACCGGGTTGCAATTTGCCATCTTGTACTTCTTCAAAATCTCTTTTGCATATGTCTCCTGTGATACAAAAATACCTGTCTCTACTTGTCTAACCTCCAAACCAAGGAAAAACTTCATCAAGCCCAAATCTGTCATCTCAAATTCCCGTGTCATTGTACCCTTAAACTCTTCTATCATCTCATCATTGTTTCCCATAAAAATGAGGTCATCGACATAAAGAGCAACAAATAACACGTTACCTCCATTCTTCTTTGCGTAAAGGGCATGCTCGTAGGGACATTGCTTGAACCCGTTCTCCTTGAAATATGTATCGATACGTGTATTCCATGCCCGCGGTGCTTGCTTCAACCCGTAAAGCGCCTTCTTCAATTTTAGCACCTTCTTCTCTTCTCCGATTTTCATGAACCCGGGTGGTTGTTCGATGTAGACATCTTCTTCGAGCACACCATTCAAGAATGCCGACTTGACATCCATTTGAAATATTGGCCATTTGAATTGAGCAACTTGTGAAATGAGTAATCGGATTGTCTCCATTCTTGCAACAGGAGCAAACACCTCGTCATAGTCGATTCCTATCTTTTGCTTGTATCCCTTCGCAACAAGTCTCGCCTTGTACCGTTCTATCTCGCCTTGAGCATTCATCTTTTTCTTGAACACCCACTTCACACCAATAGGCTGACTGCCTTTCGGCAATTCTGCTAGCTCCCATGTGTTGTTGCGGTCAATCGCCTTAATCTCCTCGTTCATGGTAGTTTGCCACTTCTTGTCTCGCATCGCCTCTTCAAAGCTGATATTTTCAGCATCTGCCAAAAGACATACAAGGTGTACCTCATTTGTCGAGTCATACAAATCTTGCAAACTTCACATTTTTTGTTGTCGTGGTTCATCTTCATCATCGGTAGTTTCAGAGTTTGTTGGTATACTTGTTGGTGCAACGACTGATGATTCTCCAACTTCGATGATAACCTCCGTCGAATTGTTCCAGTCCCACTCGCTTGCTTCATTTACTCGCACATCACGACTCACCATCACCTTCTTGCTTATCGGGTCGAGTAGCTTGTACCCTTTTGTCTTCTCATCATACCCAATAAAAATATACCTTTTGCTTTTGTCTTCGAGCTTCATTCTTCATTGATCCGGTACGTGTGCATAAGCCACACTACTGAACATTTTGAGATGAGAAATTGTTGTCTTTTGTCCGCTCCATGCCTCTTGTGGTGTTTGATCATCTAACTTCACATGTGGACATCGATTTTGTACATAGATGGAACATTGCATGGCTTCTGCCCAGAATGCTTTCGGCAGCTTCTTGCTCTTGAGCATTGATCGAACCATGTCGAGAATAGTCCGGTTCTTCCTCTTGGCCACACCATTTTGTTGAGGAGAGTATGGTGCAGTTAAAAATCTCCTTATGCCTTGCTTCTCACAATATTCCATGAAAGCCGTTGAAGTGCACTCGCCACCTCTATCAGATCATATGGCTTTGATGTGTCTTCCAGCTGCCTTCTCCACCATCACTTTGAACTTTTTGAACAACTCGAATGCCTCGGATTTTTCTTTCAGAAAATAAACCCAAGTTTTCCGTGAGAAATCATCGATAAAGGTAATGAAGTACCTTTTACCACTGAAAGATTCAGGGGCGATTGGTCCACATATGTCGGTATGAATCAACTCGAGAGTATGTTTAGCTCGATATTCTGCCTTCTTTTGAAACGAGGTTCTCGCTTGCTAGCCAAGCACACATTCTTCACAAAATTTGCCCTCATAGTCCATGTCCGGCAGCCCGTGCACCATGTTCTTCTTTGCTAACTCTTTTAGACCACCTTGATGTAGGTAAGCGGAGATGCCACAGCGACGCCTTGTCTTCTACGTTGACTCGCAAACATTTTTCTCACACGCTTCTCAAATTCAGTTTGTACATCCGATTTCTTCCCATCTCAACTAGAGTAACCAGACGCCCTTGCTTGTCCTTCAAGTGTAGTACTCGGTCTTTTAAAACTATCGAGTAACCTTTCTCCGTGAGTTGCCCCATACTCAAAATGTTGGTCTTGAGGTATGGTACGTAATAAACATCTTGGATTGACTCTATTAAGCCATCCTTTTGTAAGTAACAAACCGTACCTCGGCCTTTGACCTCCACCTTTGATGCATCTCCAAATGACACATGACCATCTTCAATCTTTTGCATCTCTTTGAATAGGTACTCGTGACCGCACATATGGTTGCTTGCCCCCGAGTCGAGGTACCACAGAGTGTCATTGTTGATGTTGACTTCATTTTCAGCCATCAAGAGAAGGCCTTAATTTTCGTCTTCCAAGACTAGGTTGGTTGTTTCTTCCACCTTTTTATCGGCTCGACAATCTTTTGCAAAATGCCCCACGTTACCACAATTATAAAATTTTTCGGAGTTGCAATCCTTCGCATAGTGACCATACTTGTAACACTTGTAGCACTCGATGTTGGAATAGTTCGACCGGCCGCCTCTTCCTCGACCGCGTCCTCTTCCACGCCAATTTGGTTGGCTCGATTGTCCCTTCTCCTTATAGTACCTCTCATGACTGTTGCCTTGACCACCGGGACCATTTTCACGACTTCCACGGCCACACCCTCTACCTCGGAAATTTTGAGAATAGAATACCTTTTCGTCTTTGATTGACGCCTTGGTTTGAAGTGCTTGCTCGAGTGTCTCCTCCTTTTTTTTCTTCTTACGTTGTTCGTGTGCCTCGAGAGAACCGGCAAGCTCATCCACTGTGAGCGTCGCAAGGTCCTTTGACTCTTCTATTGCGCACATAACATTCTCAAAATTGTCGGTTAATGATCTCAAAATCTTCTCCACAACTCGCGCATCGGTTAACGCTTCTCCATTACGAATGAGTTGGTTCACCACGGCTTGTACATGTGTGATGTAGTCAGATACACTTTCCGACTCCTTCATCTTCATGCTCTCCAACTCGCCACGAAGAGTTTGGAGACGCACTTGCTTGACTCGGTCGACTCCTTTGAACACTTTTCCTAACATGTCCCACGCTTCTTTTGAAGTAGTTGCACCGGCAATCTTCTCAAAGCCCGACTCATCAACGGCTCAGAACAACATGTATAACGCCGTCTTATCCTTCGCTCGCGCCTCTTTCAACTCCTTGTTTTGAGTCGCCGTATATCCCGTGGTATTTGTTGGTTCTTCAAAACATTCTTCGACCACCTCCCATGCATCTTGAGAGCCGAGAAGAGCTTTTATTTGAATGCTCCAGTTCTCATAGTTCACCTTCGTTAGTCATGGTAGCGGCATTTGACCCGTCACATTTGCCATTGTCTCTGATACCAATTTGAGAACTCAAATAAACTCACTTGTGATACTTTAACTTTTGTATTCCTCTTAGTTCTATGTTCAAATGAAATCACCAAGACTTTTATATAGACTCTAAAACTCAAAAAAAAAACTAAAAAACAATTAAATCTATCACTCATTGACCTTTCATCTACAAAAACTCTTGACTTTTGATGTTTCCTAACTCCTAAATTTAAAACCCACTAAAAAATAACATTTAATGTTTATTCAACACTCATCACTCACTCTAGAAAAGAAAATGTGACTCTTGGCTACATTTGGTCTCAGCCTAGACAACAAACCGAACTAGTCAATTCCTTCTTTAATGGCTCTGACAGCTTGAAGAGCACCATTACATAACACTAAGAGTTCGTCTACAAAATAAAGATTGACAAGTATATCTTTTTTACATCTCCAATGAAATTGAAAGCTAGGGAGAGAAGTGACTGCGTTTAAGATGCCAGTTAGGACTTCCATAGCCAGAACAAAGAGATAAGGGGAAGGACCACCTCGAGTCTGTTAGAGATCTATATTGTCTGCAATATAGTCTAATAATTATAGTTGAGGTTTTCAGTTTTAGTCGCGGGGTTCATTCTGCAATCAGTGTAATTTCTTCTATCCCCTTGATAAAAAAATAGAAATAAAATGACATTACTGATTTGTACTTTAGATTTTAACTAAACCAGATAAATAATTATAATTTTATGGGTTATTCCACATAACATATCATGTAACTCCAATAAAGTTTAAAAGAAATGATGGAACCCATTATTTTTATCATTAAGTTGGCTAGTTTTACAATCTTAAATTTTAATTTTGTATCGGAATAAATATTTATTTCTAATAAATGTTAGCATGATCTTTGTCCTTGAACAATATTTTACGGATTATATTGTTTAGCAAATTCATATGTTAATTAAATATGAGAGGATGAAAATGTTATCTTTTGTTGTTTGAGAATTATGTTCATGTGGGAAAAAAATGAACATGATAACAAATACCATGATTCATGGACCACAATCATCACTAAGACATGATTCGGGTGCCCACAACGAGCATTGTTCGAGTGACCATGGTTTTATTACTCGAAGATGATCCAAGCCACATCAATTTGATAATTTATAGTTTGATTTGTATGAATGCAATTAACTTTATTGTTCGAAAATCGAGAAAAAAAACATGACAATCAATTACCAACACAACAAAAAATAGCAATATCTAAGTATTTGGACGATCGTCAGTCAACTAATAATCGCCCCTCCATTTCATTTATTTTAGAGGAAATAACAGGAAAAAATAGATTTCGGGGGTGCAGTTGCAAAAATGATTGAAAATTTTTTAATTTGTAAAAATGATCGAAATATGACTTAACAAACCATGGAGAAATTCCTAGAACTTCAAACCTACCTGCAAGGTTTTGTATATTATATATGCTCTTCAAAACATATTCACCTCCTCCGGTGGTGTTCAAGATCGTTATGTGTCTATCTTCAAAGGTGTAATGATGAAACAAGCAGCCATCGTGCACTGTAAAAACTACTATGACGAACTCATTAGAACCCAAACAGCCGCTCTATTTTGGTCATCAAGCATTTCCATTCTAACAGCTTTGGTAAAACCAGTGCTGGTATTCTTTGACGATATTTTTTCATTCTCAAGTACTGCAACAATTGAGTCTGGTTATTGGTTTAATTTCAAAATTTTAAGGTTGGGAATTAACTCAAAAGTATATTTTGTTTTTAAATAACATAATTTTTATGGAATTATAACAATGTAGAAGCTAGTCAGCTCGTGGTAGGCATTATGATCGCCAAAGAAGTAAGTATGCTTCTTGGGAGATCTTTAGAAGTACTTTGATCTTTTAAACTCAACATTGAACGGATCAACATATTAAGTGATGGCGATTGATTTTGTAAACGTAATGAGTACAGATGATGGTGATCATGACATAGAGTTGATGGGTGATGAAGAAGATGTAAATGAGTTGCGTGTGAAGTCGGTTGGTAGAGATGGGGAGATTTTAGTTTATACTTTGGAAAAGTTTGTGCAGGAAGGGTCGCTGACGGGCGAGTGGAAGGAAATTGGAGAGGATCATTTGATAAAATGATTAGTGTTAAGAGTTTAATGTTTAGCGTACTTTAGGGTTTAGCTTTAAGATTTAAGTTCTAGCGTCTAGGGTTTTAGGTTTTAGATTTTAGGATTTACATTTGGTCAAATTGACATACGTCTCAAATGACTACAGTTGGATTATTTGTTCCCCACACTTGAAGTAAGAAAGTAGCATTAAATGATGAAACAATAGCGTTTAGTGTTTAGCTAGTGTTTATGGTTAAGGATTATATATTGGCTTATGGTTTACTTTTTCACTTTCACATACTTATCATCTAACTAAGGTTAGATTGTTATTCCCTCATGTTTGAAGCAACACATGAGATCTATAAGATCTTTATTTGATGAAATGATTAGGGTTTAGGGTTTAAAGTCTAGTTTTTAGAGTTTTAGGATTTAATACATTTTCACATTCACATACGTCTCAAATAACTAAAGTCGGATTATTTCTTCCCTCAAGTTTGAAGTAAATGAGAGATTATGTGATGAAATAATTGATGTTTAGGGTTTATGATTTATGATATAGAGCTTAGAACTTAAGAGTCTAGAGACTAGGGCTTTAGGATTTAAGTTTGACGTAAATTTTGGCTCTTTGTTGAAGTTTTCTCACATTTAGTGATAATCAAATCCTCCAATCATTGGATATAAGAAACGTTGTATATGCAACCAAATATATCTGAACAGGCACAATGACAATAATTGGACCTTGTCTATTTGACTTTTATAATCATCTAGACATGGTCTGCGTGGCAGGTTTTGTCACCTATACATTATTTGGTTGACAAACATAATTATAACCCAGTCATTCTTTGGTGACACTTAATAACAACCGTACATGTTCAGGTGCAATATATGTTCAGGTGCAATATATGTTAGGTTTTAGTGTTAAAAGTTTAGAGTTTAAAATTTAAGGTTTAGGGTTCATGGTTTACTTTGTCTTTTTCACTCACATACACTTCCCAAATAACTAAGTTTGGATGGTCCTTCCCTCATGTTTGGAGAAACATGAGATGATCATTTATGTGATTGAATAATTAGTATTTAGGGTTTAGGATTTAGATTTTACGGTTTAAAATAACTAGTGTTTAGTGTTAACATTATTTTCACTATTTCAAAAAAGCCTTTTTAGGATGGGAATCCCCGTCGTCTATTACTATAGACGACGGGAATTCACTGTCATCTATGTGAGAGTCATGTAATGTATTTACATTCCACGACATCATCTTTACAACGAGGGTTTTGTTCATAAATGCCGTAATTGGTTTATCCTACCATGACGCTTACTGAGACAAACGTCGTGTTATTTTTGTATGACGTTGTAAAACTTAAAATGATTGACGACGGCGGTTATATATGATGTCGTGAGAAGTAAATGACTATTGTGTATTATGGAGATTGTTATGACGATTTTACGTACTACCATCCGAAAGGAAATTAACGTTGTCAGTAACTTTCTTCCCTATTACGACGCTTTATTTTTCGCGTCGTGTATAATGGTATGACCGTCGTCTTTTTTTCGTGACTATTATGACACTTTTGGTAACCACCGCCGTACAAGATGATTTTTGCCATTGTAACTCATTATCTTTATTACAACGTTACGTTTGTTTACCGTCGTGTTACCGCGACGTGACCCATCGCGGAGCACTTTCTCCACTTGGTGTCGGATCAGCTCGACAGGTCACTTACCTTTTTTTACTTCAATTTGTATATCTACCGTTACAAGTACTGCCATTAATTTTTTTAATTACACCCTAAAAATTCACCTCAACCTAATTACAATCACTTTGAAAATATCAAATTAATAAAAACAATAAAAATAGATACCAAACATTAAACTTTCAGGATTTATATATTATCAATAAAATATAAGAAGTCATAAGACAATATTCTCAACTAATACATCAGAAGAAAATAGAGGGGAAAAGAAAAAAGAAATCGATTTTTTACGGATCCTACTGTACCAGTTGAAAAACAAATGTTAACTTTAGCTGTAAAATATGTGATAAAAGGAGGCATGATTTTATACATCTTAAAGAACCTTATTTGTAAAGAATAACGAGATTAGAACCTCTAATACACAAGAGCAAGTCAGAGAATACTGTTGAAGCTTTCGACTGGATCAGTTTCTTCAAGCATGGAAGCGGCCTAGAAGCAGTCTATGGCATATCGACTATTCGACCAATAATATTAAGTCTTCCGATTGGTCGGATCTATATCCTAAGCGCGTCTGAAAGTAAGCTCCTTGCAAATGGTAGTCTTTGGTCCCAATTTTGATAACGACGCACCAATCATTATCTTGCAAGGAACATATTTTGGTTCAAGTAGAAAGGCATTAAGATAAGCAGAAAGAGCTTCTGAGATTTGTCCCCGTCTTTCAAACATAAGGCCTAATTAATTAAACAACAATAATATCAACAAGAGGAAAGGAAAATCATAAGAAATAATCTATATAAGCATAAAGCTTATATTAGTTTTCTTTTGGTGGGGGTTAACATATCATGGAACAAGATGGGAAGGAAAGGGAAAAAACTAATATTCTATGAAAGCGACAACAAGGGTTGTAAAAATTGCCCAGTTTAATGGGTTTAATGTCAGTAGCAGTACCTCTAAGCACTGCTCTAAGAGTAAACAAAATATTTTCTTTGAAGTTCTAGAGAATAATTAAACTTGCTAACCCACTATCAATTTCAAAACCCTTTGATCCAAGTAATGACATAAGAGACTTAGCAAGCTCAGCTTCAAGCTTGTCAAAAACTGGTGAGCGCAGACCTTGAAATACAAGTATTGATCAAATTTTATCCTATAAGAATCGTAAGTTCATACCTCCTAACAAAAGTTTGTGATATGTGAAATAACATAATTATACACTTTCTACCGATCAAATAATATTATGAATTACTGTACGACATTTGCATTAGTGAAGAAAGTGAGCTAAAAGAAAAAAAGACCTATAATGCTTCAATCTCCTGCTTTTGGATAACTGAGTACTCTTGCGATTCACCCGTCAGCTGCATTCATCCCTAACAATCTCAATCCCAAAACTTCTAAGTAAATATCAAATAAAACTTTATAAATGCAAAAAATTCTAAAGGTCCTGAAATAAATAATTTGAAACCCATAAGACTAGAGCGACATAAATTCTCATATCACCTTACAAATCAAAATCGAGACAAAGTAATAGAAATTCTAAAGGTGCTTCAGAAATTCTAAAGATACCGTTATCCCGTGTCCAATTCTCTCTTCTTCATCACTGACTGTTCAACCAAACCAAAAGTAGTATAACAACGTTAGCTTTGCAGTCAAAGAGGCATTCAAGGTGTGATAATCACCATTAGAGTCTAATTGAAACAAACCTGATGAGTCTAGCAGATTAGGCAGGTTACTGATTATTTCCTTGAGCTAACACTTAAAAAGAATTGTAAAAGGTAGACAAATGAATTGGAAGAATAGGTAATATTAGAAGGATATACGTTTTGGGGTCACGGGTTGGGCGCGAGTTCTACTCCGGTTTGCAAGGGATGTGCGAATACAACTCGCGGTTTTGTGTTGGAGGTGGTTTGATGAGATTTTTGGGCTATGAAGAGATGAAGATGAAGAGATGAAGAAGAAATGATGAGAATAAAGTGTTTGAATGGAGAAGAATGAAGTGTTAAGAGAGGGGAGAAGGGTAAGTATCAAATAGAAAAGGGCGAATTTGAGGTTAATTTTAATAACAAAATAAGGTTAGATTTTAAAAAATATATTTATAGGGTTATAAATTAAAATGTAAATGGAGTTATTTTCTAAGTTTTATGGTTTATAATTATAAATAAAAGGTTAGATTTTAAATTTTAATATTTATTTTTAAACTTTTAGCGGATAAGTTTGATTTAACAGTAGAATCTAAACTTGGGGCTTATATGTGTTTGTGAAACCGATAAATAGGATTTATTGATCATCATAACATCATGACCTATAATTATATATGACGAAAACTCGTCTCGCTTGATACTTGTCACAAAAGCACAACAACAACATTATCAATGACAACTTTTATCGAGTTTATAAATAAGTATTTGATTGCTTCAGAAATTCTTACTTAATCTAATATAATTTCACATATAAGTGAAAATAATGAATGTTTGCATTGAGAGAACTAATTTTTTCTAATTCTATCGGTGATTTGCCTAGTGTAGGTATTTAATTAAAAAAAATTACAATTTTAGGGTATATGGGGGACATGGTGATTATAACCATTTAAATGACTATTAGGGCCATTTTGATGGTGATTAGGACTACCTATGGCGATCATCTATCTAGGGGTAGCGATTAGAGCTCAAAGTATAGTGATTGGTCATGAAGATGCGATTAGCACCTTCATGATGACGATTAAGGGCTTTTGAGTGGCGATTGGCACATGATAAGTGGCGATTGCAATTTTAGGGGTTCAATGAATATATAGTGCGTACAAAAAATGCTTGAGGTGTTCACCAAAATTTAAAAAATAATTTTCTTCAAGGTGTTCACCTAAAATGTAACCCCAAATGTAAATGTGTTCACCTAAAATGTAGATAAGTTCATCAAAATGTATAAAATTAATTATTTTTAGAAGGGTTCACCTAAAATGTAGAGGGGCTCATAAAAAATGTACAAGGGTTCACCTAAATTGTAAAAGGGTTCACTGAAATGTACAGAATTATAATTCTTGGAGGTGTTCAACTAAAATGTAGTTCACAAAAAATGTACAAAGGTTCACCTGAAATGTAGATGAATTCACCAAAATGTATAAAATTAATATTTCATGGAGGAGTTCACCTAAAATGTAGAGGGGTTCATCAAATATGTACAGATGTTCACCTAGAATGTTGAGGGGTTCATCAAAATGTACAAAATTAATGTTACTTGGAAGGGTTCACAAAAAATGTATAAGAGTTTATCTTAGATGTAAATGGGTTCACTTTCAATGTAGAGAGGTTCACCTTCAATGTACAAAATTGACTTTGTACCTTAAGGTAAACCCCTTTACATTAGAGGTGAGCCTTTGTACATCCAGGTGAACTCAACTACATTTTAGGTGAACCCCTCCCAAAAATATTAATCTTGTACATTTTGGTGAACTCCTTCAATACATTTAAGTGAATCTTTCAAAAAATTATTAATTTTATACATTCCCGTGAATCTTGTATTTTTTTATAATCCCCTCAACATTTAAGTGAACCATAAAAAAATATTAAAATATTTTTAAATATGATTTCGAGTCGTATATGACCTGGATTTCTCCAAAAGCAATTGAAAGAATCACAAACCGGAAATTTGTTCCCAGCATGATAGATTTTCCATTTTTTGGACGTTTCCTGACGTTCATGTGGCAACCCAGGAAGAGACTAAGTAGATTCTTCTGGTAGTTTCCTTCTCAGTTACCCATTCGTGAGCCCAAACGCTGGACAAACACTCAGATTCGGCACAAGGCAGTAATGGCGCTCTCTCTGCAAAGAGGCCTCAAGCTCGCTCATCGTCACCTTTCGGCTTCAGCTTCGGTGTCATGGACTAGACTGCTCTCTTCGGACGCTTTGGTGGAGGTCACGCCTGGAGAGGTGGGCATGGTCTCCGGAATTCCCGAAGAGCATCTTCGTCGAAGGGTATAACACTTTTACGTCCTTAATCTCATTCTTCTGCATTCGGTTGGTGAACAAGTGTAATGGCCAGCGCCAATATATCTTTAGTCTTCAGAATTGCTTAAACCTTCGGATTAACAGTTTTCCGTTTTCCTTTTCAAGTTAGCTTGAAACACTTAATATTCTAAAAAAATGTCTTTTCTCATTGTTTCATAGGAACTTCTTAGTTCTTGTTTGTTTAATTCACCGTGAGGTATGTATATGAAGTTTTATAACTTGATAGGTAGAGTTGTCAATTCCGTCAGTTCTCGGAAATTAAGTTGGATTAGTGATTTTAAACGAGTTTTCTGAAAAACTTGTAATATAAGAAATATGTTTGATAGTAGTATTCAAAGAAAATAATATAAAGTTGTTGCTATTCTTGATGGTTGAGATTATTTAAAGTGTATACTGCCAGGTTGTAATTTATTCAACTGCACGAACTGCAACCCAACAGGGATCTGGGAAAGTTGGGAAATGGAAAATCAACTTTCTATCCACGCACAAGTATGCTACCTCCCTCGTTTGCTATTTCATACAGCCTCATTTAGAAACCAGTTGTGATATTTTACTCATAGAAACTCTTGAAAATTGAAGAATATGCGCACATGATATGAACATATAATATCAAAGATATGAACACTGACATTAAATCATACGGAAGATTACTAAATTTTCAGTACAGCAGTACCTCTCTATATTGTTGTGGTTATCAGAAGTTTTTTTAATTTAAAGAAACTAGTTAAAATTTGGGTCAAGCTGCATTAAGCATAATGTTGTGAGTTAAAAGTGTGTAGACTATACGAGGATTCTTGATTTCATTGTTCATAGAATACTGAATTTGTTCAGGTGGGAAAATCCATTGATGGGATGGACGTCTACGGGAGACCCATATGCGAATGTTGGTGAGGCAGTGCTTAGTTTTGATAGTGAAGAGGCTGCTAAGGCATTTGCTGAGACACATGGCTGGAACTACATGGTATCTGCTTCCTCCAATTTCTCTTTTTTGTCCCTTGCAATTCAAGTAGTTTTACCTGAAAATGAGTTTTTCATAATCACTTTTGTCTTCCTTTTTCAAACTTGTTTATACGTTCTTGAACTGTGAAGCAGGTCAAGAAGCCCCATACTCCAATTTTGAAGGTTTGACTCACTTCTCACATCTCAATCTTGGTTATCCTGTCTTTGTTTTCATTTTTTTATTTGAAATCTGAGAATCGTTTTCTGAAAAACTTGTTTGACATGACTTCTAAAAAAAAGTTTTTGGAGAAGAATTTTAAAAGGAACCATGTTTTCAAAAACTCCATTCGCTGCTTTTCAAAAAATATTTTAAAAATTATTTGCTACAGTTATATTATTTAATTATATAACACAAATATATTTTCATTCATCAAAACCAAAAAAGCATTTCAAACAGTTTTTGTTAAATACTATATTTTACTTCTAAACACTCCCAAACGGGTCCTCGTTCTGAGTTCATTTGAATTGGGAAGGAAGAAACATTCTTTGGTCAGGTAATATATAAACTATTAACGCCTTCTCGTTCCTGCACAGCCCAAGTCATACGCAGAAAACTTCAAATGGAAAGGCCCCCCGAAAGACTGAGGATGAGATTCCCACTCTGTATGTCCCAAGGAAGGAAGATATCTGAGTTGATATAATAGTCCATTGTAACTGTTTAATAAATTTACTTGTGCAAAATTGGTAGGAATAAAGAAGTTCTTTGATATATATATATATATATATATATATATATATATATATAATTCTCTCTCACTACTTACCAACATCCTTTGCCTACCTGAGGAAGAGAGAAAAAAAGGACCACACATTATTTTAAACACAACAGATATACCTGACATGGGCACATGCAGCAGTAGTAAACTAGGCCTTTATAGTTTATATGTTCATAAATTTTAAACGTTACAACTAGATTGGGATGCCTCTTTGGTTTGGATATGGAATCTCCATGTGAAGAGGTAATCTCTAGACTCACAGGACAACCTGATAACATCACAGAATGCATTCATTGAACTTTTGTTCGCACCGCCTCCCCATTCTATCCTCGCCCAACACGAAAACCCATTTGCCGAAACTGGCAGTCTTGAATCAGAGAAATGTAGGATTACATCCCCACTGATCCTGTTGCATGAGCTGCTTCCTACCATTGAATCAAGCCACGGACACTCCGGCTGACCCACCATCTGTTTATATGCTGAATTCGCCATTCTCACTCTGTTATAAGAATCTGATATGATTGCTGGGAGGATTTCGGATTCTACTTCCTTTTCAACGTCTTCTGGCTTTTTTGTAGATTGCACAGGTGGGGTCAGAGTGGGGTCTTCACTGATCCGCCCGACCAGTATGCTCGAGCCAACTGGTCGAACCGGCAGAGGTGCTATCACATTGATGGTGGCTGCTGGTCCTTGCAGCTGCTGTAAGAGATTCTTTTCTTCAGGAATATGTTCGTCAGAGGTACCGTTCAAATCTATAGCCTTCTTTTCATCAAAAGATTTGATGAAATCTAGCTCAAGTACCCCAGGTGCTCTGTCAGATGGTGGACACGGGAGAAACTGAAGAGTGAGAGAGCTTGGATCTGTAATAACTGGGTCTTCCAATTGAAAATTGGAAATGGGAAGCTGAGGAAATCCAGGAGTGAAGCCCCGGAAAGAAAGATTACAAGGGGAAGAGAATCCCAAGACTTGGGTTGTTCTTGGTCTTTTAAAGGTGGGTGGCGACATAATAGCAGTTCTACCTCTCTTCCTGGTTCTAGTAGGCCTTGCTTGCAGTTGTGGCCAGAGGTTTCTAAGGTAAGCAGACTGCCTGATCTTGGGTGAAATCGACTGGCTTTCACTCGCAGGATATGTCGTAGCCGCCGCCTCTGGCTTTGGGGCTATTGGCCGGTACCTTGACATAATCTCAGCTGTCTTTTCTGTGTTAGAGTATGGACTGAGTGTTTTGATCATGGTTTTCTCTCTCTCTCTTTCCTTAATGTGATGAAAATGGGGTATTTACATGAGCAGAGATGAGCTGAGGGAGAGGATTTGGGGAGGGGGAAGAAAAAATGAGGAAGTGGGTTCGGATTCTTAAAGGAGAGAATTAGCCAATGACAGAAAGGCAACATGAAGGAAGGAGGGAGGAGGGAGTGACACGTGGAGAAATTGGGTGAGTACGTGTTTGATAGGGTAAGTAAAAAGGACATGTGGGAATAGAGGATTTTGAGTGGGTCCATGCATGTTAACACATATCGAAATGCACCTGAGAAACACTTACTCTCTATACCTCGGGCCTTTGCCTCTCCCCCGCCAATCAAAACCCTCTTGGCTCTTTGCCTCATATCCTCTCCAGTCTTCCCCACTCCCTATTCACTCGTTTATAAAATTATATCATTTTTTATTAGTATTCTTTCATATATCGATATCAATTAATTTAAATTTTTTATAAAATAAGTTGAAAAATTTTGTCGCATAAATATATATAAAATGTTATATTTTATATATTTTACGGTACGAGGATATTGAGTTTTTGTATGATTTGAATGAAATTTTTTCCTGTCATTACTTACTATGAGATTTGGGTTTGGCAGCCATGCGTGGGGTACACCTATCAGGATAAGTTTGGTCTCTTCCTCTATTCCACCCTTGTATTTACGAATATACCCTATCCTTCAGTCGGTTACATTTGGTCGATGTCCACGTGTCAGAGTAGGACAAAAGTTCGCATGCAAAAGCGATGAGAGAGGGTGTGATTGGAGGAGTGAGTTTATTGGGAGGTTAAAAGAAATCTCCAAAAGACACACATAAAGAGGGGGAATAGGGACAAACGTGGCCGTCATTGCATTGGGTTGCTTTGCTAATTGCTATTGGAAAATAAAAGTGTTGAGTTTTGCAACGTTAGTAAAAATGGAAAACGTCACCTCAAGCTGACCGAGGCTTTTGGGTCTCAATTGAAATTAATGGGAGTTTTGACCTCATCTTGTAATTTCTTGATTTCGGATTTGATGGAATTAGACAGATAGATACTATAAAGCTACTTGGATTTGCCTATGGGGTTAAAGCTATGTGTGAATTATTGCTTGTTTTTCGCAATTCATAAAAGCTTTTGAGTTTTCTAGACCTATGAGATCTCTCTTTTAAGAAGGTATCCCATAGTTCTTAAAACGAAGTGACAAATAAAAGAATAGGATTTGATGATTTTTTTTCTTTTACGGTGTGAAATTCTTCAATTCCTCATTATTTATGGAGCAATTAGATTGTAGGCAAAAATGGGTTAAATGTATCTTATAGAGTCTCTCAACTACATGTAATTTAACACGTTGAATAAAATAATCTTGCATCTAAAGATGTAAATTCTAAACCACGTGTACAATCACTAGGTTGATCTATAGGAGAGCGTGAGCTTAATTTTGTGATCAGTCTATTGTTTACATTTTGTAGTAAGTATTATCTTGACATTTTTCCTTTTTAGGACGGATGTAGTAATCATATCGAGATTGATTCATTGTTTAGGCTAAAATTTTTAAAAAAGTGAAATATCTAAAAGATAAGATTAACTTATTTATAAACACTTTAATATGTTGTTATAAGTTATAAAGGATGTCATAAATAATTTGTAAGCCACCATCCTACATTACCCTTGGATTTAGAAAAAAAGTGGTTGAGTAAGGAGTATAATTTGATATATAGTTACTATTAGGGTGTGTTTGGTATAAGATTGCGAGTAAATAATTTTTGAAATAAAATTATTGAAATGTGATTGTGAGAAAGTATATAAACGGAAAGTTAAGATTGTTTTGTTTGTTACACTTGAAAAAGTTATGATTTAATGATGAGAATGTTAAATAACTTTGTTTGTTTTGATGAAAAATGGAGGGGAATGTTATAAGTATAATTATATATTTTCAGTTTAACCCTTGAACTAAATTAAGGTTATGTGTGGATTGTTAATTAATTTATCTTTTCTTCATTATTTATTACTTAATTTATAATTGGATAAAATATATTGTTAGTATATTTTTTATTTGGTAAAATAATTTATTTTACTTTTATTCACTTTTACTTACATGCTTACTAATTTTTATGACTAAATTGCTACTTTCTCATAATGGTTGCATTGTAAATTTACTGAAAATATTCAAGATGAAATAATTAATTATAAGATATAAATAAAATAATGGTATAAGGGTTTGTTTCAGAATAAGATTGTGGAACATAATTGTACGAGAGTAAGATGCCAAAAAATAAAAACAATTGAGAATGTTATAATATAATAGTGAGAATGCTATTACTTTGTTTATTTTGGTGGAATGTTTAAAGAAATATTATATATATATGATAAATGAGATTGGATAGGTTGAAACTTGTACCCTACTCATGCCCTTATGAGTATTTTTTTCACATGTACCCTAACCAACCCCTTATAAAACCCTCGTACCCTAAACATTATGATCAAGTACCCATTGGTAATATTACCATCTCTATTTGAGATTATTTGAGACCCTCCAAATTTGGGGATTCTAATGCTGGACATATTCTCTACTTTTTATTCCTAAAATAATCGATTCTCTTTACTTTGTTCTAACAATATCTCAATGACATATTTGAAAAAGGTAGTAAAAAAATATCTAATATCTCAACATTTTATCATAGCATTTTTTATTTGTGTCAAAACATAATTATCTTAATTTCACAAACATCTTACTTTTTCAAAATCATATTTCAATAATCTTATTTTAAAAATTATTTACTTTTAATCTTATATTAAACGACCTCTAAAGATCACCACAAATAGGATTCCACGTAAGATGATCGGATCAACCCCAATAATGAAATAGAGCAACATAGAAATCTCCCAAACTATTAAAAAGGCGCAGAGTTGCCACATTGTGTAAGTGGCAGTTACACTTAGTTTAATATACAAGTGCATTGCACCTTAATTTATGAGTTCTTTTTCCCCTTGTCATTCTCGTGGGTTTTGCACTCATAAACAACTGTTGGTTGAACATGGAATTATTATGTACATTCCTTCGACTTACATTTCTCCATCTTTCTGTGGCTGAGAATAGTAAAGCAGTACAGGTGGTACTCAACTATGTTCCACATGTTCATCTCCATTCATTACTTGTATTCATATTACAATGACGGATCTTCAATTATTAAAAGAGCACGTGATTGTAGGGAATCTAAAGATACACGACTTTAGAGGAATTGGGATAGTGTGTTTTTCAGAAAATGTTATATTTTGTTTGCTATAATCTTCTTTTTTATATGGAGGAAGAAAGAAAGTTAGAGCCCAACGAAACTAAGGAGGGATCCATGATTTGAGTCTCAGTGAGACACTAATAAATGAAAACGATATAAAATTTACCCTATACTCGGATAAAATTCTTTCTTTTAAACCATGTAAATTTATAATTTTACTCGTGCATTGGGTGTCTTAAGCTCAATAGTATGGGACTATATTTTATCTATCCATAAATCTTTTATCCCTTTGAAAGATGCCCTAATTTTAATCATTTTCTTCAATCTTGTAACAAAGCTGCTCATAGACCAGTTCGTTTTCGTCTTTCTATATCAGGTTTTCTTGCTAGTTTACAAAAAAAAAGGATGCGTACATAATGACTGTACTAGGTTTGATCTTGTTTTACGGTATTCAAAATAGTACATGCTTCTACGCGGCAATTAAAAATATTACACCACATACGTTTAAGAAATTATAGACGGTTTTTCTTGCTCTTATTTTTCTGAAATCTATACTGATTGCTGTTTAGTAGATAACGATAAAATTCAATGAAACTTGTCGATCTTATATGTAGCACTAATTAATATAGACAAAAACTTATTCAAAACTACAAAAAAATGTGTTCATTAAAAGAAGATAGATCAGTTTAAATCTCAAATTCTAATTCTTACTTACGAAAGCTCCCGCCTATATAGGTATCTTGTAAATTTGGACTGTAAGTATAAAAAACTTTTTATTTTGCAGGAAAAAGTTAATTTTTTTTTTGTTTTCGCAATAGAATTGGAAAAAAATAAAAAGTGCACATAGAAGTCAGTAAGTGTTAAATTATAAGGGATGGAGAAAGGCCAAAGTAGAAGTGTGACGATATTACTCGACGTTTGAGTACTCACGGGTACTCAATCCTACGGGAAGGTCGGCTATGAATGTTCTAAAATAGGGTTTGGGGAGAATGTGAATTAGGGGTGGTCACATGGGCGTCGTTTTGGTTTTAGATCAATTTTATAATCAAACTAATATAACCAGTTTGATAAATGAGCAAATCAAATCAAACCAATCAAATATATAAATCAATCCAAATCAAACTAATAATTATGGGTTTAGTTTATGTTGGGTTGGCGGTTTCATTTTCTTTATTTTTAAAGTTAACAAAATTAATGTTAGAAAAGAACTCATCTTAATAAAATGAGTATTATTTCATCAGATAACTTAGTTAATACAATAGTTTGTACATAATCAATAAATAATAAAATGAGTCTTATTTCATTAAGTTAGGGCGGTGTTCTGCATGAGTATTGAATTAGGTTGTGATGAAATTAGGTTTATCTTTATATTTAAGTAGTTGGTTTGGTTTGAGTTGATTGATTTAAGAGCAAAGCGGGTCCAAACTGAATTTAATGATTTCTTAAAAAATGGAACCAAACCAAATCATTGTTACTGTTTAAACTGCTAAGTAGATTATGATTTAGATCTGTTTGGACGGTTTAATCGGTTCGTAGTTTTCTCATACACGCATAATGGGGGTACACAAATAACGTACATTGAGTTGATGACGTGAATGATTTTATTATAGAAATAATAATTGTAAATATAACTCAATAACTAATATAACACTAACTGAAGTAAAAACAATAAAGGACAAAACAATAGCTTTAAATTAACTTTAAAATTTTATAAATAAAATATTCTTGTATATAAGATTTATAAGAATTATGTTATATACAAAATCTTAAAAGAAGTCATACACTAACTGATGTGGATTTAGGTTAATACTAACTTATGTGGATTTAGGTTAGGTGCCGGTATGGGATATCCGTACCCAATCTAAATAGGATTGGGAGAACTGTAAAAAACACATCTTTCCTAGTTCAAGTTGTAAAAATATTCACAAAATTTGTTTATTGCAAAAATGACCATAGTAAATAAGATATTTACTATGGTCATTTTTGCAATTCCTTCACCGAAACCATTTTCCTATCATTTTCCAAGGATTTAGGGAGAATATATAAATACTTCTTTTTTGAAGTTATTCCTCATTCAAAAAGAACGGATTACCTGATACATGCCCACCCACCAAATGTAAAAACCCAACTATACCAATCCACCCATGCCATTATACCTTATGCCGCTCTCGTCCCTCCAGGTATAGAGGTAATTGTTATTGAACTCATCAAATCGAACTAAATTGAACTGAAAATACTTGGTTCGATCAATTATATAAGTTATTTTGGTTTTGTTTAATTCGGTAAAAATGATAAACCGTAAATTCAGTTTTGTTAAATAACTTATTTGATTTCCATCTAATCGAACATAACTAAAATAAAAAGTCATATATATTAAACTATTTGTTAAAACTCTAAAAAAGCATTTCAACTTTTAGTCGTTGCCTCCCTCCCTCTCTTCTTTTCGTACTTTCTCAGTCTCTCTCCTCTTCGCATTAAACCTTTCTCAAAGAATACAACATATTGACCATCATTGTTACCTACATACTGCGTAGAATTTCTGTTCCAAAAGGAATTTCTATCGTTGAACCGTGGATCATCTTCATCACGTTTCAGTATGTCAATATTGCTTCCGATTTGGGACGTTGTTGGCAGCCTACTCTTGCCATCATTTCTTCCAGACACAAGACCGCCTTGGTTGGGTTAGTAACGGGAATAAGACTTGTCAGCTTTCTCTCTCTGTTTGGCGCAGCCGACTAGCCAAGCTTCGTTCCATCTCTGAGTTTGGTTCCAATCCTCCATTGCCTCTTCTTCTCGTCGTTTTAAGTTCTCTTTCATGCCAACACACGATGTAATTTCTTGGAATTCTATCATCTGTGGGTTTGCTCACCATGGAAATGGTGAAAAGACTCTGTATATGTTTGAAAAGATGAGAGTAGATGGAATTGAAGTTCCTGCAAGTGTTTGGGGGCTTTGCTCGGAGCTTGTAGAACGCACAAGAATTTCGAGGCTGGTGAGATTGCTGGAGAATAAATTCTAGAAAAAGAGCCTCCTAACTCTTGGGTGTACTTTATTTTAGCAGAAATGTATTTGAGTAGTGGAAGAAGAAAAGATGCTGAGAGGATTTGGGGAAGAATCTACAGTCAAACCGATGAATCGAACCGAACCGTAAGACACGGTTCAGTTCAGATCATTCATATGAGAATCATGGTTTGATTCGGTTTTAACATAGGGTCGAACCGTGATTTTTGGTTTGGTTCGATTTTTACCCAAATAATCGACCAATTGAACTGATTACACCCCTACCTCTGGGTCTCTCTCTCTCTCATCTCACACTCAGCTTCCATAAAATGAAATAAAAAAAACTAATCTCAGGATTAGGGGTTACTATAAAAAATATGACATTCCACAGAATAAAATACAAGGTTCGCAGTCACCTCTTATTAAAAACTCAAAACAACAAGATATTTTAAAATCCAGTAAAATTTAATCCAGTTAAAAGTGAAAAAAAAAAGTGGGAGGCAAAATTAATAGAGACGCGAGAGTTGGACTTAAGCGGGGCTTTGAAAAAAAAATGGAGACTCCTCACGTTTCATTCTCAACTCTCTCAGTAATGTGCCTCATTCTCTTGCACCATTTTCAGATCAGAAAAGCTCAACTCGTTGCTCCATTTTCGATCAGAGAAGCTCAAAAATTGAAGATCCCTTGACAGTATTATGGCTCGATACTGTTCTCTCTCACTCTCTCGTTCAACTTTTAGATAGAGGGAAGCCAACAAAAGCAAACCCTAGCCTCCGTCTCTCTAAGTCTGATCCTCCCCTCGCCTCTCTCAGTATCAAGTTGACCCTCGCCTCGTCTAGCCTCAAGCTTCTCAGGTAAGGTCTCCCTCATCTTATTTTGTAAAAATTCCCTCTGCGTCTGATTCCTCTAAGGAGATATGGATGAGCCGCGATGGTTCTCAAGCTTTGGTTGTCGCTCGGCGACGATGGTGGATCTGTGAGATTTTTACTCTCTCAATTTCTTTCTGAAATTTTAGAGTTCAAGTCACCACAAACGGAGAAGGAGAGATGCAGAGTCTGCAATAGAAAGCCATTTACGATGCTAACTTGTTTCAAAAGATAGGGCTCCAGACCTTCGTTAATCTTTCTACCAAATTCTATAATAGGTTCGCTTCCTTCTAGATTGGACTTTATTTTAGACCATTTGACATATGCTTTGACTCTCTTCGTCTCAAGCTAGCCATAAGCATACCCTAGGCTCAAGCTTCTCAGGTAAGGTCTCTCTCTCTCTATTTCTCTCTCTCTCTCTATCTCTCTTTCTCTCTCTCTCTCTCATACACACACACAAACAAACAATCACACAGACACCACCTGATTTTCTATAAATTCCCTCTGCCTCCATCGACTATCTTCCTCTCTCATCTTTTTACAGTTTCAAGCTTCTAATTGTCACGAAGGAGTGTCTCTATTCTGATTTCTTGTCCAAAGAAGGGATTGATTTTGAGTAATTTGACTCCATTCTTAACTTGTTTCTATACGAACGATTGTCTCATGTTCTAATTTCTGGTATGAAGGACAATGGTTTGATTTCGAGCAAATATCTCTTCATTCTTTTATCTTTTTTGTTTTTCCTTCATCATTTCTTTTTCTTTGTGGGTCCTGATGTTGTGGGTCTGTTACTACTTCTTTATATGGTGACTAGTTGATTAGATGATTGTAAACTACACATTCGTTGCTCACTAATTGAAATCATTTTGGACAGACTAATATCGTTCTTTTTTATACAGTTATTACAGGAACTTAGATTGTCGATACATCTTAATATACAATTCACTGATACAATTCTTTTTTTCATTAGGTTGAGAGAGCAATAAAAAATTTTGGGATAGTCTTTTTACAATATAGACATACTGTTTATAGAAAGTCATGAATCCATATTTTGAATTTGGTTTTTAAAGTTTCACATTTGGCATGTACTTAACCCTGGTTTTTGACATTTATATATATATATATATATATATATGTATATAGCATAAAACGTTTCTCCTTACAGAGGAGCTCATCCATGAATTCACTATATGGGTATGATGTTGTTGTACATCTAAGTGAAGAAACTAAAGGTACAGAAAAGATTACTTCTTAGCCTTTGCATTCAACATTCAGGTATCGATTCAAAATAGTAAATATTAGTTTATAGTTTCATCATACAATAATATTTACTTCTCCATGTTCTTTAAGACATGATCCTAATGATAAAAACAAGGAAAGATCTACTTTTAACAATACCAAGGAAAAACTTCAACCTTTCCTAATGAACTTTGTTAAGCAAATTCTTACCACTCCAGTTAGAATTTCAGCTATTATGATGCAAGTAATGAGACAATTGCAGAGCTTTTACCAACTCAAAAGTAGGTTGGTTCGTCGCTTTGGAGAAAACAATGCAAAAGAGGTGGAATTTTCTAGTGAAACTTGAGTTGGAATTTTGATGTCACCTGGTCTATCACAAAGCTAATTCTTATTTGGAGAAGAGAGTTACATATCCTTGAATAGAAAGAACAAGGACAAGAAATTGTTGAAAATAACCAATGAATCTTTGAATGTAACTCAACATATTTAGCCACTGTTAGGCCCTTAGAAAAAGAAAGAGTAAATGTAATTAGAGGGGGGGCTGGAAAAGGGGAAGAAATGAGTTGGATAGAGGAGAGAGAAAAGGGTGCTGATTAGGCAAGTTAGTTAAGCTTTCATAATCATGAGGATTGAATAAAGGGGGGAGGGAATCAGTTGGGTAGTGGCTATTTTGGGAGAGGCCAAGCTCTCGAACATCTTGGTATATGGGTGTAATTTCACTGTTCTTGGCGAAGTTCACCATTTTTGAGTAATCAAAGTTGTTTTTCTTCATTGTTTCAGGCTCTAGCTTCTCTCTTTTCACTATTTGGGCTGCTGTTGTGGTTAGAATAGTGTTTGTTTGTAGGAAAACTCATATCAGCTACAAATTGCACTATCTTTATTATGCAATTCTACATTTCATCCTTTCTTGGTTATTATTATCTAAAATGCATGATTAATGCTCATTCTTATTCATTAACACTACTCTATTCATTCCTCAGTTCGCCTCAGCTATTTAATTTTTAATGGTGCAGATCTGTTTGTTTCCTATACTCACCAACTAACAATTGCTCATGGTGTTTTCCTTCGGCATTAGGAAGGTCTGAAGGCACCGCATACCCTGTTATGAAATACTACCATTCAACTTAGGTTCTTCATTTCTCATTTTTTAGACTCAAAATTTTATTTTTTATATTTTTCATTTATTAGAACAAGTTTACTTGTATATTTTAAGGATAAGTTAGTTTTCAGGTTAGATTTATTTGTAAGTCGATTAAATGAATAATGTAAAACTTTGTTGAAATGATTAAATGTTAATGTTGTCAATTATTATATTGATGTTCTTTATGTTACGTAAAATTATCTTTTAAAAGTGTTTAATATGAATACTTGACTATAACAATGAACCTTATGATATCTCATCTTCTAGGATATGAAATACATGTAATGTTAATTCACAAGTATTAAAAACATATGTTAAATATATTCAACAGGAGTCCGAAAATCCTGTTAAACAACGTTCTACAGGAGTCAAAAAATCCTGTAAAAATTGAGATACCATAGGGATCTTCACAGGAGGTGTTGCACCTCGTGAATAACACGGACTTTTAATATGAGGGGTTGTCACATGCGCCGCATGATCCCTATGGATTACTTTTTACGGGGATATTCGTCTCTTGTAGAATGTCATATTTCTTGTAGTGTGTGTACAAAAACAACTAAACTGATCAAACTAGATTGAACTGAAAATGATCGTTTGATCGATTTTTTAGCTTTAGCTAACTGTGATCAGATATGTCTTAGATATTGAAAAATCAAACTTTCAGTTCGATCTAAAATTTTCCTACATTTTATACCAGACCGATAATTTATCCTCCCTTATATATATATTGTTGTTGTTGTTGTTTTAGTTGAAAACCTCAACAGCATTCTTCGTATAGTCTCCCCTCCAGAGTGAGCTTCTGGTATCCTCAATGTCTATAAAATCTCATCTCCACGTAGGGGCCCTCTTAGGCAGGAACCTGCACAATACAGACAAAGAACTCTAAGGAAAAAAGAACAGGGGTTGGTTTCCTCATCGAAAAGCCTTTAATGCCTAAGTCAATATTCAGTCGATAATCCAGCATAATTTCCTTAGGGGAGAGTAGGATACCTCTTTTGTTGATTGATATATGTATTGATACTAATTCCTTGGGGGGAGGGAGCATGTTGAGGAAGCCTTTTAAAGGCGTACTGGAGAAGCTTTGCGAGACACGATGCATGTCATGATTGTCCTTGATTGTAGGAGGGGACACGACCTTGACATAAAGCGATAGACATTAAATGTTAACATGCCTTTGAAATGATCAGACGAGGCTATCCTAACATCCTTCCATGGTGATTGGACTTGTTGGGTACTCGAGCGTGTGAGGAGATGACACCTGGGACGTTACTTTTGGTGGGCAATGATAGCCCTACACTCAGTATTATCCGAGTGCTCCTCATGAACTTTAATCTCTCCTATACGTTCTCAGGACTGTGCAACTAGAGCTTCCTTAAAGCTGACCAGTCGAGGTCGATTCTTCTCTTTGAAAACTTTCTTTTTTCATAGGCTTCTCGGGGTGGTGTGACACATGTCATCGCACTATTAGAGCTCAGATAAATACCCATACCAGTTTCCCCCAGTCGAGGACTTGGGTGGCTTCGTTTGCCCATATCTGAAGGCTTCATTATCCGAGCTCCTTGTCCGAGCTACCTTAGTATGGTGATAGACTTCATTTCCCATCTTGGGCATCTCCCACTTATGCCTCAAGTTTATTCATCAGTGGGGATTGCACCAAATGGAAATAATGTACTTGACCATTATTATCATGATTCATTCATCACGCATGAGTCGTTTCACCCTTTTTGTGGTTCAAGGCCACTAATGCGCATGGGAACGCATGACGAAACCTCTTACGAGCAATAATGCTCAAGAGATATCATTGTCCTTAGTGTCAATATTGCATTGACTAAGGCTTTCCCTTAACTTTGTCAAACAAGTATGAGTGCAAGGCAGATATATTTCCTTGATGTCAAGCCAAGAGTGCATGCTCTGGTTAGACCATTGATCCCATCTTTAAGCATGAGTTCTCAACAGACATCTTTCCTTGATGTCTAGCCAAGCGTGCCTACTCTAGCTAGACCCTTGAATCTCGTCTACGAGTATGAGTGCTCAACAAACATCACTTTTTGCTTTGATGTCTAGCCAAGCGTGCCTGCTTTAGCTAGACCCTTAAATCACGTCTTACGAGTTGGGTTCTCGACAGAAATCACCTTTTACCTTGATGTCTAGTCAGGTGCGTCTGCTCAGGCTAGACCTTTGAATCACATTTGACGAGTTGGGAGTGCTCGGCAGTCATCACTTTATACCATGATGTCTAGCTAGGCCTGCCTCTTCTGGCTAGATCCTTGAATCCCGTCTGACGAGTTGTGGTGCTCGGCAGACATTACTTTTTATCTTGATGTCTAGCTAGGCGAGTTTACTCTGGCTAGACCCTTGAATCTCCTCTGATGAGCTCGGGTGCTCGACAGACATCACTTTTTACCTTGATATCTAGCCAGGCGTGCCTGCTCTTGCTAGACCCTTGAATCCTGTTTGTTGAGCTGGAGTGCTCAGCAGACATCACTTTTTGTTTAATCTTGACTGGTGGCTAGACCACCTCACCCGTCATCATTTTTAATTTAATCCACGCTGGTGGGCTAGAGCACCTCACCAGTAATCCCTTTTGTCTTCACCGTACATCGTAAAAGGTTAAATCCTTGGAAACCTATAGAATAGCCCGAAAATCATTAGCAAACACATTCTATTTTTTCATAGAAGTAGATTTGCTAAAGAAAGGCCTTAGAGTGGTTAATCCTGAATGAGAAGATTATTTAAGTAAAAGAAGGAAACCTTTTATCTGACCAATGTCGATGAGCACGCGATCTTTGTCGTGTGTTTTACCAAGGTGGAGGGTCGAAGAAAGTCGAGCTTTTGTTTTCTGAGCTCTTGCCTTTCATTTTTTGTTGAAGCATTTTTCCTTATGTACTTCATATTTGCCTTAACGGAAGGATTCATTGATCCACACACACTGTTACGGATGGGCTTTGACTCTTCCTCTCTATCTTCCTACGCGAGTATGACCGACAATTATGACCCTTAAGGTTTCTCTTAGGATTACCCTTTAGGTGGCATGCTGATTACGGGCTCATTTCAAGTGAGTTTGGTCACTTTATGCGAAACTTGGGAGGAAGAAATTCATGCATTTCATTGTAGGAAGCCTGGTTCGACTCAGAACCGAGATAAATGAGGTCTCGTGATCGTCCTTACCCTCTCACCGGGGCTTCGTGTCCTGGCCCCGCTCGTGAGCCCGCATATCAATTTTGGCATGGCCCTCGTCCTCCTGTTTTACCTAATGTAGGATGTGAGGGCGCATATCTCCCTCAGAGGGCCCCTTAGAGGTATTTACCATCATTCATTCTCCGACAACTTTATTATCCTCCTATGTCCTCATGGGATGACCCCAACTAGAACCTTACAAAAGGGGAGCACTTGGTCCCGATTTTTTTGAGGGATGACAGTTCCTCTAAGTTAGGGAGTCACCTTACTTTCTCAAGAATAGATTTCCCCCAAGCTTTTGTGAGTACGTGGCAACTCCGCCAGCGAACCTTTAAGTCATGGGGGAGGATCATTCCCGTGTAAGAGATCGTCGTGGTTTGAATGGTATCTGGCATGAATTTCCTCCTTCGTTGTATAATCATTATGATGGAAGAAGGTCATTCCTCCACCGGGGGAAGGGGTGAGTCATCTCCCTCATCCCGGACTTCATCGGCGTAAGGTACCAAACTCATCCTCTCTTCACAGGAGATAAAGGGTTTCAAATGCTTTAAACAGGAATGAGTTCACATATATATATCGTTGTTTTAGCCGAAAACATCAACAACATTCTTTGTATAGTCTCCCTTACGGATTGAGCTCCTTGTGGATGCAAAATCTCCTATCCACGTAGGGGCCCTCTCAGGCGAGAACCTACACAACACAAATAAAGAACTCTAAGATGAAGAGAATCAGGGGTGGTTTCCTCGTCAAAGAGCCTCTGATGCTTAAGTCAGTATTTAGTCAATGTTCCGGCATAATTTTCTTAAGGGAGAGTAGGCATACCTCTTTTGTTGATTGATATATGTATTTATACCCGAGTCATAGGGTGGGAGGGAGCATGTCAAGGAATCGTTTAAGAAGCACGTTGGAGAAGCTTTGTGATACACGATGCTTGTCATGATTGTCCTCGATTAAATGGAGGGGGGATTGACATATAGCGATTGGACTTGTTGGTTGCTCAGGACTGTGAGGAGGTGCCACATGAGACATTACTTTTGACGGGTAATGATGACTCTACGCTCATTATTATCCTAGCTCTTCTCATGAACTTTAATCCCTTTTATACGTGTTCGGGTCTGTGCAACCCAAGCTTCCTTAAAGCTGACCAGTCAAGGTCAGTTCTTCTCCTTGGACACTTTCTTTTGTCATACGCTTCTCGGTGTGGTGTGACACATGTCGTCACACTACTGGAGCACGGGAAAACACCCATAACAATCGATTTTCTCACATTTCTCTCCTTTTATATTTCTCTTATTTTCTTTAATGTTTGGTTTACATGTTATGGTTTAAATTATGAGTTTTTACTGTAATGCATAAAAAACTTAGAATTTTTTGAAACATGTATGATTAAATTCAATTATGGATCTCTTGAAAAAAAACCTTAGTCGATAGTAAAATTTGACCGAACTGGTTAATTATTTTATGGTCCGAGTAGTTTGATTTATATGCACATAAATGGTCAGCTCAGTCTTCATTATGATAAGATCGTAAATTCAGTTCAGACCAGTTTTTATACTAAAAGCTGGACTAACCAGATCATGCAGATAGGGGTGTAAATAAAACCGCAAAAAACCAACGAAACCGACCGAACCACTGCGGTTCGGTCTTTTAGCGTTTTTTGCGGTTCGATTGGTTTGAGCATTTTTTACAGTTTGGTTTGTGATTTTTATAAGAAAACTGAACCGAACCGCGTTAATACATAAAAAATATGTTGTATATATATATTTTTCCTAAGAATATATGACTCACTTATAAATATATTGTGTATATATTTCTTCCCAATTTTTTATTTGTTATGGATTTGCTAGGGATTTAGTTTTCGTTGATATTGAAAACTAATTTTTTTAAAATATGTCTATAAGGTTTTATTTAAGATTGAAATTGAATTTTTTAAAAATTTCTTCTGCATATTTCACGGTTCAGTTCAATTCAATTTTTACAATTTTTCACGATGCGGTTCGATTCAGTTTGAGATTATTATAAAAAACCACATGTGCGATTCGGGTTGTCAAATCCTCAAAACCGAACCGATTACACCCCTACATGCACACCCCTACTCAGGATTGGCCTAAGTGGTGAAAGATGGTGAAAGTTTTAAATATTTTCTGCATTTTAGGTTTGGGTTTGAATCCTTTTACAAATAAAAAATCATTTGGGACTTTTTTGCCATTGAAAACTTTTCATTAAGATGTACATGGTTTTCATGTGAGTAGTAACCAGGATCATTCTCCAATGCCGGGAAAGTTTTTTTCCCAACATTGATGCTGGAATTAATCCTGGTCGTTTGATCTGGCCAAGATAATTCCAGCCATTAGATAAGTTTAGAGGTAAAATTGCTTTGCAACTGGAGGAACAGATAGCTCATCCTTTTTTCACTTTGACTTTCTCCTTTCCTCTTCTCTCCTTCGATTTCTCTGAAAACCAAAAAACCCCTAAAACTTTGACGAAGTTGAGCCCCTTCTCCTCTCTCCTTCGACTTCCCATAACAAAAAATTAGGGCACGTGAATAACCCTTTTGTCGAGCAATGCCTCTCTCTCTCTCTTCAAGGTGGTCATCTCTCATTCAGACCCCATGAGTTCACCTTAGAGTTACATCTCCAAGAAGTCACCGCCACCATGAAGGTTGTCGTTGCCTCGACCAAGCCCCCAAAGCCCAAATTCGGCCTCACCTCCTTTGATCTACGAGTTTGTAGAGAGAATCAAATGGGAAATGACATGAGTGAGATTGATAGATGGGTTTTGAGCATTTTTTAAGATTCTTTATTTGGCTTGGATGCAAGTTGTAAAACATGTTTTGAGTATTTTCTTTCTTTCCTTTGTTTGGTGACTTAGCTGTTGTTTTTTTCTTTGGTTTAACATAAATAGTGGATGCAAGGAAGATGGAGCTTTGACGGTTGAGGGAGGATTTGGGTAAATCTTAAACCTGTAATTTCTTCTTATTTATGTTATTTTAGAGATGAAACATATGTTGCATGTGGAGGGTCTTGGTTCTAGGTTCCAAAAAGGTTTTGATGGCCACAAAAATTACTTCTTAACAAAAGGTCAGTTCCGTGGTGTGCAGACCAAAAATGGCATTGTTTGCCCTTGCAGGTTACGTAATTCTTTGGTCTATACAACTCACAATGATCATGGAATGGATGGAAACTCAACCATGTCTCTTCAAGATGGCCAAGTTAATACTTGCAAGGAGTATTATAAACTTCAGTGTGTGCTTATATTTCATTTACTTCTTGTAATAGTTGTTGTTTGTTCTTTTTCATGTTTTCGTTTGGTCTTCTTCTTTAATCTAAATACTCTGAAGAATATTTGTTTGTGGAAGTTTTTTGGTATAGTAAAAGGCTCATTGAACACGAGTAACATTTTTATTTCATTTATTGCTCAGACATGGTGTTGAACTAAATTTCAAACAAGAAATATTGCTCAATGGGAGAAAAAATTTTAAGGTTCAAAATTATCTTCGGCATTGTAGGTAATAGAAGAAGAAAGGTTTGATTTTGTGCTATTGAGTTGTAAACTTCTGTCTTTTGTTTTTTATATGAAGCCAAATCTTGATTGAAATGATTGTTTTTCACTTAGAGCTACGTCTGCTGCTTGATATATGCAATTTAACATTAAATCTAGAATGTTTTATGTTTATATAATGATGTAGAGTTGTTTTAGCACTTTCCAAGCCATTTAATTAGTTAAAATATATTGACTTACTCCTTTGTCTATTGTTTAAAATCATATGAACTTGTGTACTTCTTTTAATATTTAGGTAATAGTATATTATTAATGAGGAAATGGACTTCTCTATTGTCTGAGAGAAGGTGAGCAATGTTTCTTAAATAGACTAATTTGTTATTATTAGTTTATCTGAAAAGAGATATTAAAAAAGAAACCATTTAAATTTTATCCGACCTAATATCATGTATCTATACTTTGAAGTGGCATTCACATGTTCCAAACCTGAAAAAATACCAAGAACTATGCTCTCATAATTGAACAAAAAATGGATTTGTGTTTGATTCTCTGAAAAAAAATGTATTGTGAAGCATAAGTGCAGTATGGAAGATGCATGTGTGTCTACTGGTGAAAAAGGTTATCATTATTTGCTCACTTTAGTGAATCTGAATGAGAGTTTTGACATTTTGGTTAATATAGGAAAAGATAAAGGTTATCATTATTTCCTCACTTTAGTGATTCAGAATTAGAGTTTTCAAGGTTTTGCGATGAATAAGGTGAGCACCAATAAGTCATAGTACCAAATTTCTCATGTTATTACTATGTTTTATTAATGTTATTTGGAAAAAGTTGTATTGATTTTCAGATTATTAATTCTGAGTGAGGAGCATTTTCAAGTTATCTTCCTTTAACCGCGTTTGATAGAGATATGGATGTTACTAGCGTCAGTCTGGGTGAGCAGGTGAAATTCTAATCAAAATTGTTGTCAATTATAATTAGAAATATTGTCCTTGAGATACTTAGGTCAACTTCTTCATTAAGATGTCAAGTCCAATAATAATTATTTAAGGCTATTTTAGAACTTGAATTTTCATATGGTGGGGATTTGAGTGGAGATCTATCTCTCTATGTACTTTAATGTCAAATGTCAAATATATTGGAACACTAGAAATGCTTTTACCATTGATATGTTAAGATGTATAGAAAAAGGGTCAGAAAGGTTAGTCCTATATATTATTTGTTAGTTTTCATTTTCTGTCAGTTTCTCTGTATAATAAATAAAATTGGATAAGTTGCTAAGCTTGTCATTGTTCAATGTGAGATTCAGGGTTTCTAACTTAAGGATTATTCCATGTTTTGACAATGAAGTCCCTAAAGAGAGCTTGTGGAAATGGAAGGACCTCTACGAAGAATACATATCAGAGATGAGAAACCATTGCAACCTGATCTCGATGGTAAAAATGATGCAGTTGAAGCAGACATTTAAAAATCATCTCTGTCATCATTTCTCAACAAAACAGTCTATAAACATTGTGAGAGGAATTTCATGCATATATGAAATGTGTTTTTAGAAGGGATTTATAACAACAAAAATATTTTAGTTTAATATGTAGTGATACTAATGAATGATATGCTTTTTTGAAGAAGAATATGAATTACTTTTTCTTATACGCTGACAAGTTTTTTATGTCATAAATATTTACATGAGGTTTGTATTGGAAATGACTGTGTCAAATTTGTGAAGTATATAAAAAATGTATTTTTTTAAATGACTATTTATATGAAAATGACTAAGCATATAAAAGTGGTTAAGCGTGTGAAAATAACTAAGCATGAAAATGACTAAGCGTGTAAAAATGACTAAGTATATGAAAATGGTTAAGTGTGTGAAAATGACTAACTGTATGAAAATGGCTAAGGGTATAAAATGATTAAGTGTGTGAAAATGATCAAGTGTGTGAAAATGATCAAGAGTGTGAAAATGACTAAGTATATAATAGTTAAGCGCATCAAAATCCTTGTGTGAAAAATGCTACCGTGTGAAAATGATTAAGCACATGAAAATAGTTAAGTTCTATCAAAACAAGTACATTAAAATCACAAAGTGGAGAAAATTCCTATATGCATGAAAATATGCTTAAGTGACAAAACAAGTACATAAAAATGACAAAGTGTTTGAAAATGACTAAGTATATGAAGTTGTTATGTGTATGAAATTGTTACATGTGTGAAAATTGTTATGTATGAAAGTGTTTGAAAATGACTAAATATATAAAAATAGCTAAGTGTAAAACCAAAACCGCTGGTATAGAACAAAAAAATCCGGTATAGAACCTAAATCGTCGTTAAAGACACTAAAACTGCCAGTATAGATTCTAAAATCGCTGATGAATTTGTAGTGGGGTACACCAAATGCTGGAGGTGTTCACTAAAATTTAAAAATTAATATTCTTAGAGGTGTTCACCTAAAATGTAGTGTGGTTTATCACAAATGTATAATTGTTCACCTAAAATAGCTTTAAGTGACCATGATGGGCCAACTTGGGCCAATCGCCACTGGTAATATGGCGATTGGGGCCCAATCGCCATCAACAGGCCCCAATCGCCATGCTTTCATGGCTATTCGCCATGGGTCAATGGCGATCGGGGCCTGCTGATTCGGGCCCCAATCACCATGTTCTTAGTGGTGATTGGCCCAAGTGGCCATATTAGGTTTAGGATTATATATTAAAAACATAAATGAGATTGTTTTTCAAACATATGGGGTTATAATTATAAAATAAAATATTAAATTTCTAACATTTAATTATGAACTTTTAGCGGATAAGTTCGATTTAACAGTAGAATCCGACCTTATGGATTATACGTGTTCGTCAAACCGGTAAATAAGATCGGGAGAACTGCAAAAATGGCTCATTTCCCAGCTCAAGTTGTAAAAATGTCCAGAAAATTTTTTTGTTGCAAAAATGGTCGAAATATTGTCGATCATTTATTTACCACTATGTAATTTATGTAAATAAATTATTTACCACAGTCATATTTCGACTATTTTGCAAATAAAAATATTTTGGCCATTTTTGAAACTCCACCCCCGAAACATGTCTTTTCCTACTATTTTTTCAATAAGATTTACCGATCATCATCACATCACAACCTATAATTATATATGGTAAAAACCCATCTCGCTTGATACTTATCACAAAAGCACAACAACGTTATCAATGCCAACTTTTATCAAATTTATGAATAAATGTTCAATTGCTTCGGGAATTCTTATTTAATCCAATCTAATTTCACATATAAGTAAATATCATGAATGTTTGCGATTAGAGGCTTTTGAGTGGCGATTGAGACTTGTTGAGTGGTGATTGCAATTTTAGGGGTTCAATGAATTTGTAGTGAGGTACAACAAATGTTTGAGGTGTTCACCAAAATTTAAAATTAATATTCTTTGAGGAATTCACTTAAAATGTAGTGGGGTTCACAACAAATATAAAAGTGTTCACCTAAGTACATGAAAATGACTAAGTGTGTGAAATTTACTAAGTATATGAAAATGGTTAAGCATGTGAAAATGACTAAGTATAAATTACTATTTGTGTGAAAATATGACTAAATCCATGAAAATGGTTAAGTTGTAAAAATGAATCGGGATTTGGGGTTATACATGTTCGTTACGTCGAGATATAGAATGTATCGACTATGATAAAATCATGATCTAGACATTTATATGTTGAAAATTTATTTCATTTGGTACTTGTCATAAAATCACGACAACATAACCAATGATATGTTCTTAAGCGTTTATGAATAAGTGTTCAATTATTTTGACAATTCATACTTAATTCAATCTAATTTCAAATATAAGTGAAGGTACTTAATGTTAGTATTTAAAAATCAAGAATCTTGATAACTTTCTCTGCGACTAATACTCTAAATCAAATGTGTCGAAAAACCGCCAGTATAGGTCCTAATAACCGCCGTTAGTGATAAAAATTGCCGCTATAGGTCCTAAAACCGCCTCTAATGGACAAACCAACGGTAAACGTTCAAAACCGCCGGTATTGACCCAAAGAAAAATTCAATAACCGCCGGTATAGGATGAACAAACCGCCGGTATAGGTCTTAAAATCGCCGGTGAAGAACATAAAAAATGCCGTAAAAGATGCAAAACCGAGGGTATAAAGCCATCGAAAAGTACAATAACCGCCAGTATAATGTATAAGGGTTCACCTAAAATGTGGCGGAATTCACCAAAAATGTACAAGGGTTCACTTTCAATATCGTGTGATTCACCAAAACGTACAAAATTAATAATTCTTGAAGGGGTTCACCAAAAAAATATAGGGGTTCACCAAATATGTACAATGGTTCACCTCCAATGTAGTGGGATTCACCAAAACATACAAAATTAATAATTTTTGGAGGGTTTCACAAAAAATATATAGAAGTTCACTAAATATGTACAGAGATTCACCTCCAATGTAAAAGGGTTCACCTTATGATACAAAGTCAATTTTGTATATTTTGGTGAACCCGTGTATATTTTTGGTGAACCTATTTATATCTTTTATGAACCTCTAAACATATTAGGTGAACCCAAAAAAACAAAAATAAAATTTTAAATTTTGACTTGTGACCAGTTGAGCTTTGTGTGGCCAAGATTGCTCCAAAGAAGTCCAAGAACAATCTAAGTACCACAATAGCTCAGCATTCATGGCATGAATTTTTTTCCCAGATATGATAAAATCTTCAATTAACCAAATGTATAGTCAGCATCTCATAAATGTCCCAGGTGTTAGCATCTCACCGTTATCATATACTCGAATACTCTTTTCCAGAAAATATTTCTTCTACATTCTGATCATCAATTTCTCAAGGTGTTTGGGTGTGCTTACTTTCCTCACCTAAGGACCTACAACAATCATGAATTTGAACTTGGATCTTATATGCGTGATCTCCAGTGATATTCCCCAACTCGCAAGGGATATCATTGCCTTCATTCCTCATGCAAACTCTACATAGGTAATTCAATTTCAATGAAACATTTTTCTTCTTTTGAATATGGTTTTCCTAAACCAACAGATCCACCTACCTATCTTCCCTACACTACTGTTTTTGCTTCTACATTACTCCCTTCAGGCGTTCCTTCACTATCTTCAAGTTCATCAGTTGCAAGCGCACCCTCTCCTCGCAATCTCATATAATTCTTTCTCAACATAGCTATCATGTTGGTGCTGTTTCTACTCCTTCAAATCATATTATCTCCTCTTCTTCTAACTTGTTTCCAGGTCTTACAACTGACTATCATTGATTCTCGTGTTCACACGGGTCCCTCTAATAATCGCTCTAAGCTCACTGGCATCTTCAAACCCAAAGCCCCGTTGTCCACCAGCCTTCCTGATTTCTCTGAACCTGCCACTGTCACTGTTGTCGTAGTTATTCTCTAGTGGAAACAGTCTATGACAAAGGAATTCCATGCAATTCTTCTTAATGGTCTCTTGTCCCCTCACACCCTCACATGAATCTGGGTTGTGAACAATTGAGTTATTTTAAATCAAAATGAAGACTGATGGGTCCATTCTAAAGGTACAAAGCTAGGCTCATAGCCAAGGGTTTTCACCAAACATCAGGCTTAGATTTCTCATAAACTTTCAGCCTCCTTGTTAAACCTTTCATTGTTAGAATCATTCCTATTCTTGCATTAACCTACAAATGGCTAATTAGGCAACTTCAAGTTAATAATGCCTTTTTGAATGGAATCCTTCAGATATATGTTTGCATGGGTCCAACTAAAAGGTTTTATTCAGAAATAAGCCTCATCATGTTCGCAAACTAAACAAAGCTCTTGGTCTCAAAAGCCCTTAGAGCTTGGTAGATAGGCTCAATCTACCTTACTTCAAAAAGGATTCTTTACTGCTTAGTCTGACCACTCTCTATTTTTTTTTTAAAAAATTACAAGTTGCTGATTATTCTCTTAATTTATGTTGATGATATAATTATCATAGATAATGACTCTGCATTGATAATCTTGTTTACGTCCTTCATTCTGAATTTTCTCTTGAAGATTTTGGCCGCTACATCATTTTTTAGCTATTGAGATAATTACATCTAATAGCAAGGGCCATCACTTGTGTCGATCTAGGAACATCACTTATATCCTATACAATACAAATATGATCTCAATCAAGCTCTGCTCTTCTCCAGCCACACCTTCTATCAAGTTGTTGTCTTGAAGAGGGAGAGCTGATACAAGATATCCAACAGTATAGGAGTTTGTTTGGAGCACTATTATATATGTTACGTAACTAGGCCTGAGATCTCATTTGTTGTGAATATGCTAAGCCAATTCTAAACCCACCTCCGTATACTGGCAGGCTTGCAAAAGGCTTCTAAGGTAACTTAAAGGAACTTTGTATGATGGACTCTCTTAACACCTATTGCACAAATATTAGTAGAGGCCTTTTCAGATGTAGACTAAGCTAACATTCTCAATGATAGAATATCGACTAGGCGATTTTCTATTTATCTAGGAGGAACCTAGTTGCCTGATTATCCAAGAAACATGTACTTACAAGATCGAGTACAAAAAGTGAGTATAGAGGTCTCTCCCTTGCAAGCTTTGAAATCTTATGGACCAATTCCTTGTTGCAAGAACTACATGCATCACACAACTACTCCTATATTCTGCTGTGACAACATGTGAGTAGCCTCCCGTTGCTGCCAATCCTGTTACACATTCCAGAACAAAGCATATTGAACTTGATATTCGTTATTAGAGAAAATGTGTTGCACATCAGTTAGAATTCAGATATATCCCTACTGAAGGTTAAGTTACAGAGCTCCCTATTAAGGTCTTGTCTAGCATTAACCTTAGACAAATCATCATAGCTGCATGAAGAGTAGACTATTAGCACTGTAAAAATCAAATGCAACGCATGTGTATTACATCTAGTATATATAGAAGAGACTGCCGCTCTTCAGAAACATAAGTCTCAATATTGATTTTTTTTCTCATTAAAAATAGGGGTCGAATGCTGAATAGAGAAAATAACGATTATTGTGTAAGTTCACTTCAATTGCTTAAGGACCTAATTAGCTAACTATTGCTTTAAAAATCGAAAAGCTAAACAAGTTCATTAAGCGAATTTTATGCTAATATGAATCTGATCCCTTCAAGCCCAACAGGCCAACGTATTCAACTTTTACTCAGTCATTCTAATCTCAGTGGGAAGCCAAAAAATTTCTAAAAGAGTCAATTGGATTAATGAAAATTGGAAAATTAATAAGAGCATGACCATAGTTGCTGCCACTTCTCCAACTGATTACGTCTGTACTCCATATAATTTAGAGTTTGATTTAAATTCTCATTCACAAACCAGATAATAATAATAATAATAATAATAATAATAATAATAATAATAATAATAATAATAATAATAATAATAATAATAATAATATATACAGTAAAATGCCAGTAATGAAAGGAGATCACCTCATGTCAAGGAATCTCAACAAGAGATGATGTTCAGTAGATCTAAATTATTTAAATTTGAGATTTGATTACATGTAATATGACTACATTAACTTTTATAAATGTACCATAATGATCCATTAATTTTTTTATAACTACATTCATCCATCAACTTTCAATTTTTTTCCTATTTAATCATTTTGTTAAACTCCGTCAATTTATCCATCTGTGGATGCCTTTCACTTGACACGTGGGTTATATTTGTCGTTTTAATGATTATTTTTTTAACTTTTTAACTTAATGCATTTAACCCAAATACCCCACCACTCCCCATCATACCCGACTATTTTTCTCCATTCAACTTTTTAACATACAGTGTTGCTCTTCATCTCTTTAGTCGTCGTTACTACGTTGGCGATCATTGTTGTCATTTACTGTAGTCATCGAGTTCGTTGTCTCTTCATCTCTTCAGTTGTCGCTGCTACGCTCTTCATCTATTATGTATTTAGAACCCAAGGTGTGGACGATTTTTCCTATTCAAAATCCTAAGGGACCGTTTGTTTTATCGTATCTTGCACAAGGTTTGTTCAGCAGATCTAAGCTTTTAGTTTAAATTTTTTTTATTACATGTAATCAACTGACAACTTTTTTTTATTTTGTTTTTTAATCTGACTAAACCTGAGCGGTTAATTTATCTAATGGACGGTGTAGATGGAACGGGATCCGCTGGTGAATGTCTTTCGGGTTGGATTTCAAATGATTGTATAAAGCAACTTGCAGAGGCTGAAGACAAAAAAAAACAAAAAAAAAAATTGCTATCTAATTGAATCATAAATGGAGTGGCTTTCTCTTTTGTAATTCTAAAATCTTTTATTTTTTTCTCTGCACTCACTGATAAATGAATGTCTTCTGTTTTTTTAGATTATTAGTTAGTTTACGAGAGAAGTATGAAAATAATCCATTTCTTAACTTGAAAAAATATTTAGAAAAAAATTTTATTATAAAAATCACCGAAATATGATTAATAATTTATTTATTACTGTATAATTTTAGTAAATAAATTATTTATCACGCTCATATTTCAATTATTTTTATAAATAACAAAATTTTCAATCAATTTTATAACTCACCTCAAAACCTATCATTTCTTACTATTTTCTCTATTTGTATTTCATAAATAATCATATATTGATTTAGATTTTTTAGTTTAGTTTTTTTCCCTTGGTTTATTGAATTTCAATAAAACATTGAAAAGAGATGATTGTGGGAATTAGTTTAAAACATGTTTTAACTTTTTTTATTGAAAGGACAGCACTATCATTGTACACGAGCTGGGCCCTACACCGAAAATTCAGTACTTCTTTACATACGTTGATATGTAAAGCACATAAAAAATTCAAATTTCAATTTTATGTAGTCTCTTTACTTAAAATATTATTAAAATATTATTTTCAGACATGTTCTAGTAAATCATATAAAATAAGGTTATTTGCAAATATCTATCATTTGATATTTATATCTCTTTCTCAAAATCTAGAATTCTACACTCTTAACCCATTACAATCAATAAAAAAATAATTCCAACTCTCTCTTTCTTCATTATTTCTTTTCATTTTCCCCATGCAAATATCAAATCAATACTCACTCTCTCATTTTTCTTCTTCGCTCATTGTTTCCTCCATGTTTTCCTATTCAGCAAACCAATGAATGTTTGTTTCCTCCATGCTTTCCTGTTCTGCGAAGTTCTTCCTCTCAATCGCACTAGTTTTGATCATAGCATAATCGTTTAGGCTTCAATGGTGGCAATGGCTGAATGGGTACTTAACCAACTCAGATCTATTGGATCCGATCAAATGGCAGAATGGGTACTTGACGGCACCAAGTGTCAGTGGTTGGAGAAAACTTTTTTTGCGGTTTAGATTTTATGAATTCTTTTATATTTCTTTGAATTATGAGTTTGTTGATTAGATATATTTGTTTATTGAAATTTAAGTAGTTATAAACCGATGAGGGATTCAAGATTGATTACTGTGTGGATTGTGTCAATTTATGTATCTAGATTGCTCTCTCTATAACATTGCATGAAATAAAATGACTACTTGAAGAGTTCAAGTAGTAAAAAAACTACTTGAACACTTACATGCCTCTATATGAAATCGACGACAACAGATAATTTGACTACTTGAAGGGTTCAAGTAGTATTTTTTTATTACTTGAACACTTTAAGTAGTTACATGCTCTCTATATAAATCACTACATGAAATAAATGACTACTTGAAGGGTTCAAGTAGTGTTTTTTACTACTTGAACCCTTCAAGTAGTTATTTTTGTTTCCTGCTTATCCGGAGAGCAAGTGACTTGAAGGGTTCAAGTAATAAAAAATGACTACTTGAACCCTTCAAGTAGTAACGAGCTTACTAGACAACAGATTTCAAGAGAAAAAAATTACTTCAAGGATTTAAGTAGTAAAAAATGACTACTTGAACCATTCAAGTAGTCACATGCTCACTGAAATATTGATTGTTGGAGACAAAAGTCTACTTAAAGGGTTCAAGTAATATTTTAAGACTATTTGAACATTTCAAGTAATTTTTTTGTCACTCAACACTCATACACTAGATGACTATTTGAAGGGTTCAAGTAGTAAGTTAAAAAAATTTTACTTGAAGGATTCAAGTAGTTGTATCAGACTATTTGACCCCTTAAGTAGTGATTTTCATTCTGGAAACAAAAAAAATATTATTTGAATGGTTCAAGTATTCAACTATTTGAACCCTTCAAATAGTGAGTTTAATTCTGAAAGTAAAAAAAACATTACTTGAAGGGTTCAAGTAGTCAGATTCAACTACTTCAACCCTTCAAGTAGTCAGTTTGATTCATACAGTCAATTTTTCAATGAGCATGTGACGGCTTGAAGGGTTCAAGTAGTCATTTTTTACTACTTGAACCCTTCAAGTAGTCATTTTTTACTACTTGAACCCTTCAAGTAGTTTTTTTCTCTTGAAGTCGGTTGTCCGGTAAGTTCATCACTATTTAAAGGGTTCAAGTAGTGATGCGGACGGTGCAGCTTTAGAATTTTTAGAACAAATATCGTGGCACGCGCATGTCAACTTCTGGATGGCATAACTTTTGACTCGGGTGGATCCACGTGGCCTGTATGATATCAAATTGAAGTTTATTTAGAGATCTACATGTGTGAGGGGTTACTCATCGCAGCCCAATTTTGGATCTAGAAAACACTATTTTAAGCACTTTCGAAGCCTCAAAATTTATTGAGGTCATAATTTTAGGTTTTTTCATAGGATTCAACAGGTTTTGGAAGATCGATTGCTGAAAATCGTACGCGATTCAACAGCTTTTGGTATTGTTAAGGTTTTGTTGAGACTTCCGTTACATCAAGTAGTAATATTTTAACTACTTGAAGGGTCCAAATGGTAATTTTTACTTCTTGAAGTGTTCAAGTAGTAAGTTTTTACTATTTGAACCCTTCAAGTAGTTTTTGCTTATTGGATAATAGACTTCAAGAGAAAAAAAAATTACTTGAAGGGTTCAAGTAGTATAAAATTACTATTGGAACCTTTCAAGTAGTGAGTGACAAGCTTACTGGACAACAAATTTTAAGAGAAAAAACTACTTGAAATGTTCAAGTAGTAAAAAATTAGTATTTGATCTCTCAAGTAGTGATTTGCTTACTGGACAATAGATTTCGAGAGAAAAAAAACTACTTGATACCTTCAAGTAGTCACTAATGTTTGGGTTGCTAACTCATCAAACAAAAAACAACTACTTGAAGGGTTTAATAATTCCTAAACGACTACTTAAACCCTTCAAGTGGTCATCCGGTGTATGGGTAATTGACTGACAAAAAAATAACTATTATAACCATTCAAGTAGTCATAAATAATTATTTGAAGGGTTTAACTACTTGAATGCTTTAAGTAGTCATAAACAATTACTTAAACCCTTCAAGTAGTCACCTGGTGTATGGGTAATTGACTGACAAAAAAAACTACCAGAACTCTTCAAGTAGTCATAAACAACTATTTGAATCCGTCGAGCAGAAGAAAAAGATTCGTTGAAAAATATAAGATTAGAAGAAGAATAAAATATTATTAAATTGATTTGACATGTACATTGAGAAAGAAAAAAAAATAATTTTATATTACTGGACAATAAACTTCAAGAAAAAAAACTACTTGAAGTATTCAAGTAGTATAAAACTACCACTTGATACCTTCAAGTAGACACTAATGTTTGGGTTGCTAAGTCATCAAATAAAAAATAACTGTTTGAATTGTTTAATAAGTCATAAACAACTACTTGAACTAAACAACTACTTGAACCTTTCAAGTAGTCATCTGGTGTATGGGTAATTAACTGGCAAAAAAAATAACTACTAGAACTCTTCAAGTAGTCATAAACAACTAGTTGAAGGGTTCAAGTAGTTATAAATAATTACTTGAACCCTTCAAGTAATCATAAATAATTATTTAAACTCTTCAAGTAGTCACATGGTGTATGAGTAATTGACTGACAAAAAAAATTACTAGAACTCTTCAAGTAGTTATAAACAACTACTTGAATTTTTCAAATAGAAGAAATAAATTCGTTGAAAAATAAAAGATTAGAATAAGAATAAAATATTATTAAATTGATTTAACATATACATTAAAAAAATTGATAAAAGAACAGAAATATAATAAATAGTTATGTGAAGTTGATGGGATATAAACTTTCTTATTTTAAAAAAGGAGTATAAAGATTCTTAACTATGATGAAAAAGTTATAAAAATTCGGTACATGGACATTTTTCACTCAATTTATGTTGTTCTCTCTCTTCGCTCTCTAACACGCATATACAACTGGCAAATTTGATATATCCACAAGCAAATAAAACAAGAAAGCTAAAAGATAGAGCAAAGACAAATGTAGTCTAGGATTTGAGTGTGATATGTTTGGCCTTTTTCTCCCACAAATTTTCCTCTCTTCAATACAAAAGCATCCACCAACAGAGAAAATTGAAATTATATTTTCATTTCCCTTTGGGTTTTTTGGGGGAGCGAAGGGAATTGTGGAATGAATAACATATCATCTTCACATTACAGCAGGTGTGAATCAGGTTGGACTATGTACTTAGAACAACCTTATATTTCAGAAAATTATCAATTTCACAGAAAAGAGGAAGATGATGAAGAAGAAGATCTTTCAATGGTCTCTGATGCTTCTTCAGGGCCACCCCATTTCAATGAAGATAGAGAAGAATGCTTTAATGATTATGCTGGGTATTCTTCTTATGCTTCCTCTGTTTCTGAATTTACCTCAAAAAGTAAAAACAAGAACAACAACAACAAGAAGATTAAAGAACAGAGTGGAAATGCAAATCAACATCATTCCCATTTTGATGACACTGTTAGCTCCCCTGTTTTGGGCTTTTCTAAGGTAAAAATTCAGAAGAATACGAACAAATAAACTATTGAATTTGGAATTTACAGATTCCATTTTGAAAACAAATAAGTTGATGTGTTGTTGTATGTACAGAAGACTAATAAGTTATCAAGGAATGAAGGTGTAAAGGAGAAAGTGTTGGATTTCTCTCAGAATTTTTCAGCTTCACCACATTTAGAGTAAGTACTTTAATTAAATCCCTCAATTTCCTTTTCCATTGATCTAATACTTTGAAGGGTCATTCTCTGTTCGTTCCTACCAAAGAATTTTCCTACTTTAAGATGCAATTTCATTGTTCAAATTTTGTTTTTGGCAGAGAAATCTGAATCAAGGAAGCATATTTGTTTATTTCAATCTTCAATTGCTGAAAAGTCTGCCCCAGAAGAATAAGGTTGCTAATCTAAAAGTGCTTTCTTTCTTCTTGCTATACAATACCCTTTTGTGTCAAAATTCCAACTTACCTTAAACAAATTAATTTTTAGATGTAAAAGGTTTGATTTATATTGGCAAGTGGCAGGTGGGTTTTCAGGAAGGGAATGAGAACGAAGAAGGCTATCTGCAAATGTTGGAGAGAGAGAGAGAGAGAGAGAGAGAGAGAGAGAGAGAGAGAGAGAG
>QANY01005223.1:0-195398 GCA_003255025.1 Datisca glomerata | reverse complement strand
GAGAGAGAGAGAGAGAGAGAGAGAGAGAGAGAGAGAGAGAGAAGAAGGAATGAATGACAAAGACAGATTGCCTCCTCCTTTAACTTTCTGCTTTTTTCCTTCAAACATTCTTGTCAATGCAGTCGGAAACAACCTGAACATTTTAAAATGAAAATGCGAATTACTTTTTTTAGTCTTTTTTTTATTGTGGTTTAGCATTAATCTTGGTCAAATATGACATTTACACATTAACTACATGCAATTTTCTTACCATATTTGAAATCCATATTCTTCTTCTCTTAGAATTAATTCAGGCTATGCTGGCTTTTTGGTCTAAGATTAAAAAATCTAAGCTATACAGTAAATCAGCCATATTTGTATACTCTCAAAGAAAAGAATATGGCTTACCCTTTTTGTCTATAAACGTATTCAACTAATAAAATGAATAAGCCAAATGAGAGTAGGAGCTTTTGATGATATTTAAAAATTACAAAAGAAAGAAAATTGGGAGGGAAAGACGAGTTTTTTTCCAAGAGGAAGGTACTGAAATATAGTCGATCATATTTGTGGGTATTTTCTGAAAAATCACATATGCGTTCCATGTGTCATGAATCTCAGCCCATGTAGTCTCCAGCTCTCAAGTCCCAACTCGGGTAGACCAAACCAAGATTGGTGGATCAGATCAAGCCAAATGGAGAAGACCAGAATAGGTGGACCAGGTCAAGTCAAAGTAGATCAAACCAAGTATAATAGAGCATGTTATGTCAGGTGCAGCAGGTCAACTCAAGTATATCAGACCAAGTAAGGTGAACCAGGTCAAGTCAGATGGATTAGATTATGATAGGTGGACCAGGGGTCTAATTAGATGGATAAGACCAGGGCAAGTTAGATGGACAAGACCAAGATAAAAGAATTAGGTCAAGTCAAGTACACTAGATCAAGTGTAGTAGAGGAAGATCAAGAAGTATGCCATACCAAATAGGGTAGATCAAGTCAAGTTGGGCAGACCAAGATAGGTCTCGTCATATTTGGGATATTAGGTAATCTTCCACATGGCCGGAGTTGAATGGACCATCATAAAACATGTCCCAATCATCACATGTCATGTCAGCATCGTATACATCAGGTCAGCAACATCATTATCACTCAAGAATATCACACGTTGCCTTTGGTTAGGGGATCACTTCATATTTATGTCAAATTTACCGTCCGTCATGTCAGAATTATCTCATTTATGTTGCAATCATCGCCCACATGTTAGAAGCATCTTCTTTGTGTCAGAAGATGAGGGAATATTCTTAAGGCTTTTTACACAAGCTTTGCCAACCATTAAATTCTCTATAAATACCACCCTCAACTCTTTAGAGAGGTAAGTCGAGCTCGACATCAGCTCTACTTTGGTAAAGTTCATATAAATACTTACTTAGGCATCCAAGGTTTTTTGGCAATGTCTCACAATGCTGGTGTGAACTTGTCTTCCTTTCTGTGAAGGAGATTAAGTTGCTCAATGTGAAGCTAAGATCAAGTTGCTCAAGATAAAATACGTAAAAGCGTCATTTTTTAGCATCAACAACGTTTCCGTTTCTTTTTATATTAATTTTCTACTAAAAATGAAGCTTCATTTTCTGTTTCCCTATCAAGGGGACCAAAAATAGCATCTACCACGGCCACGGCCACCGTCGGACAGTTACCTACTGCTACGTGATTTTAATATATGATACAAAAGACCAATTATTGAGTGTATTTGTTTTGACAGATTTCTGGCAAAATCTTTAAATTGACAACATTATTAGCCTCAGGAATGGCGCCTCTATCTTGGAGACGAATTTGGCTTTAGGGAAAAGGACAGTGTTTCCCACTGTCAAATCCTCATTTCTTCTACGGATAGAAAAAATGTTATTTCTCACCAAATATCAAATATCAATTAGAAGCCAGCAGGGGTGCCTATTGGGTAATTTTTGTTTTTAAATTATGTATTAAATTGAAATAGCAGTGACATATTTTGAGAACATCTTTACTTCTTCCTACCCCTCAGAGGAAGACTTGGAGTTGGTAATGAAAAATATCCATTGAAAGGTACGGCTGAGATGGATGAATATTTGACGGAGGAGTATTCAACTGATGAGGTGGAGTGGGCTATTAAAGAAATGCATTCCCAAAAGAGCCTAGGGCTTGATGGATTTCCAACCGCTTTCTACAAACACAGTCTAACATTGTTGGAAAGGAGGTTACTAAATTTTGTTTATCTTGTTTAAATGAGGATAATGATTCATCTGATATAAATGAAACTTACATCACATTGATTCCTAAATTGTGTGATCCTGTTTGTGTTGCCAATCATAGAACTATAAATTTATTTAATATTTTATATAAAATTAACTCAAAAGTTATTGCTTGTAGATTAAAAGATGTCATGTCGATGATTGTGTATGAAAATCAGTGTGCTTTTATTAAAAAATTGTTTAATCACGGATAATGTTTTGATCGGTTTTGAAGTCCTTCGTTCGATATCTTTACGCAAAAGGGAAAATCGAGTGTGGTGGCAACCAAACTCGATATGAGTAAGGCGTATGTTCGAATTGAGTGGATTTATTTACAAAGAATTATGGGGGCCCTTGGATTTCATATTAGATTTATCATAAATGTCATGAGATGTGTCATATCCACCTTGATGATTGTTCTTATAAACTGGAAATCCATCATCCTCTTTTTTCCCCAGGACAAGTATTCGGCAGGGTGATATGTTATCCCTATATCTTTATGTGATTGGTATAGAGGGATTATCAGCTATGATTAGCAAGGCTATTAAAGCGGGTAATGTAAGATGTCTGAGAATCGGTAAGAGTGGTTTGATAGTCTCACACCTACTTTTTACTGACGATGTCTTACTTTTTTTCAATGGTACGGAAAAGGTATGTAACTCTTTCAGAAAATCTTGAATATATATTCTAAGGCCTCTGGACAGTGCATTAATTTCTCTAAGTCGATAGTATCATTTTCCCCAAACACAACTTCAAAAGTGAAAGCGATGGTTACTAGTATTTTGAATATCCCTACGACCCTTACGATTGAGACTTATCTGAGCGTACTTGCCTTCATGGGGCGGTCAAAGAAAGCTTTGTTTAGGTACTTAAAAGATAAAAGGTTAAAATACAAATAACATCCCTGTAGTTTATGCGAATTACAAAACTTACCCTTAAACTTTTTTTCATATCTTTTTTCTTATACTTTGATAAATCTGCAAAGTTAACCCTTTTGTTAGATAGGGACGTTAAGTGTGAAGGAATACTCATGTGACAACACTTCCTCACCGCTTTTAGCACTTTATTCTTCTTCCCCACATTTCTCTCTCACTCCACCTCTTATCAGTTACCTTTTTGTTAATGGGAGGCGAGTCACTTTTAGAACCAGAAGAATTTGGAGCTATGGGTAGTGATACACTCGGCGATTTTACGGCCAGAGATCAATTTCTGACGGAGGTGAATAGTAGATTTGTAGAGATCATCTTGGGAACAGTTAACACAGAGCATAAAATTGCCATCCCTAACATCTCTGATCTTTCCCTTGCCAGCAACAGTGTTCTTTTATTCTCTGTTGCTAACTCCCATGTATGAGGACAACGTCCTCAAGTTGTTATTGAAAGTCCCAGCTCGCTTCTAATTTTCTCTTATTTTCTTCACTATCAATTTATTTGGTTTTTTCGTTTCAAAAGTTAGAAGACTTTTTTTTCTATGAATTGAGATGTGTTATGATTTTTTTTTCTTATCTGTAGACAAGAAGAAAAAAAGTTGAGAAGAATGTGAATTCAGGTTTTTCAAAAAAAAAATGAAGAGGTGGGTCAATGTCGGTGATGGTGGAGGTGGAGGTGGAGGTGGAGGCGGAGTAGAGTGGTCTGGTGTATAAGCAACAGAGGAAGAATTTTTGGAACTCGGTTGGGCTACCGCTATTTTGCTTGACATCAATGGTGTAAGACCTTCCTCTATTTTTCTCTGCTTTTTAATAGACACCATAATTAATTATTGTGATAATTATTCAACTTAATTATATCCCAATTCAGCTAAAAAAAGCACACTTGTATCTTGTTTGTACTTTGTAATGGATAGACATCCCAATCATATGGTGAGGGTTACTCTACCTTTGAACAAAATGAAAACAGGTAGAAATATTTATAACCTGAATTTTCAAATGGCTTACGGCTGAAATCAAGCAGGAAATGTGCATCTGGAAAGCATGAGATAGTTGCCTATTATTTTATGGGTACTCAACAAAGTGTTGAAAATGGTAATAGAGTGTTGCACGTGATCGTCACCTGAGTATTCCATCACATTTAATCATTCTATCTAACAGAAGGGTCAACTTTGTAGTTTTATCAAAGTATAAGGAGAACAAAATATAAAAAAAAGTGTAGGGGTAAATTTTGCAATTCCCATGAACTACAGGGGTATCATTTATATTTTAGCAAAGATAAAATGTACAAACTGCTTGGAGGATGGAAGGAAAAATAATTTTCAATGGGGGGGATAAAGAAATTCTCTTAAAAGCTTGTGGTCAAGCTCTTCAGGTGTATGCTATGAATTATTTTTGTGTCCCTATAAGTGTGTACAGGGAGCTTGAAAAATCTATGGCCAAATTTTGGTGGGGATATAATGACAAAGGCCCGAAAATTCATTGACTTTCATGGAAAGCTCTTTGTAGGCCTAAACTAGGAGGCGGGATGAGTTTTAGAGATTTAGTTTGTTTTAATCAAGCCCTTTTAGTTAAACAAGACTGGCGAATTATCCAAAATCCCTCCAGCCTAATGAGTCGAGTATTTAAAGGAAATTTTTGTTCGAATATCTCATTTCTTGAAACCAAGTGTAAAGGTAATGTGTATGTTGTTTGGAGAAGTATTCTTTGGGGAACGGACATCTTGAGGAAATGACTCAAATGGTGTGTGGGAAAGGGAGAGAATATAAAAACGGCATCTAATGCGTGGATCCTTAAACCACACTCATTTAAACCCTTATGCAAAGTACATATTCTCCCAGAATTGGAAGTAGCAAACTTTATTGAGAAAATAGGTGGATGAAGTCTAGGCTAGAGAACTATTTTTTTTATGATGATCTTAATTTTATTACTTCTATTCCTCTGGCAAGCCATTCTTGTATGGATAAATTGATTTGGAACTTTGGTTCTAATGGCGTTCACAAAGTGAAAAGTGGGTATAGGGTGGCTTTAAATAAGGATGAGGATAATGTGAGTAATTCTAAAAATACCTTTGGCTGTGGAATATTCATATTCCACCTAAAACTAAAATCTACTTGTGAAAGGTCTCAAAGACTATTTTTCCCACTTTTTTCAACTTAGCGCATACTCTATTTTTATGTTCTCATATTAAAGGAGTGTGCAAAAGATTTGCCAGCTCCTTGAGTGGGGTATTTTATTTGAATTTAAAGATTCTAGAGGCCCCTTTGACTTCCTAGAAAGGAATTTTTTCAATCTTAATTCCTGTAACTTAGCTATGGATGCTTGTTTATTTGCAGGGCTGAGATTTATCTGCAGGAGTGGGCTAATTTACATCCTTGGGGGCTGAAAAATTAAAAGATAGAGGAGCAGCTGCAGATAGGTGGTCGAGACCTGGGAGGGGTTCGTTTAAAGTGAATATGGATGCATCATATTCATCGAGAGGCAATGGAGTTAGTATTATCATGAGGAACTACTCGGGGTTGGTGGTACTGGCAGCTTCTATCTTCATAGATGCCAGCCTTGATGTTTTTGCAGCAGAGGTTTCAGCAGAGGTTTCAGCCACTTTAGAAGGACTTAAGCTTGCATGTGGAAAGAATGTGGTTATAAATGTCATTGAAACATATTCAACAAAAGCCCACATGGCTATGCACCAAACCATAGTCTGGCAGAATGGGGCAATATTGTTCTGGTTATCAAGAAGGGGCTGGAATTTCATCTGAATTGTATTGTGAACCATGTTTTGGGAACTTGTAATTTGGCTGCTTATGGACTATCCCGTTTAGTAGTTGCAAACTTATTTTCTTCTATTTGGGTGGATGTTACACCTCTAATTCTTGAAGACTTTTGTTCCTCTGAGTAGTTTCTTTAATACATTTATCTTATATTTTACTCTATTATGGTAGATATAAATTATTCAATTGTTTAATTATAGTTTCTATTTATTGACATTTGTTTGGTGCTCTTTTTGGTTAATTTTGATGACTCACCTTCAACACTTTTGTCTGCCATAATGAATCCTGGCATAACAAATAAACAAATGATTATTAGAGTTTTATATAGTTCAATCATATAACATATTAGATCATCAATATGTTATTGACATATTCATTATATCAATAAATGATTTAGTATCTTAGACAGATATACAATATTAATTGAATAACATGTATCAAGTAAACAACCATCTATCATATATTTACTCTGTTGCAAACATTACAAAACTATATGATTTCCCCCTATAAATATTTTATTCACTACAACAACGTTAACCAAATCCCACCACTGATTATAAACTAAACACATGATAGATTAAAACTCAAATAACATTGAAATAAAAAAAATTATCCATTATGATAATCTAATAAAAACAAATGGTTAATATTTTTCTAATAAAAACTAACCTTCCATTATTGAATCCTTAATATATGGAGAATGAGCCTTGAAGCTTGAAATGTGTATAGAATATGAATGAATAGCAATACTGAATTTTTTCTTCACAATTTTGAACACAAAAAGTTTAGTGATAGTCTCACGATAATGGAGAATGAATGCAATTAATGTGTGTTGTTTTCCTTCAAATGAATCTAGAAATTTGAGAAATCTTGATGGCAAAATCTTTCTAATGGAAGTATCACATTAATGGTAAATCAAAAATTGTCAAAAAGATGTTGAATTTCTTTCAAACAACACTGAAAATCAGGATAGAAATAATATCTTTTCCATAACCGAATTCACTATAAAAAGATAATAAAAAAACAAACAATTAATTTAGATTAAAAATAATATATATTAATGATAGTATAACCTGAAATTTTCTAAAATAATGATATATCATTAAGCTAAATGGCCTGACAAATCAAATAATAGAATATGTCAAACAAATGGTAAAATCATCAACAATCATCAGAAGCTATTCACCTAAAATTTTGAAAAACTTGCTATCCCTTAACTCAGCTCTCAAAACCTGTCTATTTGATGCAATTACTTAAGAAAATATGCTCCATTTATCTCACGTTAAAAAAGCTTTGAGATAGTCCACAATTCTATTTTATAGTCTCTCAGAGTTATGCACATTGTTTTTTGAGAGAACTACACACATGGCCCTGCAATTACTTAAGAAAATATGCTCCATTTATCTTACGTTAAAAAAGTTTTGAGATAGTCCACAATTCTATTTTATAGTCTCTCAGGGTTATGCACATTGTTTTTTGAGAACTACACACATGGGCCATGTGTGTAGACAAATGACCGGCTTAAAAAAGGGTTTTTAGGGGTGTATATCATATTTGAAACTTATTTTACAAAATAGTCATTAATTTTTATTTTTAGGGTTTTAATCGATAAGATAAAAGTCAACAACAAAACTATAAAATTTTACTATTATAACCCTAAATATATAGAATATTAAAATAATATTTACATAATTAAATAAAATTAGATATAATTATATAATTTATTTTTTAGATAAGATGAAACATTAAATAAGAAAAAAGATCATAACCAAATTTTGAAATTGGTTAGATGTGCTTATTTAAGTAAAATGAAATTGCTAAAATAAGTAGATTTTCTTCGTTTATTTTACTCAGTTGATTTTAATTTGTCTAGAAAATTTATATCTAGTTTAAATATGGTCCTCCATCAGTGATTCTATTATATTAATAATATAAAATAATTTATTGATATAATAAATATCGTTCCGTAACCATAAAAAAGACATCAAATAAAGAATAATTTTTTCAATTTTTTCAATTTGTTTTACTAATTAACCATGACTAATTACTAACATGTACCCAATATTAACTCATTGTAGTTATTTTCTCAAAATAATGAACAAACAATAAATCTAACAAAAAAATTATTTGCACAAAGACAAACTAAACTCATTACCTTTGGAAATGAAGTTCTTCAAGTCTATTGTTTCCATCTCTATTTTTCACAAGATCGGCCGACAATGTAAAAAATTAGAGAACTACAATAAAAAAAATTTGTGATACGAATAATTTGTAAATTTATATTTCATAAAGAAGAAAAATTAGACATGTATTGAGAAACCGGTAAAAATAATGGAGAATGACATATTTTCCAATCAAGAACTTTTAATTCACTTCTTAAAGTTTTTTTGGTAAGAAACCAATGTTATTTTGTGGTTCAATACTGGATTCATAACATTCACTTTCTAAATTTTTATTATAAATTATTAGGGAAATATGAATTCATGTCATATTAAACAATCTTTTACCAGCTAGAAATGTGCTTATTTAACTGAACTTTACCCAAAATATTGGTTATTTAACCAAATAAACCCACTTCATGTTAAACAATTTTTATATTACAAATGCACTCACTCCACTTTCTATGCTTGATCATCATGAATATAGGATGATATAAATGTGCTTCGTTAACCGATTTGTTAAAAAATCTGCTTCAATTGTTATTTACTCTTACTTTTTATTTAATTATTTTATTTGTAAAAATGTATTTACCTAAAAATAACAACTAATTCCCATAGCAATAAGTATTTAAAAAATGCATATAATAGTAGATATATTAGAAAATATTCAGAGATAATAATTTTATAACAAATTATATAAGTATTTATAGAAATAAAATAAACTAATAAAAACAAAATTAGATATAAATAATAAAATACTTACATTATTATTATTCGTATTTTATCATGTGATACATCTCATATATATATATAAAATAACATCATGTGGATTTTGTGTCATAAATGAAAGTGTTAACTCAATTTTTTTGTTATTATTAGTGTTAATCAATTTTTTTATATGTCGTCTACATATTTTTTTACTTAGCAGTTTTATATTATAATTAGTCTAATCAAATTTATTTTAGATAGATAAAGAAATCTAAGATTTGTTTCTCGTAAATAAATATATTAATTTATTTTGAATGATTAATTTATTATTTAATCATTAATATTAAATATATTAGAAAATGATTGAATGTGAACAGAAAATTATAGCTATACTAACCTGGTTATAAATTTAATTAATTTGAAAAGGGCTAAAAACTATAACGTCTACTAAAATAGTTAAATACCATAATTTTCGTTAAAAAAAACTACAGAAATGGCCGGTTTGGCCTGCTATGATTTAAGATGATTTATTAATTTACATGTTTACCCTCCTTTTAAAAATCTCTCTCTCAAATTGCAAACGGTCATGGAAACCCTAGTCCCTTCGCGACTCTGTAAAGAATTGAATCTCTCTCTCGTTGGTTCGTGGTGGTCGAGAATCTCTTTAACGTTGGCATGGTTTTCACGCTCGATTTCTAGGCGATCTCGATCTCTCTCTCTCTCGATTTTTAGTCACCCACTCCCCCCTTCCTGAAATCGACGTCGGTGAGAGCAGAATGATGTGTTCATCATGCAAGCCGGTCATGTTCACATCTTTTAGAAAGAATTGCAAAAATGACTCATTTTTCAGCTCAAGTTGCAAAAATGTCCAGGAAATTTCTTTTTACAAAAATGGCCGAAATACGATAAATGATATATTTACTACTGTGTAATTTTAATAAATAAATTATTTACTACGATCATATTTCGATCATTTTTTCAAAGGAAAAAATTTTCGATCATTTTTAAGACTCCACTCCCAAATTTATCTTTTCTTACTATTTTACCTATCTTTTATTCTAATTTGTCAAACAAACTCAAATGCCTTAGATGTCTAAGGTCCTTTTCATGGATCCATTAAATATCTTAGATACTCTTGATGTGAAGATGGCAATTAATGCCCAACCTAACCTACTCCTTCAAAAGGTAAAGTCAAAAGATGGAAGAAAAATTTTGGGGAAAAAATGAAGGAAAACTGGAGCCTTCACGTGATGATGAAAAAGGTCCCCAAACGAACGAAATTAATCATTTAATGCACTATTTTAAAGGACAAATGCAGCTGAAATTATGATATTTAGAAGGACATACGCAGTTGGAAGTCACAAACCTTGTTTTTCAACTTAATTAACAACCTTTAGTTGTAACTTGTGAATGGCTGGTAAATTTTGCAATATATTTTATAAAATTCTGTAACAAGTGACTAACTTATTAATAAGTAATTGATTTAAACATGTCACGTAAACAGACATACTAACTTAAACAAGTTGTCTCCTAGGATTAGGAGTGTTACCTTTTCTCACTAAAGTTTTAGCCTTTATGTTCGAGTTTTTTATTAAATTAGATCCTTAAACTAATCATTTTGTAAAAATCAACATTTAAATTAATTTTTGTTTACCCTGACTTATGACTCATATTCCATTTAAAATGTTTTTGTGATGTTACATGTTTTCCCTTCTCATTCTTCATTTTTTATTTTTTCCACTTCTTCATTTTCAAATCTGCTCAAGTTCACTCTCTCTCTCTCTGTAAAATGAGTTTTACCCGAAAAAGACATGCATGAACTGAAGAAGACGACATTTGCGTTCTTAGCAAAGAAGATGAAGAAGACGACCGAAGAAGATAAACTAGATCTGACGTAGATCTGAAAATGGATTTTTACCCATTTTTGGGCAACAATTCCTTCTTCTAGTTCTTCTTTGCCGTTTCACTTTTTGTTAATCCTTTCTCGCTCATTTTTGGAGTGTCATTCACGTGATTTTCTTTTTTATCAGTAATTTCTCATGTTCTTAACATGTAATTTTATTGCAGAGGAAGTTAATAGTTTCAAGCCTGAGGATAGAGAAAAATTGTTTCAATTTATGTATAATTTACTTCAAATTTTTCTTCAGATTTTTTAGTAGTGCTGGGAGGTACCCAGCTGTTGGCATCATGTAGCCATTGTGTAGACTACATGTGTAGACCTTTGAATAAGCTTCGATTTGATATCTTACGGGCCACGTGGTTCAACCCAAGTTAAAAGTTACGCCCTCCGGAAGGTTATCGGACCGGAAACATTAAAAATTTGTAATGAATTTTCCAAATACTTGAGACTATATTGTATTCTTCAATTTTAAAAGTATTCTTGACAAAAGATGTTTGGGTACCCATCGTATAGTCTACACTGGCGTCGTGTAACCATCATGTACATTACATGATGGCTACACTGATGCCATGTAGCCATCATGCAATCCACACGACAAGGATACACTCATGTCGTGTATCCATTATGCAGTCTATACGATGACTATACGACGTCAATGTACTCCATCGTGTAGTACGAAATTAACAAAACTCATTCTCTCTCTCTACGTGTTTCTTTCTCTCAAATATGGGCAAAATCCATCAAATTTCTTCTTCTTCATCATCCAAAATTCAAGCTTTTCAAAAAAAGAAAATAAATGAACTTCCAACACGTTCCATAAAAAAGAAAATAAATAAAAAATTTCAGAAAATTCATGAACAGGAAAAACCCATGAAAATTCAAGTTTTCTAGAAATTAAGAAGAAAACAAAACTTATACATATTTCAGAAAGAAAACAAATGAAGAAAATGAAGAAGAAAATGAAGAAGAAAATGAAGGGTAAACATGCAACTTCACAAAGACATTTGAGTGGAAGGTGGGCCAGGGGTCAGGGTAAACAAAAATTAGTGTAAGGATTAATGTTTGCAAAATGGTTAGTCTAGGAGTTTAGTTAAAAAAACCTTTATGTTCCAAGATATTCTTTTTTGGGAATCCTAGTCTCCACCTCTCCTTCTTAGCAAGGTGGTGCAGTATCGAAACTTGTAGGCTATCTTATAGTTTCGTGTTCATTTTTTTTTCCTTTTTTATTTTAACTATGCTCTAGTAGGGTTGCTGATGGGCGTAATATCAGATTTGGATATGGTAAGAAGTTTTTGATCGGTGTAATCTCACTGAGGATGAACTTGGTGAAATTGTTATCCCATGAGAGGCAGCCTACAATGATTTGGAGGCGTGCAAACTAAGCATTATTGGAAAGTTAATTACCAACAGAAAATACAATATCCATGGTTTAAGGAGAGCTCTATCGAAATCTTGGGCTATTTGTGATGAGATTAAATTTATAGAGATCGAAAAAGATACGTTTCAGATATTTTTTAATACGAAGTTAGAAGTTAATTTCATCCTGAACAATGAGCCATGGTTGTTTGAAGAAAACTTATTTATTGTCAAGAGGTGGACAGGGAATCTCTTTGCGGATGGAGGAATTTTTACTAGAAAATTTCTAGATGCAAATCTTTGATATGCCTTTAGAATGCAGGGAAAAAAAGGTAGAGGCTTTAGTTGGAAGCAAGGTGGGAGCCGTGATACAGGTTTACGGTGACTTTTCCATGGATGGAGTTGAGAGAAAGCAATTTATTCGTTTAAAAGTGGAGTTGAGTATTTCTCCTCCTCTGTTAAAAGGATCTTCCATTTGTTTTGAAGGAAAAAAATATTGGTGTCCTTTCAAATATGAGAGACTACTGAGATTTTGCAATGTTTGACCCCTTAAAAAGAAAGGTTGGGAGAGAGTATACGGATGCTCCCAGAGCTTACCAAAGATTTGATAGCTCATTCTCTGACCCAAATCGTAACTCTTCGAGGGAATGGAATAGATCTTGGAAGAAGGATGAATTCACGTGGACCAATAATAGAGACCCCCAATTTCTTATCAAGGAAAGGCTGGATCGTTGTTTAGCACATTTGGAATGGATTAACAATCACTCACATGCCTAAATTTCTCATATACCTTCTCTCGGGTATGACCATGTTGCACTTTTGTTGAGTACGGAAATGAGAGGGCCTAAAGGTTCTCAAAACTTTCATTTTAACACACGATGGTTTAAGTGGGACAAATGTAGAAAAATGATTGAGGAAGCGTGGGTTGAGCGTAATAGTTCTGGGCTATTTGTGTTGTTAGATAAGGTGGAGGCGTCTCGATCCAATATTATTGTTTGGAGGGAAAAAACTTCTCTTGCAAACTCAAAGACCCTCATTGACTTACTAAATAAAGAGTTGGAGGTGGCCTATTCACAACATAATCTAGAAAAAAAAAGGAAAAACAAACTGCTCGAGAGGAAGCTCAAAATGGCTCTAGTAGAAGAGGAAGCTTTTTAGAGGTACAAATCGCGTATTCAATGGCTCAATGGAGGGGATAAGAACACGAAGTACTTCCACTCTAGAGTTTACCTTCACTGGAGAAGAAACAAGATTATGGGTCTTCTGGACCACTCGGGTCACTGTGTAATACCCCAAAAATTTAATGGGTAATTTTGTAATTTTAACCCCCTCCCCACTCACACACTATAACCAACCAATCCCTAGTGTAACTACCAATTACAACTCTTTATACCCCATCTTCCTCTCCATTTCTCTCACGCAACAACATTTCTGGCTCCCTCTCTCTGACAGCTTCCTCCCCTATAAGCGATGTTCTTCACCTCTTTCTTCGTCGTCTTCCATTTGCTTCCTTGTCAATTTTAAGGTAAATGAATTCTTCTTTATTTCTTCATTTTTTTCTCGTTTCTCATGCTTTAAACTCATATTTTTCTATCTAAATGTTGGAATAACCAAATCTGAAATTTTGCATTAATTCCAGTGAACTTCTTCCTCTTTTATCTCTGTTCTTTTAGTCACCGCAGCATCACCGTCGTTGTAGTCTTCGGTAAGCTTCTTGCTTCTCGTTTCTATTTTCTTCTCTTTTCTTCTCCTATTGAATCTAATTTTTTTAATTAATACTTTGATGCATCAATCTGAATTTCGCTCTCTAATTTCCAACAGATTACATCCTTGTTCATCTATGTTTTGTTCAATTATTCTTGCGTCGTCGTCGTCCACAATTCCGGTAAGGCATTTTATTTTCTTTCTCTCGTTCTCGTCATTTCTCCCATGTTTCTCTCTGTTTCTTTGCCCTCTCAGTGAACTCATCCATATTCCTTTTTGTTCTTCTATTTTCTTTCATTTGGGCAGCCTTCAATCGTCATTTTTCTAAATCGTTACTTCATCATCATCGTCGCTGCCTTCATCATCGGTAAGCTTGATTTCCTTCCTTATCTCTTTTTCCTTCCTTATCTCTCGCTTCTGTCCAGAATGTAACTTGGTCTTTTGACTCAATTGGCTTTGACTCGACCCATTTATCTCCCTCTTCCCCCTTTGTTTCTGCTTCTCTCGATCTCTCTCTTTCTCTCCTTCGCCTCCCACTTCCCCCTGTTTCTGCTTCTCTCGATCTCTCTCTTTCTCTCCTTCGTCTCCCTCTTCCCCCTCTATTTATGTTGTCTCGGTCTCTCTCTGTCTCCCTCTAGTTATTTCTCTCGGTCTCTCTTTTTCCTTCAGCTTTCCCACTCTCTGTTGCATCTCTCTCTCCTTCGTCTCCCTTTTCCCCCTCTATTTATGTTGTTTCGGTCTCTATCTGTCTCTCTCTCGTTATTTCTCTCGATCTCTCTCTTTCCTTCAGCTTTCCCTCTCTCTATTGCATCTCTCTCTCTCATTCGTCTCCCCCTTCCCCTCTGTTTCTGCTTCTCTCGGTCTCTCTCTCTCCTTTATCTTTCCCCATCTCTATCTCCCTCTTATTCATCTCCCTTTTATGTTCCTCCCCTTCTCTTGAACCGGTTCACCTGAACCAGACCAGTTGATTCAGACCGAGTCAAAACAATTCAGTTAGACCAGACCAGACCGAACTGGCTCAGTCATACCAGACCAAATCGGTTCAACCTGACCAGACCGAACCGGCCCAAAACAGCAGAACCGAACCAGTTCAGGCCACCCGAACCTTGTTGAATCATTTTGAGCCGCTAAATAATTTACACCCGGTGTGGTTTTCACCTGTTCCCACCCTGGCTTAGTTAATTAAATAATTGTAGATATTATATGAATTTGTTGTGATCTGGGATCCTTGGATTTTAAGTTATTAGTTGTTGAATTTAATTCATAGCTAATCCAGGTAAGTGGATTTACATAATAAATCGGTTCATATGTTATAAGTGTAGAATATATAATGTGAAATTATTTTATTATGTCTTTATGTTCAATCTTATGATCAAGTGTTTTATTTATTTTTCATATCACGACGAAATTATTTACCATGTTATGTATGAATATATTTTGAGTTATATATGTAATAGTTATATTATTTTTATTCATGAAAAAGTTATATGTTTACTCATGTATATGTGATAATATGAATTATGAATATTAATTCAAGTAAAGTGATAAGTAAACAAGAAATAGACTTAGTCATGTCCATTGGTTATCAAGTAATCAGATTGTTCACGTCATGTTATAAAGTTATACGGTTGGGTGTCATCATGTTCATGTTAGCGTCCTTAAGGTTCAGATAACCGAGTGAGGGACTGCCATAGCAAGCATGATTATGATTTTTAAGTTAAATTATAACATTATGACTTCAGTTTGATTTCAGTTATTTCAGAAATTTATGAATATTCATGTTTAACTTTCATGTCTTGTGGATTTTTATACTTCACCTTATTACAGTTTAATGAATCATTTAATTCAAATTAATGATTTAATATTTTTTTAATAATTTTATGCTTCCGCTATTTAACGTTAAAATTAGGGTTCTCAATTTGAGAATTTTTCTCAAATTAAGATTTTAATTGAATTGAGAATTTTTTAATTGTGAAATTTCATGCATGTTTAACCCTAGAGGATCTGTACGTTACACACTGGGAAACGAATCACAACCGGATTCATGCAATAGCTGCTTAATTTTTTTTAGATCCTTTCCACACCAGTATCCCGTCAGTTGAAGCTTTCTCGGAGGCCTTGGAGCATATCCAATGAGTTCTGGACGAGACTGATGCTGCTAGCTTGGACCAAGAGGTTACCCCAAAGGAGAACCATGGTGCTTTGAATGAGATGAACCCTACAAAAGCCTCGGGTCTGGATGACTTTACAACTTTTTTCTTCCAGCAAAATTGGGTGATTGTGGGTAAGGATGTTATTGAGTTTGTGCAAAAAAAATTTGTTATGTTGTTTTGCCTCAGATAGCGGATTTGACTTCAATTGTCCTGATTCCTAAAACTAAGAACCCTCGTAGCTTAAAACAGTACAGACCCATTCGCTCATGTAATGTGGTGTATAAGATTATTGCTAAAATTTTATCGAACAAATTAAGAGCTGTGATTGGCAAGATTATTAGCCCTTTTCAAAATACATTTGTTCTTGGTAGACAAATTGTTAACAAATCATTATTGCACGCGAGATCATGCATACCTTTCGTACTAGTAAAATGGTTAGAAATAAGAAGCTGCAATCAAAATTGATATGTCGAAAGCATTTGATCGGGTTAAACGGGATTTTCTCATTGCAATTCTTAAGAACTTTGGCTTTTCGACTAAATAGTGTAACTGGTTTTATGTTTGTATATCGACTGTTAGTTTTAATGTGCTTATTAATGGTAGAAAGGAATCGACCTTCAAGCCATCCAGGGGTCTTCTCCAGGGAGATCCCTTGTCTCCTTATATGTTTCTGATTTACGCTGAAGCTTTGTCATCCTTGTTATCACATGGTGTTTTGTCCAACTTCATCTCAGGATTCAGTTCAATATATGTGGTCCTATTGTGTCTTACCTATTTTTTGCAGACGACTCGTTGCTTTTTTATAGAGCAGATAGTAAGGAATCGAAGGTGATTATGAAGCTTCTGAGAATTTATGGCAATGCTTCGGGGTAGGAGGTAAATATCCAGAAAAGTATATTGTGTTTAGTGAGAATACCACTTGCAATATGAAATAAGATCTTGCTGCCTTCTTTGGTTTACTTTGTGCTTCTTCCTTATCGAAGTATTTGGGGCTTGAAACCAATCTTAAAGATAATCATCCTATAATCTTAGAGATAATTTTATCGTAAACATTGTTAAAATTTTTCTTTCGATTTGCAAGTAGATTAGTAGTAAGGTCACTAATTATTGGTGGCACAACTCTTTAGTTAAGCATGGTATTCATTGGAGAGCATGGAGGAATTTAATAAGACTTAAATCAGAAGTGGGGTCAGTTTTTGAGAGCTGAGTGCTTTCAATTCGGCCCCTTGTTAAACAATGTTGGAGGATCCTCCATGACCATTCTCTCCTCCTTCATAAGGTTCTCAAAAGAAAATACTTTGCTCGGTCTAATTTCTCGGAGGGTGGTTTACGCAGAAAACTTTCATGGGCTTGGAGAAGTCTTATGGAAGGCAAGAAACTTCTTTTGGGCGGTTTGAGATGGTTCGTAGGTAATGGTGAGAAGATCAACATATAGGAAGACCTTTGGATCCCTAGACCAAATTTGTTTAGAATTGTTTCTCCTAAGATTCAGAACTTAACTAGGGTTAGAGATCTATTATCATCTGATGTGCATGAGTGGAATATGGAGCTGAGCTCTTCGGTTTTCCTTCCCTGTGATGTTGACATTATTAAATCCATTCCTTTGAGCAGAAAAGGCAGAGTTGATGAGCAGATTTGGCACTTCAGCAATTCTGGCTCATATACTATTAAATCTGATTATAAGCTTGCGATCCGTATGGCTGGGGCTAGCAAATCTGGGAATGTCATTGATGTCGAAGCTAGTGAGACCAGGGAAGAAAATGGTTGTTGGAAGAGGCTTTGAAGGTTAAATATGTCTCCGAAGCTCAAGGACTTTATTTGAAGGCTTTTAAACACTTTTTGGCATGCAAAGACAATTTGATTTGTAGAGGTATTCTTTCGGATCCTTTTTGCCTTTTTACGATTCAGAGCATGAAATTTATTGCATTTTTTCAATCGTCGAGAAGTGGATAAATTCTGGTTTAGAAGTCGATTCAGTGTGCGTACCTCTCTGATTCATGGGTTTTCGGATATGGGAAAGTGATATGAAATTTTGGATTTTTTGCATACCAAAGAGGATTCTAACGAATTAATGTCATGTTTCGTTAATCATCTATAGTACTTATGGAAATCCTGGAATAATAAGGCCTTCAATGGTGTGGCCTTCAATTTAGAAGTCACTTTGTTATGGTTGAGGACAAGTTTAGAAAATTCTCTCGTGTTGTATCTTTGAATAATGTATGACACCCTACTATGGGTTTTTCTACTCATATCACCATTCCCAATGAGTCATGGATGTTTTATATTGATGATGCCAAAGATATTGAGGGTGCAGGAGGTATGGGGTGGGCTCTTTGGGACCAAGGTGGACATTTGATGGTTGTGGGTTTCCAAAAAATCTTCTACTCTAACTCAGTCATACACATTGAAGCTTGTGCTTTGTTATGGGGTTCAGAGAATGCTCTCCAATTCAAGCCGGCTAAGATTTCAATTTTTTTCTAACTGTTATAATCTTATCGAGGTTATTAACCAGAGACAACTTCTACATCCAGATATTGGTCCTCTAGTTTTTTATATTACTTCCTTATTTAGTTTATTTTCCATCATTTCTTGTAGTTATTGCCCTTGAACTAAGAATATTCTAGCTCATACTTGTGCTAGAGAGGGCCGTTTTAGTTATGTTTCTACTATTATGTGTAATCCTCTCCTTGAATGTTCCCCTTTTATGGAGCGGGAGTTGATTTGCCCCTTTTGAATGAATGAATATTCTTTTGAAAAAAAAAACTAACAGAAAAAATAAACAGACATACAAACTTAATTCAAGTAACTAAATTACTAACATTATGTAAATAATTTAATCACGCCATATAATAACTTAATAACCATATATAAATAGCATTTATTTTTTGTAAAATAGTAACCTAAATAAGGTAAAAAACACTTTTGGTAACCATCTCTAAAACGTAGGAAGGTAATGTAAATAATATATTTAGAAATTTGTCACCGGAAACTAATTTGTTTACATGTAACTAATTTGTTGACACAAAGTCTATATACTATTTACAATTAGTTTATCGATTAATTACGTAAACAATTAGAAGATGCTAGTTTGTCCAGGTAGAAATTGCACATATAAAAGGATACAAATTAGAAAGAAACATTTAATAAAAGATTCTCGTTTTCAGTTGATTGCTTAATGTTTAAAATTTAACTAGTTGTTACATCAGCTGTCAACTGCCCGCACATTCAATAAGAGTATAAGTGTACACTATAACACCAACAATTAAAAATCACCTAAAAACCAGCAATTACATGATAGCCAAATCAATGCAGAAAAATAGTGGACCACATTTGATTTTCATCAAACCCTTCGACCAGGCCCGTAATTGATTGAGGACTTAGCGCTAACCCCAGCGGCGTTAACCGCTACCTGACGAATTCAACCAGAAATTGCAACAGTATGTGGACCTCTGCTGACTGGGTAGAATCTATTATTGAGTCAAATTGGTTGATTAATGTTGTTTGAGGACTAGGTTTGATGGACTCAACTATTATTGATTGGGATTGGTTAAGAATAAAAGACTACTCGTTGATTTGAACCTTAAAGACCAATTGTTGAGTCAAAAACTCTTCTATTATTGAATCATTCATCATTCTCACATGATTTCTGAAAGTGATATTGATTATTTTAATTGAGAATTTCAATGAATGCCTATGACCTTTTGGAAATCCATCAGGCATGACGAACAAAGTTCCTTCCAGCATTAGAAATTCTTTTAATGTTTTGTCTGAAAATTGCTTGTCCTAATAGATTCACAGTTAATTAAAAATTACGAGAAAAATTTGTTCCTAAATTCATAAATCTAATTTCTTGTGAGGAAAAATAACTATGTTTCCTACAAAATGAATTAAAATCCAAGAGAATTGAAAAACAGTTTCAATATCCTGCTCTGCAAAACCAATTTAATAATTCTTAGGTCCATCAGGCCCAATTACCAAACATACAATTAAGTATTTTAAATGTGGTCAGAATGGTCATTTTTCTAACACTTTCCAAGTTAAAAATAAAATTAATCAATTAAAAATCTCTGAAAAAGATAAACAAGAATTGTTTAAAATTTTAGAAACAATAGATTATTATAAGAGTGATGGTGAAGACTTAATAGACTTTAAATCACCTGAATATAACTCCTCACATTCTGATAGTGATTCTACTAACACTCACTATGAGGTGTAAGGATAGTTGTTATCAAAAAATTAATATCTTAAATAAAAATAAAAAACAAGGAAATCTCTTGTTAGATTTAATTAGTAAGATTGAGAATCCAGAATCAAAACAAGAATGTTTGGAGAGACTTAGGAAAGTAATTCTAAAGAAAAAAAATATTAAATCTAACAATAATATTGCAAGCCTTTCACAAATTTTTGAAAAATTCAATAAGGTTAAAGGAAAGGAAAATTCAAAAGCTTTTTACAGTACATAGATGATACTATTAAAATTAATTTCTAATCTTCTAGTTCTAGTCCTCAAATTAGGGAGTATACTCAGTCTAATACTCTTAGAAATTCATTTTCTAAATCATCCATTAGTAATGATCAAGATCTTAAAAATTTAAGACTTAATGGACTAGCTACGATTTCCCAAGTAGTCAGTCAATCTATGATAATAAGTCTTATTAATTTGACGAGAGACAACCAAAGAATCGTGTAGATATCGTATTTTGTCCGGTCTAATATACTAAATACATATTTTGTATTTTGGCTCATATAATAGTCTAAGACTATATGTATAATTTGAAAACTAGTCCAATACTAAAATAAGAAAAGTGGTCCAAAGACTAAAAAGTAAAAAATGAGCAAAAAAAGATTAAAAGTAAAAAAGGCAAATCCTAATTTTGCCTATAAATAGAGGGGAGATATTCACTTGAAAGGAGAGATTTGGGAGAGTGAGAAAGAGAAGAGATTTTAGAGAGAGAGAGGTTTTGAGAAAATAGTGAAAAAGAAAAAAAAAGGTAAGTTTTCATTTCTATCCATCTTCCATCTTCTCATTTTCTTTTTTATTAAAATAGTTCTAATCTCTTACAATTTAACTTACAATATATTTTGTTCATTATAATTAATCATCTCTATTTTTCATACTCATGTATTTGATATTTCCTTGCTTCACTTCCATATATAGGTTTTTTTACTCATTCTTTATAATTTCTCCTACTTTTAATCTTAAGTTTTGTTTTCATATATTGTTTATCTCTCTACAAGTTTGATGATGAGATTTTTTTTATCATCAACTCAATCAATGAGAATGAGGATAAAATTTTGAAGGGTGTAAAATTAACTCAATGTGAATCAACCATTTAATGGGTTGAAAGTGTACATTTGATGAAAAGATCTCTTATGATAATTTCTCATACATAAAAATGCATAAAATAGAGGTAAAACTTCTATACAAGATTATCCATATATTTTAAGCCTTTGATTTTTTTATGTTCTTACAAATCTTCTCTTCTCTTCTTTTTAATTTTTGACTATCACTTTTTGTGACACTTGTTTAAATTAGTTGCCATCCATGATCATTCCTAGCCATGAAGGAAGAAAGGAAAATGGTAATTAGTGAACCAAGTAGTCCAATAAAAAATGGTATATTTATATCTCAAACAAAAATTATTTTATTTTGAAAGTTTTATAGATTTTTTTAGTGACACTTGTTTAAACTAGTTACCATTCATGGTCATTCCTAGCAATCAAGGAAGAAAGGAAAAATGGTAATTAGTGAACTAAGTAGTCCAATAAAAAAATAGTATATTTATATCCCAAACAAAAATTATTTTATTTTGAAAGTTTTATGGATTTTCTTTAGTGACACTTGTTTAAATTAGTTACCATCATGATCATTCCTAGCAATGAAAGAAGAAAGGAAAAATGGTATTTAGTGAACTAAGTAGTCCAATATAAAAATCATAATTAACAGACCATGTAGTAAAAAATGGCATGATCATATATGAAATTAAACATTTTTCTTCATAGATTAATTTATTTTACACATAAAAAATTTATTATCAATTTATTTACTAAACAATTATATGTGTGTGTGTGTGTGTGTGTGTGTGTGTGTGTGTGTTAGGTGATTTTTTTTAAAAAAATAATTTTTTTAATCTCCGCTCCGCGTCGTGCGCACGTTGCGACAATCGGATTTTCAAAGAACATTACCTCATGTTAATCATTAACTCATAGTTTTTTACATTTAGAAACCATGAACCAAGAATACAAGCCAGATTGGGAAGGGCTAGCCCAAAACAATAATGACTCGCCAATCTTAATAGACGTAATAGGTTCATCATTGGGTCCATCATTGGCAGAGGACGAGATTCTTTTGTCTTCTTGAAATACTTTGTTGGAACGAGTCCTTACTGCATACAATTCAAATATGTTCCTGAATCAACAAGAGTCACCGTAGTGAAATCAAAATCTTGAATTATAATTTTGACTATTATATGCCATTTTTTTTATTTTGATATGATTAAGGATTTGGATAAAATTATCATCATATTGATTGTTGATAATAAGTTCTTCAACCTCATTATCAGAAATTGGGAATTTACTAGGTTCTCCTAGTTCACTAGATTCATGATTTTTAATTAAACACTCAATTTTTAAAAGATTTAATTCTTTTTGGTTTTTCTGTGTTAGAATCTTTTAATTCTTTTATTTAAGTCTTAATATTTTTAATTTCTTTTTGAAGTTCCTGTAAGGTAACTTCTTTTTCCTTTCCTTTAACCTTATTGAATTTTTCAAGAGCTTGTGAAAAGCTTACAGTATTATTGTTAGACTTAGTATTTTCTTTCTTAGAATTACTTTACTAAGTCTTTCCAGATATTCTTATTTTAATTCTAGATTCTCAATTTTACTAATTAAATCTAACAAGAGATTTTCTTGTTCTTCATTTTTATTTAAGACACTAATTTTTTTAAAAACAACTATCCCTACACCCCCATAGTGATGTTAGGAGAATCACTATCAGAACTTGATGAGTTATATTCAGATGATTCAAAATCTTTTAAATCTTCACTATCACTCTCATAATAATCCATTGTTTCTAAAATTTTAAACAATTCTTGTTTAACTTCTTCAGTGATTTTTAATTGATTAATTTTATTTTTAACTTGATAAGTGTTAGAAAAATTATCGTTCTGACCACATTTAAAACACTTAATTTTACACTTATAAATTTTTTTATTAATTTTTATTTTAGGGTAATTTTTATCCTTAGAGAAACGTTTATCAAAAATTTTATTCTTTGAAAATTATTGGTCAAAGTTTTTATTTTTGTGGGACCTTCTAGGGCTTAAATGAGATTTTTTCCTATTTTTTATGTGAATGAGAAATAGCAGGTAAACCATATTGCTCACAAAAATTACCTAATTCATATTTGGCAGCTTTATTTTTTTATTTGTTTATTAATTTTCATATCAATGCATATTTTTAAACTTTCTTTTTATATTGTAGTAATTATTGTATCGTATGTAAGACTATCATAGTCTATGTTTCTTAGGTCATTACTAAGAACTGTTCTTATTTTGTGTGCGGACAAGTTAGATAATCCATTTATAAATTTCAAAAGGCGTGGAATCAAGTATAATTATGAGAAAAATTAAAGAGGGATATTAAGACGCAAGAATTAAATACATAAAAATAGTAAATATCCCCATCAGGTTTGGTTTTTATATCAAAACAAGCGGAATTGTGTATAATTTTAAAAAAAATTAAAGACTAGGTATTAAGATACAAAAATTGAAGAAGAAAACAGTAAAATTGTATTGAGGTGCAAGATTAAAAATTTACACGAACAGTGTTTATTGGAAACAATTAAATAGTGCTTCTGCTCACTATTTAACATTGAAAGAAAAAAGATGAAAAAGAATACAAAAGAGGAGAGGAACAAAACTTTGTTTTCAAAAAGAGTTTTTCTCTCAAATAGTTAAGAGTTGAAAACCAGTTCTGAGGAACAAATGGGAGAAGAATGACTATTTATAGCCAAGTAAAGTGGAGTTTATCGGGAACTCATCACTTACCTGAACTATTCTATTCTACAAAAGTAAAATTATTTTACATTTCTACTTTTATCTATTCTTGACTAGAAACGGTAAAAACCATGAACATTTGTCTAATTATTCGACAACTAGTAAAATAATTACATAAAGAGACAAATTACAAAGAATCCCTCGATAATTGATATCTCGATCTTTGCATCTTCATAATCTGTCACGATTGATGGCGTTGAAATGTTATTGTGACTATTGTTGTGTATTGGATTCCTTGATAATTTGTATCTTGGATTTTTGTGCGTGATTGCTGCTTTACTTTGGTGGAGGCATTGTTGTTGATCCTTGATAATTGCTATCTTGGACTTTTGTGGCTTGTTCGTTGATCATGATTATTGTCTGGAAATATCATTGTGACTAATGCTATTGATAATTGCTTGCCTTGAAGATCATTATGACCGTTTCATTATGCTGAGTTGTCACCATAATACGTCTTCAAAATTACTTTGATTCTTTAATTTTGTTCAAACATTGGCATTTTGCCAAGGGTGAACTCTTCGATTCATTCATTGATTGATCTGAATTTATTTATCATTATTGATATTGATATTATCAAATGGGTCTTTCAATTGCTGAAGAGTAACATTTCTGGATGATTAATAACTTGACTCTTTAGATGATTTAGAGTCAGATTTGTCATTGTCTTCTAAAAGGAGAAATAATTTTAAATTAATTCTTTCTCCAATTTGGATTTAGATTTTGCGACCTTTGATTTACCCTTTGGTTTGGGTTTGGATTCAGGTTTTGATTTGGGTATGTAAGAATTTGAACTAAATAGTTTTATTTATGGAACTAGGTAAATTGGCTCATTAATTATTAATGAAGCTTGGATAAAAAGATTTGCTAGTCCTATAATAGGATGGATAATCGCAAATTCATAATTAACGGATGCAATAATTTTACGGGTATTGAATTGATCCCACTATTTATCATAATATCGTCTTGTGAAATTCCATCTTCAATTGAATATTGTCATTTAAAATCCAGGGTATTTTGAATTTAGTTGTAGAACAAAGGATTTTAGGAAAAGAAACCTCAGTTGGTGAGGGTCTTATATGTCCACAAATAATTTAAAAGCTTGTCGCAAATCAATTGAGAATAATTCTAAGATAGATCCATGTACTGACCATCAGCTTAAGAACCAATTTGAAAAATTAATTTTGAACTTTTTGTCAAAATTTATAAACCATGAATCGAAAAAATCACTATTTTGATGTAGAAAAATCATATGCCAAGCATCAATATAGTCAAAATAATTATATTATTTTTTATTTAAAAGTGTTTTAAAAGTTGAATGATGGATTTTCTAATCCTCCATGATTATGATTATGAGAATATTGAAGGAATGATAGATAATATTTCCTTCAGAATTCTTTGTTGGGTTAATTTTTATGGATTTTATTTCTAAGAGGATGTTTTTATAGAAACTGAGATTTTTGTCTTTGTGACCAGAGACGAAATGAAAATTTGGAAGGAAATTGTATTTTATTATTTCAATAGATTCTTTCAAATGAGCGAATGAGGGCTCAATATGAGAGAGATTTTCACTAGGGATTTTTTTAAAATATTGTGATGGTTTTTTGTATTTGTTGATTAGTTGATTGAATGATTTGTCATCAAAAGATTGAGTAATTTGGTCAAATTAGTTGACCGAAGTTGATTGGTGATTGGGTCTGAAGGACCCAAGTATTGTTGATTGGGCTTGGTTAGGAGTAGAAGACTCCTCGTTGATTTGGGCTTAAGGGCCAATTGTTTAGTCAAAAAATTTTGTATAATTGATTCATCCATCGTTCTTACATGATGTCTGAAAGTGATAATGATTCTTTTTGTTAAGGATTATACCGCATACCTATGACCTTTTTAAAACCCGTCAGGCATGACGAAAAAAGTTTTTTCGAGTATCAAAATTTTTTTGATTGTTTTATTTGGAAATTCAACTTTATAAATGGCTTGTCCTAATAGGTTCACATTTAAAATTTATTGTTATTATAACATATCTCATTATCTCTGAGAAAACCTATTTTCCCCTTTTTTCACACCACTAAATTAATGTTGCACTAAAATCATGCTTCGATCCAATTTCTTCCCAAATTTCATTCAATTCATTAATCAATTCATTTCTTGAATATTCAAATCCATTATGACCATAATTAATAAATGGAAGCTTTGACAAAAAAATAGCTACCCTACCATTAAACTTCTCGATTTTGAAGAAGTTTTAGTTGAGTATTCGATGTTCTATCTTTTCATATTCTGATAGGTCAGATTCCTCAAATTCCTCCATTGTAGATTCTTGAAATGGTTTTCTGCAAAAGATGACAAATATAGAAATCAAACATTTAATTAATGTATTTGATAAATTAAATATTAGAATCAGAATTGCTAAGAATAGACTACTACCTGGCAAAACTTTGTTTGGAAGTAATTTCAAAACATGTCTTGCAAATTTATAATTAATCAAAACAAATTGTATGATTTGATCAATTGTTTTAATAGTGGAATAATAAATTTCAAATTCTGGAAATCTTATTTTAGATTAAAACAATTTGATTCTTCTTGCAAAGATAATTAAACTATTTTATTTTATTATCTTGGAAAACAATCTAAAGTAGTTTCAGTATTGTTTAACATATTCACAAATGTAAACAATCAAAAAATCCAACCAGTATTTTTTAATAAGAATATTATTTAAGAAACCAATGAATTGGTTGAAAGTTTCATTTATTGTACCTGGAGTATTTCTAATATCAAATGGCATCATTTTCCATTTATAACTACCAAACGTAATTTTGTACTTAATAATTTTATTTGTCTGGCTTTGTCAAAATTCAAATTTTATGTTAATCTTAGAGTATACATCAGTATTTCTAAGTCTTTCGATTGAGTCTCTTTTGTTTGGTATTGGATATTTTATCCATCCCAAAATATTGTTAAAAGGCTTGTAATTAATCATTATACGATGAATTCTTTGTTTAAAGATTTTAATTCGATCTTAAAGAGCAGGAATTTGAAGCTGTTCTTTAATTCTTCTGAATTTCATTTCTCCTTGCAGAAACACAAATATTTTTCTTTACAAGAAATAAATTTATGAATTTGAAAATAGAATTTTGTCAGTCATATTTTTTATAGGTTCATACAAGGGATAAATAATTATCCCACCATATTCTGTGGTAAAAGGATACAATAGAAAAATAAATGGTAAACCTATAATAATTTTGTTAGTCATATTTTTTACTAAGACAAATGATGTCAAAATTGAGGTCGCAAGTTCGACCACCAGATAGCATCACCAACCACCTCCGACCCCGGCAAGCACGAAACCAAGACACTGAAACCAAGTTAGACAACGTCATCTTCTAGTTTTCACGTTGTTTGCTTCTAGTTTTACGGGAAAAATATAATATCCACTCAAGTGAAAAATTGACACTTGACAAAAAAATCAATTTTTTTAACACATTCTTTTATAAATGTCAATTTTTCAATTGAGTAAGTACAATATTATCATAATACAATAAAAAATTTTCTAATTTCAAACTTCATTTATCGGGTTATTATTGACGAGCGAATGTCTTATATCAGTAAATAAATAAGAGGTACAAACGTAATATAGAAAAATGTTTGAATTCCAACAACCAAAATCGGTAAAATAAAATATAACCGGTCATTTTCTTTAAACGGATCACCAAGTCTGGTGATTTCTGTCATTTTCCCTTGTTTTCTTTTTCTGTCAGGAGAGAAGAATTATATCATTTGGGGGACACCAAGTCAAAATTGATATCCCCATTTTATAATCAATCGGGCTACTTGTATTGGTCCTCTGTGTTATGGGCATTCATGTTGTACAAAAGAATCTCTATTGGGTAAATTTAATCACCCAATATGCTAATAGTTGTAGTGTGTGACCATGTAGCCTAATATTGTAGCATATGTCAAAAGAAAATCATAATGAATTACCCCATTTTAAGCTTTAAATGTACATGGTCTTTAAGTTTTTCAACTGCAAAAATAACTCTTTTGATAAAATTAATCATATTCATATTCTTCTTTAGGAAAGGAAAAGAACTATTACATGGAGTAAAAAAAACCTTTTGCGTATAGAAAACAACATGATTACTGAGGAAACAAACGGTTTATATCAAGTAAACAAAATTTTTACTTATGGTTAGAAAATATTGTGTACTGAGATAACAACTTGTTTTCATATGGTAAGAAAAATTTTTACTTCAGAGAGTTTTTCGAGAAGCACCACTCTTGAAACGGTGAGAAAGAGAATAGCGCATCAAAATAAAAATCTACAGAAAAATCTCACAATGAGCTCAAAAATCAATGTAGATGAGCCACAAGAATGAAAAACTTGAGTTTTTCTGACTTAGGGTTATTGAAGAAATCACGAAGCAACTCGCGAGGAAGAAGGTTACCAGATGACGATGGCGCGGTGGATTGTTGTGTCGTACTCAGCGTTAATATAAGATTTGATTCAGTGAGAAAGTCTAGAAGAAGAGGGGAATGAGGATGAACATGCTGCATTTTAAGATTTTTTTTGTATTATATGTTTTGAATGTACGTTTTTATCATAAAGGGACAATTTTTGCTTTATTTATAACACGGTTATCTGGCTTTGCCCGACTAGCATATCCAGGGTGAGCCAGATTTGCAATTAAATTTTTTTAGGGACATTCTTACAACTGACCCTAAGTCAAAAAAGATGAGGATCTCTCATATTTAGGGAAAGATCCTTTGCGATCATTAATAGCTCTTAACGATTTATCAATTTGGTATAATTTCCAAAATTTATTAAATGAAAAATGAGCTTTATCCCCAAAAGTACATTGTTATAAACGGCTAAACATAGTATTGTATATTCTAACTCCATTATCATTCAGAATTTTCAGCTCATCTCTGTTTTAAAATAATAATAAAAAAATATATTCTTATTTTTTTCTAAACGGCTAAACATAATATTATATATTCAACGATCATTCATTCAGAAATTTCAGCTCATTTCTATTTTAAAAAAGATGATGAAAAATATATTCTTACTTTTTTATAATCCATAATCCTCGTGAAGCGTTTATCTGAGTCGTTCTATGGAAAACCAAAACCAACGGCCAATGTTGGTGAGCCAAATCGCACTTCTATAACAGAGCATCTCCATTTTTGTTATTGAGAAATAGCAAAGTAGCGAATTTAATTTCAGATTATATGAAAAGGCCTCTTTGACCTTCCGTTCTATTAATTTACTCGACTTAAAGAGCAATCATAGCTTCGTTTTACGGGCATGCTTACTGAAAACCTACAACGTAGAGATGACAAAACCCAGAAATCTTTTTCAAAGTTAAAAACCCAAATGCAAGGTTTCTCATCCAATGCTATGTATTTCTTATGCCACGTGAAAATTTGTGAATGCACTTTCCTACGGATGTAGCTTACGCTTCACATATTTCTCTTGAAGAGGGCAATAATCATTGCCAAAAACAAAGCCGAAGGATCACTTCAAATGGAGAATTTGCTGCCAGAAATAAATAGCGACAAAATAACATACCAATGGAACCTCAAAGAAAGTACTTTCAGAACCCATTAGATTAATTAATATCAAAAAGGAAATAAAATAACCAGATTATTCAGTGTACAAGCAAATATGAAGCTTTTCATATTTGCGCCAGCATTAATGTAAAAGCCAAAACATGAAATATGTTAGCAATTAGCATATAGAGATATGTAGAACTCAAAATTTTCACTGCTGAAAATATCAATACAAGTAGATGCCAACTGACCACAGCAGTAGAGAGGAAAGGACCAAAGTGGGAGTTAAAAAGGTGTGGAAGCTAAGAGAACAGCTTTAAATTGAGAAATATTTAAAATACAATACACTACATTGGCTTTAGACGCTCAGATCAAAAAGAAAAGGTGAGAGATATCATAAAGAAAGAATGGATTCTCACATATGAATATCCTAAAAGGCCCTCTTATTTGATGGGCTGTTATGTTCCGAAAATATGTCTGTGCACAGGTTGGGTATCAAAAGTTTTAACCACTTCCAACCATGGTTTGTCTATGATCATGAGAGAATTTTTGGAGAGGTGTCCAATAAATAAAATAGGATCTCTAAAAGAACAAATTTCAAAATTCTTCCTACCATAGAGTTTAAACTCTGACTGCCAGCCTCTCAACTTACGTTTCAATCTCCCATTTATGGAAATATTATGTAGATTCTTCATTGACGGATCCGGACCACCTATGGGTTCATCATCTCGATCCACTGACTTACCGAAGTCTATTAAGCACATTGCCCTGTGTGAAAAATACTTTTTTATAAATCTTAGAGCGATTAAATGCTGAATTTTAACAGAAACCATCACAAGCAAATAACAGATGATGTTTTCTAATCAATTACCATACCCAGTTCACCAAGAAGACGGCATTAAAACAAACAACAGAAACTAATCATCTTTAATATATTAAAAGTGAGATGAGAAGGAGAATAATTTTTGGACCATTTTCTCCATTCTTTACTTTACAATTTTAAATTTGCCCTTGAGTCTATTAATGTGCATCATTAATAGTTAAATTTGCTTCTTTTTTTATTTCTCAGAATAATGTATATATTGAGCCACTTTTTTATCATTTCTAATTTAAATTTTATTTTTAGACACGAAATATATTAAGTTATTTCACCGTTAAGAAATATGATAGAACAATTCAATCAATGATCAATACAAGAGTAAAATATATTTTTAGTTCATTTCAAACATAAAGATCAAAGAAATAATACATTAAAAAGATAAAATAAAAAATGTATAGTGTACGCATATGTTCTAGGATAATAACTTAATTGGAGACATTTTAGTGAGTAAAACTTATGAAAGTTATAATTGTAGTTTGATACTTTAATTTACTAATAAATATATTTTATTTAATTATTTTATGTATATTAACAAGTAATATATAAGAAATGATCAAAATAATAAAAACGGACATATTACGTGCAACGCACGTGTAATTTAACTAGTTTATTTAAATGCACCGTTCAGCAACACAGGCCCCATTCCCCCCAAAAAGGGGGGTTCCCATGACTACATCCTAAATAGGCAGTTCAATCCCCCCAGTATGTTGCACATATGGCATTAGAAAGTCCTAATTTTGTCTAAAATGCTTTCTTTGTTTCTTTTTTTTTTTTTTGCCAGGAATGCACTTGTACAGTAACGTAAATAAAGGATAGAGTAATACCTGGAACTATAAACAATAACAGGTGACGAGCTTGTGGAATGAGGGAAAGAGAGACCGATAACTTCTCCAGGAAATTCTTGATATCTCTTCGGAAGGGCATGAGAATGTCTCATTGACCAATCTCCCAACTGTTTGGCCTCAACGTCAAATGCATAAACCTGATTTAATGAGGTTGTAACTATAAGCACACTATTGTTCCACTGAGGAAACCCACCAGCTGTTACAGAGGCACCATCCAGTCTTGAGATAAACCAATGCTGCCTGTTCATTAAATCATATTAAGTGAACTTTTCACTATAAGCACAGAAGGAACGATATGACTAATAACAAAGCTTTAGTCATCCTTTACAAATTTCAAGCTCAGTGGAGAAGAGACAAGAATATGATGTTCCTTTATCAGACAAAAGAATATTTTAGTCTTGCAAAATTAATGTTCACAGAATTTTAAGACCAAGCAACTCATCTACTGGACAGAAAACTCATTTCATTTCCATAGTACAGAAGCCATCGACAAAACATCAGTTCACGCGAACATTATATTAGTTCTGTGATGGATCACATACAAAAGAAAGACTGAGGAAGCAAAACAATAGAGAAAGTTTACAATACATTATTTCACACCTTAGTATCTCCAGGTTAAATATGTATACATCTCCAAAAGCGTTGATAGCAGCTAACCACTGCCCGTCTGAACTGGTAAACATTTTTGTTATTGGAGGCTCGTTCGGTGGTAATTCTTCATCCTGCAGATCTCGGCAGGGCGTGAATCTATGTATTACTTCCAGGCTCCCAGTATCAACAACCTGTGGTGTTAAAAAAATGAGAGAAGAAATTGATTAATAATCTAAGTTTCAACAAAATAACAGGAGGTGAAAACTAAATCAACACGAAACAGCAGAGCTTTACATATATCCTTTTGTCGTGCCCTGCTATCATCAATCGAGAAGAATCAAAGCTAAAAACCATTGAATGGGCATATGGTAGTAAATGTGGAAGTTGCCTTTTATTAACTGTCCATGAACATTTGCTAGCTTTGGAGCTCTTCAGTTCAAACATGTTGGATTTCACATGGTCAGAATAAGCAAACAGCTTCCCTGAATTAGAAATGGTACTGCAAATGATCTTCCGAGAGCCCTTACTCTTAACTCGAACAAGCAGATTAGCATTTACGTGGGCTCCAGAAGATCCACAAGCCATATCAGGGTAAGAACCAGTTCTTGGATGAACAAAGAAAATATCCAACCAATGTGAAGCCTGGACAAGTAGCAATGGTGTTTGGTTGAAAATCGTATTACCCACAAGTTGCATGGGAACTCGTTGTGGTGCAGGACAAATATCATGGGGAGAAAACTTAGTAAACTCCTTGACAGAATAAGCAAAGAGTTTCGTGTCATCACCACCTGATAATAGCATCGGAACCCCCAGATGGGCCCACTTGCGATAGCTGAAATTAATAGGCTTCCTTCTACAACGAACTCTTTTCACCTCTTCATCAGGAAACGTATCTGAATCAAAACAATTCATAACTTAAAGACCACAAAATAAATATCTAGAAGTGGAACAAAAATTTATCAGTAAGTGGTGGTATTGCATTAATATCAGACTTTTAAAGTCCCATTTTCAAGGAGAAATCAAAAGCATTCATCCAATCTCCAAAAGAATCTGACTGGATTTTGTGGCTGGAAGAGTTAATTCATTCCTCTAGAAAATAAAATAAAAATTGGTTTACTCAATCAAATAATTTTTAATCACTTCAAATATCTCAATTTTCTCTATTGTCAAAAACAAAAACACTCTCCCAATAAAGGATCAAACTTCAGATCCTACACTCTCCCAGTAAAGGAAGGTTGCAAGAGGAAAGGCTGCCAATCTAGATTTACATATACCAACTGCATCCATGTGTATCAGTGTGATACCACAACAGATACCCAAAAGCAAAGCAAAAAATAAAATAAGAAAAGAGAAACAAACACAAGAACAATAAAGAACTCAAACTCTACTAAACCTTCTCTGCTAATGGGTACAGCCACTGTCAAAGCCCTAATATCATGCGTATGAGCCCTTACATAACCCACATAGATCCATTTCTTTATCGCTTCAGAGGAAGACAAATGATCACTAGATTCCAAAGTCTCACTAGAGTGTTTGTACAGAATCACCTGCAAAATTTTAAAGGGTTGTAACTTGTAAGGAACTAAAATAGTAGTACTATGACAGGTTTCTTAAGTAATTGAGCAAGCATTCAGTCAGCTGCATGAATCATAGAAAAATTTTCCACATTCTATTTTCATGCAGATGTACAAATTTTATAAGTTACATTAACAGATATAAAAACCTAGGAGCCAGATGTCAAACTATATGATTACAGTCATGAGAGCTTGGTAGATGTAGTTAGTATCTAGAAATTCACCGAACTCAAGCTTGCCAACAGTCCCAAAAGGATAAAGAAGATGTTAAAATCTAAATACATATACTGTTACAAAAGTATTCAATACCTGACCATCAGACCCGGCAGAATACACCCTATTATGACTGGGAGCAGCTGCCAGAGCATTTACATCTCCCTTGTGAAGGGAATGTGCTTGCAGAAGAGTCCCATGACGACTGTCCCAAAACTGAACACTTCCAGTACTGTCAGCACTTACAAGGGTCCCGCCCCTGAAGAGAAGATTACATCTTTATTATCAAACTACTTGATGATTAAAGGGAACTTCCAAACATGGTAAACAAAAAGAAACGACACATAAACCACACGTAAAAAAATTGATAGAGATGACAAACCTCAAGGAAAGTAATGACCATACACAGAGTTCCGGACCACTACCTAAACCTCCAAGACCTACTGTAATCCTATAGATCTCATTACCCAATTTCGCATTCCAGCATCTTATAAAGCTGCAAGAATTTGATAAGATATAAATATTAGCAAAACAGATCTGCATAGAAACACAATAACGTCAATCAATAAGTATAAAGACACAAATGAATTACTTTCACATGTTACAATAAACAAATTGGAAGATCATGCTTGATTCGGCTAATATTTACAATAGGCATTGAGCATGTGTCATAAATTGAACATAAACACTCTGAATCAGATCATAGATCATGGTACAAGTACATACCCATCACTACTGCCTGAATATATCATTTCTGCGTCCGGACTCCACGTGACACTTAAAACGCGACCTGATAATAATGCACCAAAAATTTCAAAACAAAGCAAATAAGGAAACAAAATTCTGTGACAGACATTCCCTTGAGTAGGTATCTCACCACTGACCCTAGGCAATGATCTGGTATAAATGAACTCGTCAAAGTTAGAGATACTGTATATTCGCACGCAACCATCATCACAAGCAATGGCTACATGCAAGTTCTTAGTATTTGATTTCTCATTAAGCTCAACCGAGTCGGAATCATCATCACTTCCACTGGAATCTTGAGAACTGTCGTCATTGTTATTTAAGTAACCATTCTCCATATTTGGGGACTTAAGCTCTGTATTAAGGCCATGAATGTTATAGGGTTCCAGAGCCATCTGCCATATAGAGACACCAATTGAATCTAGCACAGTCTGCATATGCATGTAAGAATGAGGATTAGTAAACTAAAATTATGCTCACAATAATGATGATTAATAATCTCTTCATTTAGATTGGTGTGTGTGTGCGTAGAGAGGTGGAAGGATCAGAGGGAAGTAAATCATCATTTCACAAGCTCATGGTATAATCTGCCATGTAGAGACACCTATTTCGTTTTGTGGGACTTACATATAATTCCAATACGCATATTCAACTGTGAAAAGTTATTGCATAATATACCCAAGACTTAGCATTTGAGACTAACTATTTAAAGTAACATTACGAGTAGTTAAAAATGCAGTAAATAAGTTCTGTAGGACATCATTTGACATAAAAAAACACCTTATGATTCAAGTCAAAAAGATCCCACTCTGAAACTGATCCATCGATGCTGGACGATAATAGGCGACCGTTAGGTGAGCCATTCGAGCCGGCAGGACACCAAATAAGAGATGAAACTCTAGAATCGGGGTTTCCGTGAATTGTCTGCAATCAGAGCAATTCAACCATGTAAATTTGACCAATCGCTTATAATCAGTCAGTCAAACAACGAAATGAACAAGTAAAAAATCATTTTACAAGCTGATGGTGCCAGCCGACTGAACCAGGAGACACGAGCCAAATCTCTAGCGAACCATCTTCTCGAGCTGCAGCAACTTGAGAGTCATCGGCGCTGGTGGCTAGGGCAACTACAGGTGAAGGCTTCCAATCGATTGAGCTGTTCCTATAAACTTCAAGCATTTCTGAGCTAAACAAGAATCCCTAGACGTATGTGGAATCTCCGAGGTTTGAAGTTAGTGAGCAACGGGGAAGGAGAAGAAAGGGCATCAGAATGAAGAGGGGAAGAGGAGGCGAGTGAGTGTTAGGTTTTTAAGGGTTTAACTTTTAAGCGCGGCGCATCATATATGCCTGTACCATACATGTAATTGTATGCGTACTCACACAATATAATTATATATCATTAAAAAATGAACAATAGAAACACTGATTTGACACTTTTGTCCCTATAGTTTTCCAATTCCAACTAATCCTATATTAATAACAAAAAGTAAATGTGATTATTCTTATTACATAACTAAATTGATTAGTAATTTTTTTTGTCAAAAATTACAAATTATATGAAAATTAGAATAATATAACTTGAATTTTTTTATCACTCGAGTAAAGGGTGTGGCCTAATTGTCAATTTAACTCGGACAAAATTAATAAATTAATATGAAGTGCACTTAAAATGAATATTGTTTCAATGTTTTCATATTGAAATTGGGGTTAAATGCAAATTGCACTCCCAAACTTTCAATGTTTAGATTAAGTAATATTTCTCTCAAACTTTTAGATGGACTCCTAAAAACATACAATATTACTTATTTTGAACTGAAATTTCATCCGTTTATTTGATCTTTAACAAACTATTTCTTTAATTTTCTCAAATATGTTTCATTTACTTTCTTTGATACTTATCTAGGTCCTTTTGATATTGGAATATTATTTGCCTTAATGTATGTCCAACCATGAAAATTCAAGCTGGTTTGTATCATTATAAATTCGAACAACATCCACAATTTGATAATGTTATAATTTAAGGTTCTTTAATTAAGTAAATATGTTTAAAAATTAAGTTAAATCACAAAAACACTACCTGGTTATGCACACCCTAATGTGATTGGCTAATTTAGTCCATGGCCTTAAAAAAACATAATGACATGAAATATGCTAAAGTTGATGTCTTTACACATACATACCAATCACTCGTTTCTTTTGTTATTCAACCTATTTTCTATCTCTCTAGTGATTTTCCTACATATTATTTATATTGTTGTGACATACTTTATACATTAAATTCGGACTTAGATATTAACATAATAGTACGTGTCTGTTAGCAAGCTCGCTTATCAATTTAAAGTTATTAAATAATAAATAGTTTTATAATACTATTAAATGATTTTGTATTTTGAAAAATTTCAGCCTTAATTATGCTACTTACTTAAAATTTAGGAATGAAATCAGCCAAAAAAAATACAAGAATGTTTGAAAGATTATCAGACATAGAGCAACTCGTCGTGGACTATTCATATACTTTGTAATTTTAATTTTTTTTACAAATTCATCCAAGACCATACCCACATCCTGGTGCTTGAGATATCAAAACATTTGCTTAGATATCTCTCTTGTGATTTAAGTATGCTTAACATAAGATATATTAGAAAGTTTATCTAATAATTTATGTACACATATAGTTTGTTTGAATGACACTGACACTTATCTAATTTGAAAAATGACTCAGACATTCATTCATATTAAGTTTCAGTTGAGGACGTGCAGAAAAATTGACGAATGATTAAACCGTCCAAACCATGATCTATTGGACAGTTTAAATAGTAAGAATGATTTGATTTGATTTAATTTTTTAAGAAATCATTAAATTCAATTTTGGCTCGGTTTTCTCTTAAAATCACTCGACCCATACGGAACTGACTATTTAAACGTGAGGATAAGCGTAATTTTTGTAGAAGTATGAGAGAATTTTCATTTTCATTAACTTTGCAAAGAGTACAGATAGAACTATATATAGATAGATTAATATAGTTAGTTACTGTTAATAACAGTAACTAACTTCCTAACTAAATTACATTAGCAGTTAGTAAGTTGTTAAGCTTACTAACTGATATAAACAGAAAACTAAGCGTACTAAGCCTCATGTCTAAGTGACATCACTAGCTATATTACTAATACTCCCCCTTAAGCTGAACTTAGATTGAGGAAGAGGCTTAGTTAGAATAACAACATTTTGAGTATCAGAATAGATATGTTGTATTGTTAATTGCTTGTTCAGAATTTTCTCTCTTATGAAGTGTACATCCACTTGTATATGATTTGTCCTTGAGTGAAACATTGGATTTGAAGTAAGAAGCCGTGCACTAACATTATCACACCAAAGTGTAGGACAAGGTGAAAAGGAAAACTGTAATTCAGCAAATAAAAATTGTAGCCATAGTATTTTAGTGGCTGCTTGAGATAAGGCCATGTATTCTGACTCAAAACTCGCCTTGGCCACCACATTTTGCTTCTTAGAGCTCCAAATAATCAAGTTTCACCTAGGTAAACACAAATATCTTGTTGTTCACCTCTTATCATCCAACCAACTAGCCTAATCTTCATCTGCAAAACTTGTCAAAGTTAATGAAAAAGCTAGTTTGAAGTGTAAAATAAGAGTAGAAGTGCTTTTTAGATATCTTAGAACCTGTTTACAAGCCTTCCAGTGTTCAGTTGTAGGCTATTGTAAGAATTGACTAAGCTTATTCATTGAAAAAGGCAGATCTAGCCTAGCCATTGTTAGATATTATAAAGTACCTATTATGCTTCTATAAAGAGTACGGTCTTCAAAAGCACTTCTTGAGTTTTTTCTTAGCTTAATAGATGGGCATATATGAGTAAGACATGGTTTTGAATCAGAGAAACTAGTTCTGTGCAAGAGATCCCAGATGTGCTTGGTTTGTGTTAGATACATGCCCGAACTGTTTCTGGTTGCTTCAAAACCCAAAAAATAACCAAGGGAACCGAGAGACTTGAGTGCAATTGCTGCCAAGATCCGAGATAACTTTATGAATAAGAAAACTATTACTTTCAGTCACTAGTATGTCATCAACATATACTAGTAGAAAGAGAATGTGATTGTATTTTCTATTGAAGAACAATGAGCTATATGACTTAGATCCTCTGAACCCCCAACCAATTAGAGTTGTTTTAAGCTTGTCAAACCAAGCGCTTAGAGCCTGTTTGAGGCCATACAAAGTTCTATTTAACTTACAAATGTGAGATGGGAATTACTATCAACAAAACTAGTTGGCTGAAACATGCATACAGTTTCTTGTAAATCCCCATCTAGGAATGCATTGTTGATATCTACATGTTGAATGTCCCCACATGTAAGTGACAGCAAGGGGTCGACATTATCCTGATGGTAAAAGGCTTTACCACAATGCTAAAAGTCTCGAAATAATCGATTCCAAGCAATTGCTGAAACTCTTCAGCTACAAGTCGTGCCTTGTACTTACTAACGGATCCATCTGGTTTATATTTAACTATATAAACCCATTTATTGTCAACAATGTGTAAATGATGACTATAAGGTACTAGGGTCCAAGTATTATTTCTAGATAGAGCTTGAAACTCTTCAACCATGGTTGCTTTCTGTTTAGGTGAGGACAAGGCTGCTTTGACTATCTTAGGTTCTGGAACATGTAATATAATATTTGAGGTTAAGGCTTTAGGCATAAAAATGCCATTATTGGATCTGGTAACCATGGAGTGATGGTTAACTGTCTGGTTTTGAACAGGTTGGAAAAGCTGGTCAATTTGGATTTGGCTAGGTTAGTCAGTTTGGATTGGGCAAGGTATATGATTTTCATTTGTTATGACAAAATCAGATGCTGGTTGATTTGCCAAAAAATTAACATGGGAAACCTACTCTAGTTGAGTAGGGCGGTTTTCAGTAACCGATAAGCAGCTAGGAAAAAGTAGGTGATGAGTGATTGAGAAAAGAAGAATTTGTATTATTAGTAATAGAATAATTAAAAATAAAATTAGAGAGAGGATTACCTTCTATACAAGATCCTAATGGTAGAATTGTATCATTATAGTTTGATTGTTTAGGAAAACTTGGAAAGTGAAACACAAACCAGAAACTTAGATCAATTTGAGTGGAGACAGTACCCTTAGATTCCGGAACTAAGGAGTTATAAGAAAATTTAGATTCATTAAAATGACATTTTTAATAAGATAATACTATAGCCCAGAAAAACACATTTTTTAGTGTGAAATTGAAACTTATTTGTGTTGTAAGGTCTAATATATGGAAAGCAAGAACAACTATAAACTCTTAAAGACAATAATTCTAGTTTGTGACAATACGATTTCTCGTATAGGGTTTGGCGACATAGAAGAGGTGTAGGCTGCCTGTTTATAAGAAACTCGGTTGTATGAAAAGAGTCCCACTAGTATTTTAGAGCCATTTTAGCTTGAGAGAGTAGGGTTAAGCCTACTCCTACAATATGTCTATGTTTCCTCTCTATTCTCACATTTTATTGTTGAGTATGGGGGTAAGGATGTCTATAGGCTATACCACTCCCTTTAAACAAAGGTAATAAACTTATGTACTCTCCATCAAAATCAGTTTGCACATTTTACTTTGGTTTCAAATAATCTTTCAACAAAGGTTAGGAATTGAAGAAAAAGTGTTTTGGTATCAGATTTAAGTTTCAATGGAAAAATTGATGTGTATCTCAAGTAATCGTCTGTTATGCTAAGATAATATTTATAACCTGAAACTGAAAGAGTTGAGGAGGGTCTCCAAATATCAGCATGTGTTTAATCAAAGATTTTGATTGTTGAATGTAAATAACATGGAAAAAATACTGTTATGAAGTTTACCATGCTGACATGCATCAACAAAGTTTTTTCATTGATTTGTGTGACAATTTTACATCATATAAAAGATGTTTCAGTACAGAAATGGAAGGATGGTCAAGCCTTCTATGCCAAGTGACTAAGTTATATGTATTATTATTATATTTATAAGAAAGAAAACATGAAGGTAAAGTAACAGAATCTGAGACCTTTGGGACAGTATAGATAGAATCAGAAACCTTTGGGATGGTGGAAGCATCTTTGTAGATTGAGAGGTAGACAGAAGAAGCCATTGAGTGTGACCTGATGGGATCTTAGGAAGCCAGAAATGATACAAACCACCTTCAAGGAATCCCTGTAGCAGAACTCTCCCTAAACTATTGTTCTTAATAAAACAATAGCAATAATCAAATTCTACTATGATTGAGTTGTCTTTTGTCAATTATGCAACACGTAACAAGTTTTTAGTAATAAATGGGACACATATAATTTGGCTTAAAGAAAGGGAAACAAGCTTGTTTCTAATTTTCGAAGTACTAATGTGGGTTATGTTAAGAGACTCGCCATTTTCAACTTGCAGCTTACCCATACCTTTGTACTATTGACTTCAAAGAGAGATTGGCCACATATAAGGTAATGTGATTTGTAGCTCCACCATCAATGTACCAAGAATCATCCTCAAAGTTATGAGCGTTCAAAGTAGCAGCAAAGGTTAATGCTCTAGTATTAAAATTTTAATTTCATGTATGATGTAAGGGTTGTTGAACAGAATCTGGTTGTTGGAAATCAAATTCAAACATGTTGTAGCAATGATAAGCTGAGTGTACAACCCTTTTTACCTATCTGACAAATAGGTCTAGGGACATCATTTATTCCTCTTCCCCTACCTCTTCCTCTGTTATTATTCTATCCTCTGTTAAAATTTCCTCTACATCTTCCTCTAGGTGAGTTATACTGGATAGCATGAGCCCTTAGATTAACTAGGTCAATCAAGACAGATTGTGCTTGTTCTAACCTTATCTAATGACTTTGTAAGATAAATTGTGCTTCTTGCAAGCTAACAAATTCGTACCTTGAGGTTAGGTTAACTGCAACTGAGTCAATTCAGACCCTAGGCCTCCCAGGATAAGCAAATCCTTATCAGTAATACACTGACCTGATGTTGACATATTGTCAGATATATTTCTCATCTTCAGTATATAATCATTTATGTTCATTGAGCCCTTTTCAACAATTTATAACTGAAACCTCAATTGGAGAACTATTGACTTTGATTGAGTGGTAAAAATGCCTTGAAGTACTTCACATACTTCATGAGAACTTAAACACCTTACTATATGCCAAAACATGGATTCAGATATTGACGTGAGTAACCAACTCATTAGGAATTGAATTGATCATACCTTTTTCAGATTAGAAACTGAGGACTCAAGACTTGAGCATCTTGACTAACAGAATTATCAAGTGCAGTTGAATTGGCATGGTTAACAACAGGAGTTGTAATGAAGTTCTCAGGACAAGGAATACCACCAAGCAAATAATCTTCAAGTCCATAAGCATTAACGGTAGTAAGATTTGAGACCTCCAAAAAATGAAATTGCTTCGATTCAGTCGAATAGTTACTGGGATGAGTTGTTTTGGGAGTTGACACTAAGCTTCTACAATAGATAGTATAGAAGCATTTGAAATATCATCATTTCCAGAAGTTGTCGGTGAAGAGCGAGCGGCGATGAACAGAGTGCGGCGACGAACAACGAACGGTGACGAGCTAAACCCTAGACACCACATCTCACCTTCGGGGAATATAAGGGTAGAAAGGGGAAAAAATTAAAAATATTAAAGGGAACCATGTGTTAAAAAAGGGCATACATGTAATTTAAAAAAATAGACATTTACATAGAATAACCTTCAAAAAGTGGTGAAATGTGCAATTTTCTCTTGAAAATTTCGGGTCAAGATTCTACCATGTTAGGGAAAATAGTGAATAATCATGTCCGCTGTGAGAAGTGTGAAAAGCAACGAAGACCGACTTAAAAAAACTTTTTTTATGTTTTCTTTCTTTAATTTTGTTGTTATTAAGATCCAAACCATTCTTTTTTATAAACGATCGAGAGATCTGATCAACCTATATTACCTCCCATTTTTTTATATACCCTCCTATGCCCTAGTAAGGTTTAAAATTTTATTAGCGAACCCATTCATAATATTTATATTCCTAATTTGCCCTACTTCTACACATTTAACCCATCTTTTATCTTTATTACACTTCTAAACCAATATATGAAAATTTAAACTTTTAATTTGAGATAACTCCCTATTAATTTACATTATTTACCTTTTTCTTTTGTAAATTTGAAACTAGAGAATGAAAATGTGTGATTCACATAATTATGCCTGTAGCCTCGTGTAAATGTGTGGTTAAAATGGAGGCTTTTCTTTGGTTAAATAAAAAAAATTAATATACCTAGAAATTTAGGTGTACATTATTATAATTTTATGGTAAATTAACAAATAAAATAAGAATACAATTTTCCTTACTAATTTCAAAAGCAAGCCAGTCCAGCCAGAGCAACAAGTGCACCAGTAAGCCAAAGCAAAGAGGATCTTCAGTTGGGTTGCCCTCAGACTTGACAAAATAGTGGAAAAGTTGAACATCCTCTGGTTCATCTTCTCCCACATACCTACTGACCAAATCAAAGTTATAATCCCACAACAAAACTTTATTTTTTGACCCTAAGAAGGGGTTCAATTCTCTCAAACTTACCCTGTTTCAAAGTGAAAAAGGCAGAGGTCCTTGGATTCCAGGAAAAAAGTTTACAGTTGAATAAAAGAGGGGAAAATCTAGCTATGTCTGGGTAAAACGTAAGAGATGGTAGCTTGAGATTAGAGTTAGACCAAGCTTTGCCATAACTCTGTGAGGAAACTTTTGCGACGGTGAACATTCTCTGTTTTTTTTAATATCTGTCATGTTCAGAATTAATGAAAACATATGTAAGAGCTAAGGAGATGTTAGGATGTCTTGTAGGCGGTGCCGTGGTGGGCAGTGGAGTGTTGTAAGGAAAATCAGCATTCAAATTTACTTAAATTATCTAATAGTCAAATCCGTCATTAATGATAATTAAAAGGGTAAAGAGTTTTTTACGAATCATTCAAATAACGACTTAAATTATCCAATAGACAAACAATAACGACTTAAATTATCCAATAGATAAACACGTCAGAAATGATAACTTAAAAGAAACATTCAAAAAACTACTTAAATTATCCAATAGACAAACATGTCAGAAATGACAACTTAAAAGCTCAAATAAGTTTAAGGTTACTTGAACCTTTTAGGTAACAATTATATTTTATAGTTGTCAAACTCACATAAAAATTGATAACATGAAGAGTTTAAGAAGGAAAATATCATCATATAAATATGAACTTCTCTTATTACATTGTCGCCAAATGTCTTGGTTTACATATATGAAAGCTTATTCATGAGGTTTCAAACCTAGTTGCTTGCTTGTTTTGGCAGAACTTACTCGTAGTAAAGAATGAACTTTGACCCTGACATAGATATTGTGGGACGCTACAGATGTGGTGTGAATAATCGACAATACTCTCTCTAACAAGTTTGTACATACTCATTCTTGTCGGAAAAAAAGTGAATATTGGGTGTGGAATTTACAAAGGAACCCCAGATACCCACCTTTGAAACATAGCTAAACATTCTTTTGGTCTGTACTCTGGAGCTGTATGTCCTCCGCCCTGCATATAAAACCACACCCACAATACACGAGTTATTAAGATGACGACTTGATTGTCTATATAACACAGTATTAGAAAAGATTTGCCTTGCCTTTACTGTTGCAAATGTCATCTTATTTGAATAGCTCCTTGTGTATCTATCACAAACCAATAACGTATATGAATCAGAAGTTACCAATTAATTAGTGTTTTGAATCAAGGGTGAACTTGATAAGTTACCCGGAAATTTGACCTCCGACAAACCACGGCCTCCAGTCTTCGACAATCGAATAGTTTAAAGATCTTATCCATGCTTGAGTGCCGAGGAACGGAATCAACATGTCATGATCGCCACTGATAGTGAAAAAACATCGATCATAAAAATTCTCGGAAGAAAAAAGAGAGGAGGAAATCCATACATATTCATGATTTTTCCCACATTTTTACCTGTAAATTAAAGAGGGATAACCTTTAAAACTAAGGTTGGCATGATACTCAAAACTGCTGAAAATTTCATGTTTGTAAGGCCTCTTACGATGACATCTTTCCCATTCCCCTATACTTCCCTGCATCAAGTAATACTCACCCCTTCATCTTACTGCTTTCTTTCTTAAAACTTTAGAAGAAAAATAGATCTACCTCACTGTTACAATAACATACTGGGAGGAGATGAAAATAGAGAAGAGATAAATTTCCTCATCTCCAATCGGCCCCTATTTATTTCTCTCTCATTCCAGTATGTTACAGTAACAACAATTGAAAAGAACAGTCTAATCAATCCTTAAAACCTTAACGTTAATGATATGGATACTGAAGTCATATAACTAGCACAGAAAGCGCATATCAAAACGATGTGAGATAACATTCTAACAACATACACAAAATGACCCAAAACTTTGTAATTTTATGTTAAAACCTCTTTCTTCAATACCTCTTGTATATGAAGAGCTTTGCGAACCTTACGATCATTAGCCCAATAATAAGACAATAAATACGTATAACTCTGCACGAAAAGGAAAAAAATTAACAAAAGTTATAAGCACATAAATGCATCAGAGTGTATGCTAATATATTGAGTATGCGAGTAAAAGATGAAAACTTACACGACAACCTAACGTTGGAAGCGGTGGCTCGGGATTGGGATCAAGGATGAGTTTAAGGCCGCTGTAGAGAGATATTCCACGCTTTGGAGATACTAAAGTACATTTAGCTTCCAAAATATGTGCAGGGTTGAGTTTTGAAGTACACTAAGATTTTCAAAGTAGGAAAATTGAATATATTAATAGATCAAAGCATGTATATGAGATCAAATAAATATTTTTTCCAACCTTATTGTAAGCTTCGACATCTCTTAAACACATCAGGTTACGAGGATCGACATCTTTATATTGTCCTTTACAATGTCTCGTTAGCGACTGTATAAGAAACGGACTGCTTACAATTAGTACTGTTCTTTTTGCTTATATTTCAAAAAATATAAATATTCTTTTGTTTGATTCTTTATTTAATAAGATTCATTCGTTAATTACTTTATTACCTCATATAATTCGTCCGAGATGAGCCCCATCCCATGAGCAAACGGGATTTTAAAGTTACCATCTGTGGCGGAAATTGTCGCTGGATTCCCAAGTATATATCCCTGATATTGCAGATTAAGGTAAACCTTAAGAGAACACGTTTATTTAGAAAAGAAAGAACTAACCAATACATAATGATAGTAGGTTTTTTGAGGAAACCAAGACCTCTCGATGGGCTTTTCGAGAAAACCAGACCTCACAATTTGATCAACTAACATCCATATTTTGAATTCAGTCTTAAATGGAAGGAAACTACTCAACTTAAGTTGTAAATCTGAAACACTAATCCAAAGAAATTGCAGAACTACTAAATTGCATTAACTAGTTAAGTAAAAATTAAAACTCCAAAAGGAGTTTGAACAAACATTGTGTTCATCATATCATGTTTTAATGATCAGAAGGTCCATGAGAAAATAACTATTAATTTACTCTAAGTTGTCAACTTTAAAAATGTTAACATCATTTTAGGCTTTTTTAGCCTTTTATGCAAACGGGTAATCAAATATGATCAACACGAGTTAAAACCACAATCACTAACCTGAAAATTCAGCAATGGTAGAGCGCCTTGATCGTTTCCTGCGTCGCCAAATATGCGCGACATATTAAACGAAATTATTGCGACATATTAATTACTCTAGAATAGAGTTTGGAAATCCTTTAGATAAAGAGTTATAGCAAGTATAGTTTAATCTTCTCCAAAATATTTTCCTTAATTATACTTTTACCTCTTATACTTAGTTTCCCATACCACTAAAGATTTCTTGTGAAAGGGGCGGAACAATAAGACCAGAGTACGAATCGCCACTTATATACAATGGATTCCGTATGAACTCCGGGTGACTGATCAACCACTACACACATAATTAAGCAAAATAAACAATAACAAATCAATACGAATAATAACCAGAAAAGCAAAGTTCAATATCATGTTTAACTCATTCTGTGTCTGAAATAAATAAAAAAACATGTACGTGCAATGCTATAACTCAAACTTTTTTACAATGTAATAACTCTTTCTAAGTGGAAAAAGGCCAAAAAAGAAGGTAAAATTGGCCTATAAAGGTCGTTCTTGCTGTAGATTTGATCACTGAAGATTTACCCCATTTGTTAACATTTGAAAACTGTTTTCAATATCCAACTGACATGCACACCTCTTACTTATGCAAAACAACGTCAATTTCTCATTTGAAGAGTAAGAAGCCCAAGGTTTTTGCTCACTTTCTAAAGGATGAAATTGACAAAATCGAAACATCAGTAACCAAATTAACCGCAAACACAAACTTTATGGGTCCAAAATGAATTTTACCAAATGGGTTTTTGTTAGAATACCTTTCGGAGAAACTGATGAGCTTGGTTAATTTGATTGAAATCGCCAGGGTCAAAAGCCTTTGGATTTCTAGCATAAGAAAACCCAGTCCCAACCGGCAAATCTAGAAATATGATACTCGCTGCCTGTCATTGCCATTCAATCATCATCAGCATCATCTTCGATGTCCAGAAATTACTTTTCAGAAGAGAAATTAGATCATATACTAATACCTTTGTCCATGAAAATGGGTTCAGCACCATGGTTGGAAGTGTCCCATTGTACTGTCTAACTTCGTAATTTAATGGACCTACCAAATCCCAAAAATCCTCATCAATTAAACATTACAAATCAAGTGGGCCAATTGAATTTGCTTTGTGATTATTCAATTTTCCCCCAAATCTAATTATATTTTTGTCATTTTCAACCAATTGAATCATGCAAATGGCAAGATCTAAAACGAGAAGTCTAAAACCAGATAAGGCATGAGAAATTAATACCTATTTCAAATACTAAACCAGACAAGGCAGAGCAAGTAGGGCCACCGGTAAGCCAAAGCAAAAGAGGGTCCTCTTTAGGATTCCTCTCTGACTTTACAAAATAGTAGAAAAGCTGTACATCCTCTGATTCACCCACTCCCACATATCTGATATTAAAAATTACAATTACAACCAAAAACCCAGTTTAAGAAAAGGGTTTAATTAATTAATTAATTAATTATCTGAAAACTTACCCTGTTTCAAGGTGAAAAGGCAGAGGTCCTTGGAATCCAGGAAGAAACTTAACTGTTGAAGAAGAGTAAGCAAAATCTGGCCAGACATGTACTAAAAGCATAAGAAGAAGAACAAACGGGTGGAATTGACGCCTTGCCATATTCTTAAAAAAAAATCCCTGGACTGTCCGAGCAGAAAGTGGAAGTGAATGGGTTGTACAAGTCACCTCTGGGGAGTAATTATTCAGATTACCGGTCATAATTTATTAAGAACATATTCATAAGAGTTTTGTTTGACAGTGACTTCTTGAAAGGACTGGCCGACAATTGACAGTGATTTCTTTAAATATATATAAAATATGGGTATTACGAGACAATAAGATAAACAATAAAAACTGTATTAATAAACAGTAAAAACAGTCACTGTATTAAGGTGTAAGATTAAAAAAACTTACACAAACAGAGCTTATTAGCAACAATAAATTAGTGCTCCCGCTCACTAATTTACGTTGAAAAAAAAAAGATTTACAAAAGATGAGTAGAAGAATAAAACTTTGTTTCACAAAACAAGTTTTAGCTCTCAAATAGTAAGAGTTGTAAAATGAGTTCTAATTCACAAATGGGAGAGGCTACCTATTTATAGCTAAGGAAAGTGGAGTTCACCGGGAACCTATCATTTACCTGAACTATTCTATTCTACAAAAGTAAAAACATTTTACATTTCTACTTTTGTCTACTTTTGACTAAGAATAATAAAAACTATGAATAGTTGCCTAATTATTTGACAACTTAGTACAATCATTACAGAAGAAGACAAAAATGTAAAGATTCTTTAATAATTGCTATCTCGATTTTGGTGCTTTCATATTTGGAAGTCATTATTGTTGTTTTTTGAAAGTGATCGATATTCTATACTTGAGTCCTTGACAATTGTTGTTTTGGAATCTTGTGTCTATGATTATTGATTATTGTCTTTTCTTGGAGATCATCATGACTGTTGCATTGGGTCAATGTGTCATCATGATTCATCAAATACTTTTATTCAAACATTGGTATTCTACCAAAGACAAATTCTGTACTCATTTCATCTGAATTATTACTGAGATCATCATTATTGGATAGGTTATTCAATTGCTAAAGAGTGACTTTCCTAGATTCCTTTTGTTTAGTAACTTGATTCTGAATGTGATTCAGAGTCAGATACAGTATTTTTCTCCAAAAGGAGAAGTATTTCTTGGAGTAATTTTTTCTTTAATTTAGACTTTGGAGTTGTGTCCCTTGATTTATCCTTTGGAAAGGGTTTGTATTTGAACTTTGATTTGGGTTTGGAAGAATTTGGATTAGATATTTTTATTTGTGGAGCTAGGTCAATCGGCTCATTAATTTTTAATGGAGCTTGGATGAAAGGATTTGCTAGTCTCATATTGAGATGGATACTTGCAAATTCATAATTGATGGATGCAATAATTTTCTGGGTGTTCAACTTATCCCAACATCTAACATAATATTCTCTGGTGAAAATTCATTTCTCAATCGAGTATTGTCATTTCAAAATCCAAGGTATTTTGTATTTTATTGAAAAATAAAGTATTTGGTGAAATAAAACCTCAATTGGTGAGGGCTTGTAAACCTTTAAAAATAAATTGAAACATTGTTGTAAATCAATTGGAAAAAGTTCTAAGGTAAAACCATGAATGGACCACCATTTTAAGAACCATCTTGGAGAATCAATTTTGAAACTGTTATCAAATTTTAAAAACCAAAAGTGAGAGAAATCACTATTTTGATGTAATAAAATATTATGTCATGCATCAATGTAGTCAAAATAATTATATTGTTTTCTATCTAAAATTGTTTTGAAACTTGAAAGATGGAATCCTCCATAGTTATGATTCTGAGGATAGAGAAATAATGGTAAATGATTATTTCTTCAGAATTTCTGATCGGGCTAATTTTTATGGATTCTGTTTCTAAGAGAATGTTTATGTAAAAACTAAGGTTTTTGTCATTATGTCCAGGGACATAGTGGAATTTAGGAATGAAATGGGCTTTGGCAATTTGAGTAAGATCGTTTGAATAAGCAAATGGAGACTCGATATGAAAGAGATTTTCACTGGCCATTTTTTTAAAATCAAATGATGAATTCTTGTATTTTGAAATTAATTGGGCATCGAAGGACATTGGGAATGGATCAAATTGGTTGGTTGATTGATGATTGAGTCCATTGGACCCAAGTGTTGTTGATTGGGCTTGGTTAGGAGTAGAAGACTCCTATTTGATTTGAGCCTTAAGGGCCAATTGTTGAATCAAAGACTCTTCTATTATCAAGCCATTCATCATTCTCACATTATTTCTAAAAGTAATGCTGATTCTTTCAGTTAAGGATTCTACTACATGCCTATGACTCTTTTGAAATTCATCAGGCATGATGAAGAATGTTCCTTCTGGAATCAGAAATTCTTCTGTTGTTTTATTTGGAAATTCAATTTTAAATACTGCTTGTACCAAAAGGTTTATGGTTAAAAAAATTCTGTTATCATAACATATTTCATTATCTTTATGAAAACCTATTTTGCCACATTTTTCATACCATTGAATATTTCATTATTTTTATGAAAACCTATTTTGCCACATTTTTCATACCATTGAATTAATGTTGTATTGAAGTTATCATTTAATCCAACATCTTCTAAAAGTTCATCCAATTCATTAATCCAGTCATTTATTGGGTATTCAAATATATTATGACCATAATTAATAAATGTGGATTTTGAACAAAAGGCGGTTGTTCTGCCGTTAAGTTTTTTTATTTTAAAATTTTTTTTACTAAGTATCCTAGGTTCTACCTTTCCATTTTCTAGTTGGTCGGAATTCTCAAGTTCCTCCATTCTTGAATCTTGGAATGATTTTCTGCATGAAATTATAAGAAAGAAGGTTAGAAATTGGATTAATAAATTGGACATTGAGATTAAAAGTATTGAGAATGGGTTGCTACCTGACAAGAATTTGTTTGGGAGTAATATTTTTTCATTCAAAATACATTCTCCAGACTTTCAGTTAATTTTTAAAAGAAATTTTTGAATTAAGGAAAATTGTATGATTTGATTAATGAAATAATAAACTTTTAAGTCCTGAAAATCTATTTGGAGATAGTTTGGTTCTACTATCCTAGCGGATAATTTAGAGTAGATCCAATATTGTTTAACAGATTCATAATTGTAAACAATCAATGAACTTAATCAGTATTGTTTAATAACAATGTAGACAATCGGGAAATCAATAATTTGATTAAAGTTTATATTTATTATCTTTTGAATTTTGTTAGGAGCGATGGCATTTTTTTACAATGGTCAGATATAATCTTGTATTGCTTAATCTTATTTGTCTAGTTTTGCCAATATTTAGTTTCTATGCTAAATATACCAGTATTTCTAAGTCTGTTGACTAAGTCTCTTTTGTTTGGTTTCGAATATTTTATCCATCCTATAATATTCTTATAATTAATTTTCAAACGATGAATTTTTTGTTTAAATAATTTATTTTTTCTCAATTTAATTTTTTCTTGTAAAAATCACAATGGTTTCTTTTTGCAAGAAATTGTATTTATGGATTTGAAAACAGAATTTTGTTTTAAATTTTTTAAATTCTAATTGTGGGGAAAAGAAAGAAATTTGAATTTAACCAGTTCATCTATGGGATAAGTAATTATCTCATCATACTCTGTTGTGAAATGATATAACAAAGAGATGAATGATAAACCCAAAATTATTTTATACGTCATATTTTTTACTAAGAAAAGTGATGTTTTAAAACATACACTGTTTTGAAAAATATGAACATTGGAGATTTCATAATTAATATGCATTGTGGTACCATTGGCAGAAGACAGAGACTCTTTCATCTTCTTTAAGTACTTTGGAGGAACTAGTCATTCCTGCATACAATTCAAATATGCTCCCGAATCTACAAGAGTCATTGTTGTAAAATCAAAATTTTGAATGATTATTCTAACAATTATGTGCCATTATCAGAAATTAGTAAGTTACTAGGTTCACCTATTTCTTGTTTATTAATTAGATTTTCTATTTTTAAAAAAATTAATTATTCTTTTATTTCATTGTTTGAATTCTTCAAATATTTTATTTCAATCTTGATTTCTTTAATTTCCTTTTGAAGTTCCTGTAAGATAACTTCCTTTTCTTTCCCTTTTATCTTATTGAATTTTTCAAGGGTCTTTGAAAGACTTGCAGTATTATTATTATTAGACTTTGTATTTTATTTTTTTAGAATTATCTTCTTAAGTCTTTCAAGGTATTCTTGTTTTAATTTAGGATTTTCAATTTTGGAAATTAAATCTAACAAGAGGGTTTCTTATTCTTCATTTTTATTTAAGACATTGATTTTATGACAACAACTATCCCTACACCCCATAGTGATGTTAGGAGAATCACTGTCAGAACTTGAGGATTCAATTTCGGAGGATTCAGGGGTTTCATATTCTCCTAAATCTTCACTATTATTGTGATAATAATCTATTGTTTTTAAGATTCTAAACAATTCCTGTTTATTTTCTTCAAAAAATTTTAATTGATTAATTTTATTCTTGACTTGACAAGTATTTGAAAGATGACATTTCTGACCACATTTGAAACACGTAATATTAGTTTTATCAAATTTTTTATTAAACCTTTTTCTGGAATAATTTTTATTCATAGAGAAGTTTTTATTTTTAGAAAAGCTTTGATCAAAATTTTTATTTTTATGTTTATGGTAATTCTTCCTATTGGGCTTACCAGACCTTCTGGGGTTTAAATGAGAGTTTTTTCTATTCTTCTGAGAAAGGATAATAGAGGGTAAACCGTATTGCTCAAAGAAATTTTCTAACTCATATTTAGCAGTTTTGCTTTCTTTTTTAATTTATTTGTTGATTTTCATATCAACACACATTTTTTATCTTTCTTTTTGTATTAAAGTAATTATGGTTCCATAGATTAGACTATCATAGTCAATATTTCCTAAGTCATTATTAAGGACTGTCCTTATTTTATGGGCAAAGAGATTGGGTAATCCATTAATAAATTTTTCTTTCCAAAACGGTTGATTTCTATCATCCCTTGACATTACTCTGGATAAGAATATATTCTTATACCAATTAAAATCACTTCATGTTAAACACCTGAGATTTGTTAATTGATCATGTATACACAAAGTAATATTACTTGGCGTATCAATGAAATGTTTAATTATTGTATAAAGGAGCGTATTTATACCATCAAATACTGTTTCCTGATTTTCTCCAATAATTGGGTTTCTCTCAGCATCAATCTTAACCTGAAAGAATGACAATTTTGGATTCTTGTGTTAGATGTTTTTCCCACCAGGAATGAAACATTCCTGTGAATCCTGTGACTAGAAGATTTATTACTTCTTCATGAAGTAGATTGTGAGAGGTAACGTAGTTATTGGCTATCATTGCCATGGGTTGTAATCTATTGAGGACTTCCTATTCAGAAAGACCATCAATATTCCATTCATATAATTTTTCTGCAGAAACAGAAAATTGGTTACAAGAGAAGATTCAGTAATTTGAATATCATGAGGCATGGGCTTCTTATGCCATCTTCTTTCTAATTTATTAATTTCTAAATTCTTAAATGTTTTTTCAATATTGTTAATATTTGATAATTCATCTATTGTGGAAGATTTGTAGGTTGATTCAGACTTATGACTATCAGAATCAGTATTATCGTATTGGTTAATTACTTTTAATTTTTGAAATATTTCATCAATTTTTCCAGACTTAGAATCTGAACTACTGTCTTGGTTAACAACCTCAACAGAGGAAGATGACTCAGATTTATTCTTTAATTCCTGAATCATTTTATCAATTTTTTTATTAATTGGAATAATTTTTAAAGTGGTTTTACCTGAAAGATTTATTAAAGGTTTTTCTTTTAAGGTTCCACTGGGCTTAGGTTCATTGAGAACATCAACATTTGTTTCAATTTTATCTAATTGTTTACCTATTGTAATTAGACTCTGGTTAGTATAGTTGAGTTGTTCAACTACTTTTTTGTTTGGTTCTTCTTCCTTTGTAATTTTAAAATGAGAAGCATTGATTAAAGAATTTTTATGATTATTCATGATTTTCTCAGGAGGAGGATGACTAGTAGATACTACAAGAGAGTCTTCCCTAACCCATTTATATTTTGAAAATACTTTGATATTTATTTCGTAAATATCTTCAACATAATCTAGGAAAAATATATCAACTTTAAATTCTTGCATGAATGCATTTCATTCAGAAAGTATGATTTTTCTTTGATCCATATCATATGAATCTCTAAATTTATTACGTCTATCTAAATTGTTTGGGTCATTATTGTGTTAGGTCAGACCTTCCTAATCTGGTTCATATTCTTGACTCAAGGTTCCTATGATTAGAACTAAGAGTTAATGATTGACAGAATTAATGCTTCATTAGAAATCTGATCCAGTGGGTGCTTCAGTTTCATCAGATTGTTCAGACTTATCATCAAAGACTGGCTGACTAACTTGAGAACTTGTGGCTATGCCTTTAAGTTTTAAATTTTTAATTTTTAATTTCTTTAATTCTTGTTCTAAGTGTTGAATCCTAAAACTTTGATCATTACCAATGGATGATCCAGAAAAAGAATTCCTAAGGGTACTAGACTGACTATACTCCCTAATTTGTGGAGTAGAGGACGATTGTTAATTTTTACAGTACCATCCATGTACTGCTGGATGTAATCTATATCTTCAATTGGTCTTTGAATTTGGGTAGACTGACTTTCATTAGTTAAAAGCCAATTTGTAGGTAAATTAATATCAGACCACCTAATTGTTTTGGGAACTCTAATATTTGCATTACTTTGACTAGATTGTATCAATAGGGTTTGATTATTTGGACTCCTATTGATGGCTTGGAAGTTCATATTGTTTTGGTTACTTTGTAATGTATTCTAAAGATTAAAGCTAGAGGTTGAGTGCCTTCTAGGATTTGGTAACCACTAGTTTTAATATTTAAAGTTAAATATTTTAAAATATGGGTATCTGCTAAGCTAACAGATAGATCATGGAAACAATCAAAATGAATTGGACCATTACAAAGTGAAGACTCAATTAATCCTAAAAAACTATCATTAAAATTTGTAAATCTTGCATCTCGCAAGACTAATAAGACAGAGGTATTTAGGCCTCTTCTTGTGAGTGGTTTTACTCCAATCTGAACTAAACCAAAATGAAGGAAATTATATCATTCTTGAATATGATGCTTTATTGCATCAGATGAAAGTAATTGGCATGTTTCATACTCTTTTCCAAGAGCATATATTTTTTTAATTATTTTTATATGATGCTGAGTCTTAAAAGAAGCAACAGACCATATTGATTTATAGATATTTTTATTGTGGATTTTAGGTATATATCCATATCCTATGATCTACTTGATCATCTGTTAATTCTATGTGTTCATCATTTATTATGTCTGGTATTGGGGTTATTGTTGACCTATTACTACTAGAAGAATTACTCCTAAATAATCTACTCATTGCTCAATTAACTAAATTATTCTTATTATTGAGAATTTCATATTGTATTTTTTGTTACTAACCTTGTGGTGACTTCTACAACCTCCTATTAGGTTTCACTCTTCTCCATTTCGCCTCTACAATCACCCTACCCTCAGGATTTACGTATCTAAGAAGTCTTACCTAGGTCTCTGAAGCTAACCAAATAGAAACTGATATGTCAGCATCTGATAAACAGATTCACAGATCAGGCAAACAAATAATACAGAAAAATAATCAATTATAAGAATAACCAGCCACTTGGACGGAGAGTAAGATTATATATAAACAATTATTCATGTAAGTAAATAAGTAAACAATATTATCAATAACCAGCAATAATAGACGGCAAACAATATAAACAAAAGGCGCGGAATCGAACAGTATAAACAAAAGACGCGGAATCGAACATTATAAACAAAAGGCGCGGAATATATATATATATATATATATTGGAAAAGCAATCCAAAAGCCCAGAAGAAATATTTGATCTTATAACTTACGGTTAAAATTAAACCTATAATCACATAAATAATAAATAGAGTGATTTTACTGGATGAAGTTTTTAACACCTGAAACATTTATAATATTTCGTTGAATCTTTTATTAAATTTGGCACCGAAATTATATTTTGATGTTTTCTTCCGGCGCCAACAGGTGATATATAACGAAAAAAAGTCTAAAGCTTTCTGAGCTATTTCTTGCAGGTCACTCTCAGGTCACTCTGAGTTTTTTGAAATTTCTAATAAAAATGGTACATGCGTCAAAAAATGGGGGGAACTGAGTAATTTTATCTATTTTAGAAATTCATAGAATTAAATTACTTATATTGAAGTTAATGAGTATAAATTGTAAAAAACAAAATTTGTTGAGATAAGTTAAATTTAACCTCACTTTAATTAAACAACTTTTAACCAGGGGTGAATTTGGTAAAGGCGCATGGCAGGTGCTCCTGACCTCTCCATTTTAGCTTTTTTAAATTTTCGACAACAATAATTTTATACTGTATCTATCTTTTATTTATAATATGACTCTTGTGGATAGTGTTATAACTCATTGTGGATAGTGTTATAACTCATTGATCATTTGTATATTTTTTTATTAGTGAGATTTTGATTTCAAATTTCATTATCTCTAATTTGAAAATGTCTATTAAATTTTTGTTATTTTTTTATTTACCAATGTATTCTTATATGAATTACACATGTTGATCATTTTAATATTTAATTTATATTATGAAAGTTTGAAAAATATAATATGTCCACCTCAATTATGTTTAAAAAATAGGATGATATAATTGATAAATCAGGGTTCGTTCCTTAGAGTCACATCTGAATGGTGGTAAGTGTCAAAAAATAATATTTCCTTTATCTCCTTATAGTTTCCTTATTTCATTCATAAAAAAATATTAATTTTAAGAATAAACCTCAAATACTACTAAAAGTATTAAAATTAAGAAAAAACTCATATTGACATTTATGTTCTTAAATCTAACAGTACTCTCTGAACTAAAATTCTAGATCTCACTCTGTTGTTAACTAATCTTTGAAAAAATACAGCTACGAATAATCTTTATTTATAACTATATGTTCGTACTTGACTATCATTATTTATTGTAATCTATGTTCTTGAATCTTGACATCCTTCTAAAAAAAGTTTAGAAATATTTTATTGGAGCTCTATCTACAGACAGATATTACTATATGCACTATGCAGGGTAGCACAATCCATATGTCAAAATTACCCTTTTCTATAATATTTACAAAATGTGACGATTTTACATTCATAACCTCCTTCCGTGAGTATGACGGTAAGTGCTATTAGTAACTCAGAGTTCTCACATAACTGCTATAATATTTTTGCAGTACTAACACGTTTCTCCAAATTAAAATGTAATTTGATTTGTGACTCTTCTAAAGTTGGTCCTCAACCAAAAATTGAAAAAAAGAATAAAAATCAACCAAAAATTGATTTTATTGTCTAAGTTACATTACATATTCTAAAGGAAATGAAAGATATTACTTGAACTCACGATATTTTAAGTATGAATGTAAAGACTTAATCAATTATGTCAACTCATCTTATAAAAAAAATGACACAACCTCAATAGAAAATAGATATTGTTCTCTCATTATTTTCAAGTAAAAGCCATTTCCTGCCTAAATTTCAGACTTTCTCGAAAACCAAACAGCCCCCGCCAATATATAGCCGAAGAGTCTTTCAATGCCCAAGGGAAAATATAAGCGGATGCAGTTTTTTTAAGTGTACTTGTAACATTTTAGCTTACAATATCTTGCGGATAAATTTTTTGCCATCCATTTCTTATATGGAAACAAGTTGCGTAACCATTTTATGTTTTGCTTATTTGTGTGGATTAAAATATTTTCTGAACTGCTGCGTGCATTAATTATACAAACTTAAATAAATTTAACTTGCCAAAATTTAAATAAAAAATATTGCTCTCCATATTCAACAGACGGTGGATATTGAGTGAGCCAACTACCTATATTCAGTGAACAACCCTTTTATTAATTAGATTACCGAGCATAGTGATCCAATCCGATGCATAATACGTATTGAACAATGCATCTTTTTCTATTTAAGTTACAACTAAAAAAATGCACGACTATAGAGCAAGAAATCAACACTAAGAGTGAACTTTAGAACAAAGACAATAAAAGGACCGTAATTAGATTAAGATTAATTGATCTTAGTGTAATGTTTAGCTAATTAGATTATGATGGACAAGTCAATATTTTTAGTTTAGTTATAATACTTAAAAGAGCTAGATAATATTTGCATTTTGAGGGATCCGTGTATGTGGGGAAAGTTGGACATATTCCTGGTAGATCAGAAATGACATGTTCCTAGAGCTTAGCAAGTTGGTTATGGGCCCCTCTTGGATTTTTTTCATGATAGACATTCCACAAAACGTGCATTTGGGTCAGTCCCAAATATAGTTTGGAATCGATAATGTGTAGATAAATTTTTTATTTTAAATATAATTTTACAACATGTTTTTGAAAACATTAAATATAACATTTTTAAATATTTAATTAATATAATAAATTAATTTAAATTTAATAATATTTCTATTAGTTAGTTAATAATATACTTTTTAATTTTCTCTCTCTACACGACCAGGCACAAACTCTGCTTTTATGCTAATGTCCTTAGCACAATCTCTACTTTTCGTAGGGGTCCATTTACACGATCAGGCACAAACTCTACTTTTCATAGTACGATGTCATTTACCTTAAACGACCTTACCTTCACTCGTGAGTTATAATGACGGGCCACCCTATGCTTATATGCTAATGTCCTTAGCCGATCTTGTTCCCAATGTTCTTCGATTAGGTCGACTTGGACTATAGATGCTTCTTCATTCACCTGTTCATCATATGGGCACTGCCTTTTTATGGGTAGCCCAATTTCTACGGGGACCATTGCTTTCATCCCAACGTAAGAGAGAGAATGGTATCTCCCGTTGACCCCCGAGCTATGGTTTGGTAAGACCACAAGACCCCAACAAGTTCTTCGGGCCATGCTCATTTCAAGTCTTGGAGCCTCACCTTTAGAGTGTGCTTGATAATCTTATTGACGGCCTCCACTTGTCTGTTAGCTTGAGGATGAGCCGGAGAAGACTTGACGTGTTTAATGCCAAAGCCATCACAAAATTCCTTAAAGCTTACATCATCGAACTGTTTCCCATTATCCGTCACAATAGTATGAGGAATGCCAAATCTGCATAAAATATGTTTCCACATAAAAGCGGTCATCTTTTTCTATAATTGACGCCAACGGCTAAACCTTAACCCATTTGGTGAAATAGTCATAGCTACTATGACGAATTTCACTTGTCATTTGCCCATTAGGAGGGGGACTATGAGGCCGATCCCCCATTATGATAAAGGTCATGGACTAATCACGGACGTGAGCTCATGTGGGGGCTGCTGAAGGTAAAGGGTGAATTTCTGGCAGTGATCACATCTTCTTGTGAATTCCTTTGCATCTTTTTTCATAGTGGGCCAGTAATAGCCATGCCTAATTACTTTGTGTGCCAGATCTTGCCCTCCTAGATGGTTTCAGCATGTGCCATCATGCACCTCTTTCATGACATAACCAACTTCCTCATTTCTCAAGCAGCCTTAGGTATGGTAATAAAAAACCCCTTCGATATAGCTAGTAGTGTATATCGGGCTGAGGCATATCGAACTCATATTACTTCAATTTTATCTTCTGGGAGTTTCCCTTGACTAAGATAACGAATGACGAGATTCATCCACTCGACCTGGCGAGGTCCAGTTCCATATACTCCAACACCTCAATGCTTGGGGCGGGCGAGGTGTTCCACCATGTCTAGCTCATGCCTGGATGTTGAGGCTAGCCTTGCAAGGGAATCCACATTACTGTTCTAGGGCCTCGGGATGTGGTTGATTTGATGGTTGTCAAGTCTTAAGAGAGGGGTCTTGACCTGAGTAAGGCATTGTTCCATGTGTTTCTCTTTGGCTTAGAAGTCCCCTTTCACTTGTCCCACTACAAGTTGCGAGTCGCTATATATTATAGGATTATTCACCTTTAAGGCTACAACCAACCTTAGGCCTTCTAGCAGCGCCTCATACTCTGCTTCATTATTTGAAGATGGAAAACTGAACTTGAGGGCATACTCGAGCTTGATCCGCTTAGGAGTGAAGAGGACAAGACCCGCTCCGCTTCCAGCTGCGTTGCTGGATCTGTTGACGTAAATTTCCCATAGCATTTCTTCATCTTGGACCGTCGGGGCTAACTCCACCAAGAAATCAGTGACGGTTTGACCTTTGATTGCAGTCCTTGGTTTAAAAAATTTATTTCAAACTTCGATAGCTCAATAGCACACTTAGCTATCCTTCTAGACGCTTCAGATTTCATCAACACCTGTTTCAACAGAGACTCAGTCCTGATGGTGATTGGGTGTGCCTAAAAATAGAGTCTCAATCTTAAGGCAGAGGTAATAAGCGTATAAGATAGTTTTTCCAAGTCAGTGTATCGTGACTCAGCATCGGTGAGAGCTTTGTTGGTGTAATACACATGCCTCTGAATTTTCCCTCCTTCCCTGACTAGCGCTGAACTAACTGCCGCTGGAGTGGCATCCAAGTACATGAAGAGAACCGCCCCTGGGATTGGCTTGCTCAACAAGGGTGGCTTCCTTAAATACTTATTCAGCTGCTCAAAGGCCCTTTTGCATTCATCTATCCATTGCAAATCCTTTCCTTTTTCAGTGCTCGAAAAAAAGGCAGGCACGTATCTGTAGCTCGGGACACGAACCGATGCGGGGCAACTACTCATCCATTCAACCACTGTACTTCTTTTACATTTCAGGGCGGTTGCATCTTCATAAGGGCTTTGATCTTATCCAGGTTTGATTCAATCCCTCTTTGGTTTACTATGAACCTAAGAAACTTCCATGCTTCTACTCCAAAAACACATTTGGTTGGGTTAAGACTCATGTTATACTCCCTTAGAGTCGAAAAGGTTTCAACTAAGTCTATCAGGAATGAGGTAATAGTGGTGCTCTTAACAAGCATGTCATTAACGTATACTTCCATTTTCCTTCCTATTTGCTTTGCAAACATCTTGTTAACAAGGAGCTGATATATGGCCCCAACCTTTTTTAGCCCAAAGGACATGGCTCTATAATAATACAAACCCATTTCGATGGTGAATGCAGTCTTTTCTTCATCCGAGTGATACATTCTTATCGTTGTAGCCCGAGTGCGCATCCATGAAACATAAAACCTCATACTCCGACGTGGCATTCACTAGATGGTCTGTCCTTGGAAGTTTTGGAAGCTATCCTTAGGGCAGGCCTTGTTGAGGTCGATGAAGTCAACACACATTCTCTACTTCACATTAAGCTTCTTCACCATCCACTACATTTGCTAGCCACTAGGGGCAGACCTCACTGATGAGTTAGGCCTCCAGGAGCTTGTCCACTTCTTCGTTCACGGCCTTGGTCCTTGCTTTGTCAAACTATCACCTTTTTTGCCTGACCGGTTAGCCTCGGGGTTCACCCGTAGTTTGTGTACTATGACCTTTGGGTTTATCCCCAGCATGTTGTCATGTGTCTATGAGAAGATATCCATGTCAGATCAGAGAAATGTAATTAGCTCACTTTCTAATTCATCTGTGAGGTTGCTCTCAATCTTAATTAGTTACTTTAGTTAGGTCATATGTAACCAGCACAACTTCCTTCGCCTCCTATGTTGGTTTTGTGTGATCCCTGCCTTCGTCTTGATCATCTGGTGTCATTTGCAATGGGGTGCCTTGGGGGGGTGACATTTCTCTTTCTTCTATCATGTCCTCCGAATCTTGGAGCATTAAAATGGGTGCTTCTCTCCTCTTACGCAACAACGTGACATAACACTCTCTAGAGGACCTCTGCCCCCTATGACAGTTCCCACACCATGTGGAGTGGGGAACTTTGTTACTTCATGGTAGGATGATGGGACTACTCTAGCCATGTGTATAAATGGTCGCCCCATGATCCTGTTGTAAGCTTGGGTGTCGTGGACCACCAGGAACTTTGTCATCAGCGTAACCTACTGTGGGTACTCTCCCATGGTGACTGGAAGTTTGATGCTACCATGGGAGAATATGATTTCTCCTCCAAAGCCTACTAGTCTTGTGGCCTCGGGAATGCAGTCGTTAGGGTCAAGTCCCATTTGCATCAGGGCTTCCATCTTTAGTATATCAGCAGAGTTGCCCCCATCGATAAGTAATCGATGGACTCGAATGTTTGCAATGGTGAGGGTGACACCTACTAGGTCTGTAAAGGTCATAACGTGAGGGGCTCGACGTTGATGGTTAAGGGCTAGGGTAAGGGCTTGAACCTGCCTCTGAAATTCTACAATTTCCTCTCGTTGGGTTGGATGATTACTTCGGCCATTGATCCTTTGATTTGGTTAGGGTATTGGGGCTGGCACTTCATCAGGAATAAAGGGGTTCCCTTGAATGCGCAGAAGGGGCGAGCCCTCTGTTGGATCTTGTTGTCTTGATTGAATCTTCGAATCATTCTCTTAACTCTTCAGTTAGAAACCACGAAGCAAAGTATGCTTACCCTTTCATCCCCACAGATGGCTCTAATTGTTGACAACTAAATCTCAAGGGTGAGATTAGGCCAACAATGTCTCTGCTCAATAATGTCTCTACAATGGGAGAAAGTAAAGCAGGAGACCAAGGAAGAAAGGAGGTGGTCTCATTTTTACTTCTCTGAAGCTTAAGTCATTAAAAGGATGAAGGATAGTAAAGTAGTGAAGTAGTTGAAAGTTGTCGCATACCTTTGAAAGTGTATTTACTAGGAAATTTATAGTGGGAAGCACGCCTTGAGGCTGGGTTGGTCTCCGTATAGTAGCAAGTATCTCCTCTAATGGGGTACCTCCTCGGACAAACCCCCGGCTTCAGGCTTTTCTTATTGGCTTGGTGGGGTATGAGGTATCAGGTGATGACACCGGGTGTCAGGACAGCCTGTCCTCGTATCCCACAATATTCTTCCTAGCTCTCTACTGGACCGACTGTGATAAATGCTAATGATGACACCCTGCTTAGCAGGTTGACTGACTCCTTGGGTAGTGGGCTTCACGCTTTGCCTCATACCCCAACCCTGATCAATCTAGATGTATTAAATGTATAAGATGACATCATGTAAGCTGATACCTCGATCCAGGTGCCCTATTTGAATTGAGGTGGGAGATTTTTGGTCCTGTGAGTTCCTCTTCAAGCACAACCTCTCTATATTATGACTTAGTCAAAATACAAGTTGGTTTACACGAACACCATCTACGAACCTTGATGGGGTGGCTTCGGGGTGCCCCTTAAGGGTGGCCGTGGAGTTTTCCCCGAGGAGTTGGCCTCGGGGTGCCCACAAGGGGTGCCCTCAGGCTGCACCCGAGGGGGACCTTAGGAGCCCCCGATGGACGTCCTCGGGGTGCCCCCCGAGGGGTGGCCTTGTTTCAGTATGTTCTAGGATCCTAAAAAATATGATCTGAGGACCTAAAGCGTCTTGGGTAACCTCTAACGTGTCCTTAAAAGTCATTTTGCATATATCGAAAAATGGTTATAATATTATGTGATGGGCATTAAATACCACGTCTTTATTATTTGTGGAATTTTCATCGTTTCACCATCTATTTTCTTTTTCAACCTTTCTCTTCCTCTTCAATAACAATTTGTTTTACTTCATGTTTTCAAAAATGAGATGGTAAAATAGTGAAATTAAATTCTCCAAAATGACGAAGATACGATATTTCTACTCTCACGAGATATGTGCTATTCACATGCTTGGTGCTTTTAAATGTGTTGTGCCAGAGGAAAATCATTCAAGATCTCATTCGTCCAACATGTTTACAAGAACAAAGAATATAATTTATCATCTGATTGTTTGGATGCCCTTTAAGTAAATATTGAAATTATGTTCATAAAGTATGGTGTAATAACAATTTATTTGTATTTAATTATTTCTCAGACATTTTGTATTACTGAATTTAATGAATGAATGAAACTTTATATGATAATTAAAATGTGTTTATAATTTACTCTAGTCTTGGAACTATTGTCAACGTAAGAAGAGTAAAGACAGAGGGGTCTTCCAGACAAACTCTTCTGAAATAATTCAGAACATTATTCACTGCCTTAGGATCGATTAGCCAATTGAGTCTGGTTATAATTGTTAGGTTGAATCAAAGGATAATAGTCCCAGGGCATGGGAGTGGAGACTATAATGGTTGACCTAGACATGTTATGGAACATGTCGAATAGACCAGTAATCAATTAGTTTAGAGCAAAACTATTTATCTAGCTCTAAACCTAATTGCTACACCTATAAGGGTATTTTCATAATTACCTTAATCCTGAGGTGAATATGAAACTTGACTTAATTAGTTATGATTTTAGATATGCCAAAAGAGTGAGTTCGAATTGTCAGACAATGGCTCAGTTGTAGGGATCGTGATTCAACTATGTTGAAGTTGTGTAATTCACAGAAATGAAAATTGTTGGCGAGATTACAAATGCAACAATATCACCTTATGATTTGTTGATGGGTGCGTGAATAAAGTAACTTAGACAAGTATTCGATGAAATGAATCATTGAATAAGACACGATAAACTGTACGAGATAATTCACTGTTATGTCTTTCTTACTCACGGTCAATGAATGAGTTAAGAAAATAATAACTATAGAGGTAAAATGATAATTTTATATCCTGCTCTTGTTACTGATATTCACGAAGGATAATATGTAAAATATTCAACGAACCATGAAATAAAAGAGTTTATTTGCACTAATAGAAAATGTAGCGCGTACGAATCGAGAGTTGATTCGGCGTCAGACCTATAGTGAAGTCGTACAATGTCATGATTAAACAGATCGAGAATTTATAGAGATAAATTCGCCGAGTATTTGAATCCTATAACTTTATTCATGTTGGTCCATTCGGTCTCAGGAGTAGCTCTAAATGATATAAATGAAAAAACAACACCAGTAGGACCAAAAATATGTTTTGGACAAATGTATATTTTTTGAACCCATATGTGATATGTGTTATCATTTAATTAGTAAATAGTAAGTAATTAATGTTCTAATTAATTAATTAGTTATTTTCAAATTATTTTCAAATTAGTAAATAAAATAAAATAATTAATTGATGGAGAAATTTAATTTATTAATTTGGAATGATCAATTTGGACAAAACATTGAGGGGGACATGCAATTTTCGGAAATAGCAAAAATTTTAGGGGGTCAATTTTTTGTAATTTAACATATAGAGGTGTATGTACAAATTTTATAATTATTACATAAGGGATGGAAATAGGGTTGCATCCACAACCCTGAACACAATGTATGATTACACAGAGCAGAGAAAATAGATTATGTCCCCTCCCTAACTGTTGTCGCCGAAAACCAAGAGGGAGAAGAATTTTTTTTATTTTTCCTCTTCAGTTATTTTGAGAGCCCACACTCAATTCCTAATCAACATCTGATTGCGATATACTTCTGAATCATACGAGTGGTTGTAAGTGTGAAGATTGATTCGAGTTCTACGAAGAACAACAAGATAATCAATTAGATTTCACCGAGTCAGAAAATCTCTAATACAACATAAGGTATAAATCGTTTCTACGTCTATTGAATATGTTTAACTAAGTGTGCATAATCGTAAGTATGGTTTTAGAAATTTTTTTGATATTCCGCCCATGAACCGTTCGTGGTTCAATGATTTTTTTAAAATTTTTAAAATTCGATCCAAGCTATCATTGTCCTTGGATGAGACAAGCTATCGTTGTTAATCGTAACATCATGGAATAAATATTTTTATTAGATTTTTAAATATCTAAGTATTTGCATCATGCATACCTAAATGATTGAGTATTTATTTACACACCTTTATTTATTCTTGTCAGTTATTCATGTCAGTATCCCCACTCTCAACTATCTTAAACGCGAACAAGCTTACTGATGAAAATTACATGGATTGGAAATGTAATCTTGATATCATGCTGACGGTAGAAAAGTAGAAGTTCATGCTCACCATTCCTTATCCCTTTAAGCCTATTGCTGAATCGACTTAAGAGGAAAATGATGCTTATGCTTCTTGGTTGCGTTCTGATGAGATCACCAGGTGTTACATCTTGGCTTATGTTAGCAATGTATTGCAACAACAATATCAGAACATGGAAACTACCGTTGATATGATGTTGAACATCACCGAAATGTTCAGAGATAAGGGCGCAATCCAAACATGCGCTGTGTGAAACTTCACGAGCTGTATGATGAAACCTGGAACTTCTGTCAGAGAACATATAATGTTGATCATTAGTTATCTCAATGAGATGGAGATCGTGAGTGCTGAGGTAGATGGCGAGACACAAGTTGATATGATCCTCGAGACTCTGCCTGGCACCTTTGGAAGCTTTAAACTTAATTATTCGATGAATAAGTTGAGGCACTACACTTCCTGAGCTGATGAAGGAACTATAAGTTACTGAGATCCTGTTTCTGAAGGGCAAGAGGAAGATCGGAGAGGTAAACTTTACTGAAAGCAACCCTTCCAACTCTGGCACAAAAAAGAAACACATGATAGGTCCGAAGAAGGCTAAGAAGCAGAACTCAAATGCTGCAAAAGGCAGGGGCCCTGCGAAAGTGGTCAAGTCGAAAGACAAGTGTCATCATTACGGAGTCATTGATCATTTGAGAGAAATTGACCAAATTATACTAAAGATTTGAAATCCAAAGGTATGGTACTTCATACTGAGCTATGTTATGTGGCTAATTCTATTTTTTCGTGGATTGTAGACTCTGCAGGTACTAAACATATTTGTTTTTCCCTGTAAAGGTTCAGGGAAATCAGAAGGCTTGATGCAGGCAAGTTCAACTTCCATTGGAGAAATGGAACACTAGTATCGTCTGTATCCGTTGGAACTACTAAATAGTCATTTGATAACAATTTTATGGTTTTGTGAGATATTGATATTTTAAAAAATGATTGCTTAATTACTACTGCACGTTTGATAAATAAATTGTTCTATGTAAAATCAATAGTTCCGATGATATGTGACACTGAAGTAAATACTGATTTACAAAGGGATAATAAAGCTTGAAGTCTGGCTCAACCGATCTAACCTATTTGTGACACTTACGTCTTAGCCACATTAGCCTGGACAAGATTAAAAGACCTGCAAAGAATGATCCATTATAAACTTTAAATGTGTGATCACTACCCATATGTAAACACTGTATAGAAGGTAAAATGACCAAGAGACTCTTTTCAGCGAAGGGTGAAAGAGCCATTCAATACCTCAAACTCGTACATAGTGATGTATGTGGGTCATTGAATATCTAAGTAAGAGGAGTTTATGAATATTTTGTAACCTTCACTGATGACTACTCACGTTTTAGACATGTTCGTCTAATGCGCTAAAAGTCCGAAACCTTTGAAAAGTTGAAAGAGTATAAGGCTATGGTTGAGAAGCAATTAGAGAAACAAATCAAAACACCACGAGCCGATCGTGATGGAGAGTACTTGCTAGGAGAGTTCAAAGACTTTATTTAAGAAGCATGTATTCTTTCGCAGCTTACAGCACCTAGAACTCCAGAACAGAATAGTGTGTTAGATAGAAGGAGTCAAACTCTGATGGATATGGTTAGATCCAAGATGAGTTATTCATCCTTCCCAAATTCGTACTGGGAATATGCCTTGAAAACAGCAGCATGCATTCTGAATCAAGTTTCGTCAAAGACAATGCCTGATACGCCATATGGAAGATATATTGGACGAAATTCGTCCGTAAACCACCTTATACTATGGGGATTCCTAACACATGTTCTATGATCGAAGAGAGGAAAGTTGGTCAATCGATCAAAATTTTGCATGTTTATAGGATATCCTAAAGGAACAGAAGGGTACATATTTTATAGTCCAACTAACAAAAAACATTCGTTAGCACGAATGCATGTTTTCTCGAAGAAGACTATATATGAAGTGTGAAGTCGAGAAGCACTACTATTCTAGAGGAATTATTGAGTGGGAGGACACCGACTCCCCAATCAAGAACTGTTCCTCATTCAATAATGGAAGAACCACAACAGGAGCTAGAGCCTATGAAGCCTCAATATAGTGAGAGGGTTGTGAGACAACCTGACAGGTATATGTCTTATGGAGATGTCTTAACAGCAGTGTCAGATAAAGATCATGATGAACATGTCTCCTAATCACAGCCATGGCTAGTCCTGAAGCAAATCTATGGCAAGAAGCCATGAGCATTGAGATACAATCGATGTGCTCGAACGAAGTCTCGAAACTTGTAGATCCTCCTGAAGGGGTAAAACCCGTAGGGTGTAAAAGGATCTATAAGAAAAGGAGGGGTCCAGATGGAAATCTGGAGATATTCAAAGCTAGGCTAGTAGCTAAGGGCTACACTCATAAAAAAGGTATTGACTATGGGGATACCTTCTCGTTTGTGGCCATGCTTAAGTCTATTTGAATTCTCGTGTCCATTGCTACCACCCTCGATTATGAAATCTGACATATGAGAAAGATTCCCTATGCCTTAGCCATAAGAAGTCTCATGTGTGCGATGATTTGTACTAGGCCTCATATTTACTACGATGTGAGCGTGGTTAGTTATTTCCAATCTAATCCTAGAATCAAGCATTAGAATGTCATCGAGCATATCCTTAAGTTTCTTAGGAGAACAAGGAACTACATTCTTATGTATTCAGGTACTGACCTGAATATGACAGGGTATACTGATTCTGACTTCCAAGCATACAAGGCTTCTAGGGGGTCATTTAAGGATCGATGTTCCTCTCTAACGGTGGAGCAGTTGTATGGAGAAGTATCAAGCAATCTTGCATTACTGATTCTATCATGGAAGTTGAATATGTGGCAGCTTGTGAAGTTATTAAGGAGGTTGTATGACTTAGAAAGTCCTTGAAGACTCTGGAAGCTGTTCCAGAAGCTGACAAGCTCGTGACACTTTATTGCGATAACAGTGGGGCTATAGCAAACCCGAAGGAATCAAGGAGCCATAAAAGATTCAAACACATAGAGAGTGAGTATAACCTGGTTAGAGAGATTGTTCAACGTTAAGGTGTTGTAGTAACACACATATCGATGGTAAATAACCTGAGAGATCCAATCAGGAAGACTTTAAGCAGTATAATTTTTATGATCATGTGGAGGCATGGGGATACGAGATTGTACACGCCTACTTTAGTATAAGTAGGAGATTTTTGGAATTATGTCCATAATGTAGGGCGTGATAGCTATTTATGAGTATTTAGTTATTTCTCAGACATTTTATATTACCGAATTTAATGAATGAATGAAATTTTTTCTATTAACTAAAGTGTGTTTATAATTTACTCAAGTCCTAGAACTATTATCAACGTAAAAAGAGTAAAGACAGAGGGATCTTCCAGACAAACTCTTTTGAAACAATTCAGAATGTTATTCGCAGTCTTAGGTCGACTGGGCAATCGACTCTGATTATGACTGTTAGGTTAAACCAAAAGATGCCGGTCTCGGAGCATGAGAGTGGAGACTCTAACGGTTGACCGAGACGTGTTATGGAACATGTTGAATAGACCAATAATCAATTAGTTTATTGCAAAGCTGTTTATCTAGCTCTAAATCTAATTGTTACACTTATATGAGTATTTTTGTAATTATATCATTGTGAGGTGAATATGAAACTTGAGATTAGTTGCGATCTTTGATATGCCAAAAGAGTGAGTTCAAATTGTCAAACAATACCTCGACTGTTAGAATTATGATTCAACTATGTTAGAGTTGCATGATTCACAGATATGAAAATTTATGATGAGATTTGCAAATACATCAATATCCCATTATGCTTTATTGATGAGTGTATGAATAAATTAATTTGGCAAAGTATTCGATAAAATGAATCATTGAATAAGACATGGTGAACTGTACGGGACAATTCACTGTTATGTCTTTCTTATTCACAGTCAACAAATGCGTTAAGAAAATAATAACTAGAGGGGTAAAATGGTAATTTCATATGCCGCTATTGTTACTAATATTCATGAAGGGTAATATGTTAAATTATTATGTTGACCGTGAAATAAAAAAGTTTATCTGCACCAACAGAAAATGTAGCGTGTGTGAATTCACCGAGTGTTTGAATCCTATAGCTTTATTCATGTAGATCCATTATGTCTTAAGAGTAGGTCATAAGGACATGAATAAAAAGTAACATTAGTGAAATGTAAGTAATTAATGTTCAAATTAATTAATTATTTTTTTAATTAATAGATAATTAGTAAATAAAAGAAATCAATTGATTAATTGATGGAGATCAATTTAGTTTAGCAATTTAGATTGATGAATTTGGATACAACATTGACTCTAGGTAGATATGTAATTTTTGGCGACTGTAAATATTAGGAGGTGAATTTCGATAATTTAACATATTGAGGTATATGTGCAAATTTCATAATTATTATATAAGAGATGATAATAGGGGTACATCCCCAACCCTGAACACAATGTGTGATTACACAGAGCAGGAAAAATAGATTTTCTATCCTCCCTAACTGTTGGCGTTGAAAACCAAGAGGGAGAAGGAAAATTTTGATTTTTCTTCTCTAATTGTTTTTAGAGCCAATACTCAATTTCAGATCAACATCCGATTGAGATATACTTCTGAATCCTACGAGTGATTATTGGTAAGAAGACTGATTCAAGTTTTACAAAGAACAAAGAACACAAGATAATCAATTGAATTCAACAAGTCTAAAAATCTCTGATACGACATAAGATATAAATCGTTTCTACTTCTATTGAATACGTTTAACTAAATATGCATAATTTAACTCATGAACCGTTCCTGATTCAATTATCAACAGTAAATTGGTTTGATTTAGATCAAGCTTAGTTAATAATTTCTGATTCGTTGGCAGATATAAGAGATACTTGGTTTCAAGAGCTTTTAGTGGAGTTGCAAAATCGTTTGGATGGGGATAATAAATCCATGACTTTACTTAGTTTTATTTTTTGATACATTTGGAAATTCAAGAATCAGTTCATCTTTTGAAGAGTTGTTATAGATCCTATCAAGTAATGTCTCTAGCAGAAGGAGATTGGATAAGTTTTTTTTTAATGTTAATGTACCCTCAGTAGTAATGCTTACCCGTTTCTCTTAATTGTAAACTGTCTGATGAGGATTTTATTAAAATGACTTGTGATGCTTTCTTGAGTACATGTGTTTGGAAAGAATGTTATTGGCTTAGTTCATCCTCCATAAATAAAAGACTCTAGAGCATTTTTCATGTACGTTTAGTTTGACTTTAGGGACGTTTGCTTCACGTAGTTTAGAATAACTATCGTAATTCAATTGCTTGTAAAATATAATTGTCATGTTTTGGTTATGACTAGTAATCTATGATGGGATATGTAATAATTAATGATTGTTATATTTGATATATGTTAATTTTTGTTGTAAATTTGTGTAAATAACAAGAAGTTATTTAAATGCCCTTTAAAATTATTTTGACGTGCAATTTTAAAATTAATTTTATCATTTTATTAATTTAATTACAATTAAATTGATAGGATGAATTTATTTTTAAATAATTTTAACATTTTGTAAAATGTTAAAATTAGTCATCTTGTTAGCATCGATACTTCTATGTATGGATAATCTAAACAACCAAACCAAAGCATAATTATTATTAATTGTAGACAATATGTTATCTCGTCAAAGAATATATATATATATATATATATCAAGAATACAGTGATTACTGCCTGTGTCCCATGACTACATTTAGCTCCCATAACTATAGCTGGATCCTTAGCACCCACTTGGAGTTTTCTATACTTTACGGGCCGATCGACTCTCCTATCAACTACCTAATCTCAATAATGATCATCTAATACCAAAAATATATAACTTTAAGTAAGAAAGTTAATGATGCTTGTTTATTATATCTTTTAAAAATCTAACCAATAATGCATTGTACTGAGTTATAAATAATGAAGGCGCTAAGAATGTAGCAGTCGATGTATTTTATCATCAATAAATTTATTTAAAAAAAATATTTTCAATTCCAATATTATCGATTTAAATTTTCTAGGAAAGTTTTGAGGAACATTAGTTCAAATTACATCAACAAAGATCTTCAATTTTTTTCTCTTACGTTTTTTATTAAAGCAATAGGGAATTTTCCACCAGTCAGTTTCTATAATTTTAATCGGAATCGAAAATAGTATGAATCTAGTATCATTGGACAGAGATTAGCAAGATAATAGGTGAGCGTAATCAGTTTAAATGGTTAATGGTCAAGGCCAGAGGAAGGAGCTCTGAAAATGAACGTTGATGCTTCGTTTCGTCGAGAGGGACGGGTGTTGGAATTATCGTTCGAGATTGCATGGGATCGGTTTTGTTAACAGGAGCATTATTCTTTGACGCTGTTTATGAAGTGTTCACGGCTGAGGTTTTGGCTATCCTGGAAGGCCTTAAGCTGGCGCGGGAAAAAGATGTGTTGATCAATGCTTTAGAGACGGACTCAGCTAAGGCTGTTGCAGCGTTAAATTCGACTAAGAGTGTTGGGAATATTATCCGTGCTATCAAAACAGTTCTTAATTTCCATCCAAATTGTATTGTTAACTATGTTTCTAGGGTTTGTAATTCAGTTGCAGATAGACTAGCTCGTGTAGCTGTAGCTAACTCTTTCTTTTCTGTTTGGGTGGGTGTCACTCCTCCCATTGTAGAAGATCTGTGTATCTTGGATTAGTTCCAGTTCATATATTTCATTCCAAAAAAAGCAGTTTAAAGATCCATTAGCCAAAAATAAAAAAATAAAAAATCAATCAAGAAATCATTTCCCTTTTCCATTTTGAACTTGAAAATTGGAGGCTTATAAGCTTTAAACCAAGAGCATCAACTACAGACTTGAAATGAAAGAGAAAATCAATTGAATCCAAAACAGAGGATAACTAAATACAGAGACGGAGAAGATTCATAACACAAAATTTCTCCTCGTAACAGCGTAGCTTTTACTTCTGGGATATAATGAATCTGCCTTAACATTATCAGCTCCTTCTTCTCCAAACTCACAAGGACCTTCTTCGTCGATTCTCCCCATACCCACACTGCTACTTTTCGGCAAATTCCCATTCGCTCCTGCTCCCATCTTCGCCATTGACTGTCTCAGCTGCTGCTGTAAAATCAAATCTATGTCAATCCTATTCCCCAACGTATTAGCAGACGCTGCTCTTATTAACTCTCTGTAATCCTCGCTCTCATTCGACATAGACGATCCGACACTGTAGCTCTTCGGAAGCGGAGAGAAGTGGCCGACGGCCGTCGTGGAGTTGCCGTAGCTGACTTTCCCGGCACATCCGGTCATGCTTCTGACGTACAAATCCCTCGCTTTCCCCAGAATTTTAAAGGGCATTGTTATGATCCGTACGAACTTATTAGGATTCTGGGTCGGCTTCATTTTCAGATCCCCTTTTTCGTGCTTAATCGGAGGGATAAGAAGACTGAAGAAAGATTTTCTTGGAGAAATTGAAAATGGGGATATCTCTAATTAGGTGAAAGGGGGGTTGGGAGGTGGTTGTTTTTGAAGGAGTAATCGTTTGATTGAGTACAAGTATGAACAAAAATGGGACGTGGGTCTTGTGAACTTTCAAAGCACGCCGTATTGGAAAAACCAGAGGCTAAGTGAAGAAACAAATAAAAAATTGTAAACAAATGGAGAAGAAGAAAGGAGGAGTGAGAAGTTGGCTAAAAATGACAAAGAAGGTTGGAGTTGACTGGTTGGGAGTTAGACTAATTTGCTTTAATTATTTGTCACTATTTATTTCTTTATTCTTATCTGTTCTTTATGAATGAGTCATTTCTGCGTGGGATAACGATTCAAATTTGAAACAAATCGTGTTTACTACATCAAATTAAGAGATATGTTGGATTATTTAGTTAAATTCTCATATCTATATTTTTTATTATTTTTATAATTTATACTGTAATTTTGATAAAAAAAATTAAAAATATAATTAGTTAAAAAGGAAACAAAAAGAACTATAATTATTGAGCAATGAGCCACTAGACATTTATTCGGACTATGGATCATATATGAGAAGTCTTATCTAATCCTGATTGTTAACTAGAATTAAATGACTCAAAGTAACTTTAGAATAAAAAACAAAATCACTTAACCAATTTTTCTTTTGAGATTTTTGTGTTTGATTGATCTGGATCGTTACAATCTAAACCAAAGATCAATGTCTCCCATTTGGCCCCCAACATGAGGTGATCAATTTACACAACGATGCTGTATGTAGTGGTGAGCATAAGATCATATTAGATTAGCCATCAGATCTAGAGATCTGAATCTCTCTTTAATGATCTAAAAAGAAGATGATGTTCGATTGATCTGAACTGTTTAAATTTTATACTATAGATCTCTGTAACTTCACATACCTTACAAAATAATAATACTCCATAATATAATGAGGATGATTATTATATCTGTTCACGTGAACATGATACAAGTTATTTTGAATGCTACCACTACCAGTAGCAGGGAAAATATCCTTATTATGAGGAACACATTAAAGTTTCTAGCGGGGTCTCTAACTGTTCAATAATCAGCAAGTTAAGTGCCTGAACTTTACAGGAAGCATCACACAACAGTAGAAGTAGCAGACCTGAATTACTTTAGCTGTGGGAGACACGTTATGTTTTTAAGACATTAAAATGTTCCAAACTAGAAAAGCATTTTCAGATGATCTTGCTTTCCCTTCTTGGTGAAGTTGAAGAAACTTCATTTTCTTTTGGGATTTCAATAAAGAAATTATCCAGAAACCTAAATTATAGTAAATAAAAATAATTTTAGATATTTTCTTGAAGAGAATATGTTAGTGTTGAGATGAATCATTCATCTTGTTTTCCAAAAAAATAATTTTAAATTTCTCTGAAAAAGTATTTAAAATAGGAATGTGTATGTTTAGCAATAAAAATAATTAATTGGCTCTAACACAATTTTTTCGGAAGTAATAATTGACCACCAAGTTTTATTTGAGCAAATGATATAAATTATTCATTGACTAATTTATAAAATTATCATAATCAGTGTTAAAATTTCAAATAATTCGATACAGACTAAGTTATAGTTCAAATTTTACTTCATCAAGTGATATTTTATTATTAATTAAAATAATGTCAAATTAACTTATGAATGACTGACATGTTTCTTGGCTAAATAAACTTACGTTATGACTTGATCGGTCTAGAACTACTTAAATATTAACTAATAATTAAATGAAACATCACTTAGTCAAATACAACTTAGAACGTCTAAATTCATTATATGTTAAGGCAAAAATTTGCTTTTGAGTGGTCCTTGAAATAGGCCCAAAACACAAGTTGACGCTGGGCCTTGCTGCTCCAGTCAACTGGACTACGATCCACAGCATAATAGCGCGCATTCTACACCACACATTGCTGAATGCGTGATACGTAGATAACTTCAAATCGAGGAGGCACAACTATACTTCAATCTATCTATCCCTCTCTCTCTAAAAATCATCGGAAGAAGAGCAAAAGGGTAATGTAATGAAGGGACTGAGCATAATTTCAATGGCTGTGATGCTGCTGCTGCAAACGTGCCAAGCAGGCAATAACTGCCTGCATCCTTTGATCCTAATACCAGGGAGTGGTGGAAATCAACTAGAAGCCAGGCTAACCAAGGACTACAAGCCATCGAGTCTATTTTGCGGTCGTTGGAACCCTTTGGTTAAAGATAAGGAGGGATGGTTCAGGCTATGGTTTGACCCTTCTGTTCTGTTAGCTCCATTCACTAACTGCTTTGCGCGGCGCATGACGCTTTTTTATGATCAAGATATGGATGATTACGTAAATGCTCCTGGCGTTGAAACCAGAGTCCCCCACTTTGGTTCTACTCATTCCCTTCTCTACCTTGATCCTAATCTCAAGTAAGCTCTCTCCCTCTCATTTCTTTCCTTTATTGTTTCAGTATTATCGAAATACTGAAAATTCAATATTATATTTATGATTGCCGTCACGTGTGTAAAAATATTTATTCTAGTTTTTAATGGCCCGAAAAGTTGGAAACGCTTTCAAATTTGGTATTGTTTGAAGGGAACTATAAATTATAAATTTTTTTTTAACAATTTGATTGAGAAGGTTGTTTTATGTTATTAGAATGTTATACACACGTCGCATGACTTTAATTCTTAGATTTTAAATAGTGATTACGCCAAGTATAGAACTTTATTGGACCTTAGTTTGTGTCACAACTGTTGTGTGTTGTGTAGTGCGGCCTGTATTTGATATTGCCGCATAGTTGATTGCCATGGAATTTGTCCTACATTGTCTAGCTTAACCCTTATGCGCGGTTAAAAAGATTTAGTTACACTCTCCTTTACACCTAAACTTTAGAGAGTAGAAAGTGCTTGAACTTTTCAACTAATCTATCCACAAAGCCTAATCAACGATGAATATGGGTTGTAGACTTGTAGTCATCAGTAAGCTTAGTTGTAATTCGTTTCCGATAGTAAATAAAGTATTGACGGTAGCCTCGTTGCATTTTACTAACCTGGGTTTTACTATTCACACAGGCAACTCACTTCATACATGGCGCCTCTAGTGGAATCACTAGAACAAATTGGGTACATCAAAGGCCAAACTCTCTTTGGGGCACCCTACGATTTCCGGTACGGACTAGCCGCAGAAGGCCACCCCTGCCGCGTAGGTACTAAATTCCTACATGACTTAACAAAACTGATAGAAACAGCAAGCAATTCCAACAAAGGAAAGCCAGTAATCCTCGTCTCCCACAGCTTGGGTGGCCTCTTTACTCTCCACCTTCTCAACCAAAACCCACCGTCCTGGAGAAAAAGATTCATCAAACACTTTATAGCACTCTCCGTTCCATGGGGTGGCTCTGTAGAAGAAATGCGCACATTTGCTTCTGGCAATACATTAGGCGTCCCTCTTGTAGACCCATTGCTTGTGAGAGACGAGCAAAGGAGCTCAGAGAGCAACCTTTGGCTAATGCCTAATCCTATAATATTTGGTGGTGAAAACCCATTGTTAATTACTCCAAATGCAAATTATTCAGCCAATGACATTGCCCAATTTCTCAAAGACATTGGTTTTCCACAAGGGGTATATCCCTATAATACTCGGGTGTTGCCACTGATGGAGAAGCTTATAGCGCCTGAAGTGCCGGTTACTTGTATAATTGGGGGTGGAGTGAAGACGGCGGGGAGTTTGATTTACGGGAGAAATGGATTTGATGAGCAGCCGAAGATTGTGTATGGGGATGGAGATGGGACAGTGAATATGGTTAGCTTGTTAGCACTTCAGTCTTTGTGGGGTGGTAATAAAAATCAAACAGTAAAGGTTGTTAAAATTAGTGGTGTTTCTCATACATCAATACTGAAAGAGGATGTTGCTTTGGATCAGATAATTGAAGAAATTTCTAGTGTTAATTCTGTTGCTACTTAAGTTGTATAGTGAAATTGCTAACCCAAGAAGTATATGATTCTTTTGTTGATGACGTTTTAACATCAATAAAATTGTGATTATTGGTTTGGTAATGAAGTTATTGTTCAATCACGGACAAGTTTTAATTTGCTGATTTCAACGTCCGGTACATTGAACAAACATAGCCTTATCTTTTTGTATATTGTGCTTTATGGGTCAATCTGATCGATAGTAGATTGATAACTACACAGATGACAGAAAATAGGCCTATAGTTAGATTGGGAAACATGTGGCCTATATATGACTGGCTTTCTCCGAATTACCCCATTGTTGATGGACACTGTCATCTGAGTCGATAGAGCAGTTACTGACGGCAGCAAGTCAACGGAGTTTCATGCATGAAATGAAAAAGAAGGGGAAATAGGAGATGAGGAGAAGAATGAGGAACGAGAGAAATGGTTGGATAATAAGTTAAAAAAGAAAGCTAAGTAAACTAAAAGAATTAAAATGAACGGAAAATTAAAATGAATGAAGCGCATCCACATCAATAATGTAGATGAAAAAAATTATGAACTTTGATAGATAGGATTTTTTTAATAAAAAATCACTAACTGAAATATGTTTCCAATTAATTAAGAAAATGATGCAAAAAATGCCATATAATCAAACACCTCTTGAAGATGTGATTTAGGAGGTTGTGGAGGTTGTGACGTGACGATGAGGGTAAGGTTGTGGACTAGAGAAATCTCTTCTTCAAGAGTTAATTTCTTCATGTTCTGACCTCACATTGTTTCAGTGAGAAACTCGATTTTTCAAAATGCGATTTCCTCACAAAACATAAAACGAGTTTTAAACAGAACTAGCCTCTTGAAAGGAACCCACCTCTTAAAGATGTGTGTTTCCTTTAAACCTAACTCACCTCTTTAAAAGACGCGTTTTCTTGAGATTAAACTACATAATTTTTTAATTAGTTTCCAAATAAGATCATTTAAATAATATTTTTTTAAAAATTAATTAAATCCAAAAAGAAGTTATAATAATTAAAAGCATACATAAAAAAATATGTATGGAAAAATTAAAATTAAGGGAGTGAGCATCCAAATCAATAATGTAGATGAAAATTGAATGACTTTGAAAATTGATCATTTCACAACATTTGCAAATACAAGACTTTACTACTTCATATTTTACAGCCTTTTTAACGCTATTAACTTTTCAATCAACCAATTTCTTTCTTCTCGTCCGAATCAGACACAATGTCATGGTTGGCTCGATCCCTGGCCAACTCCCTCCGGCTTGAGGATGAAGATGATGAAGACGACGACGTCCTACCAGCTAACAATCTCGACCCGACACCACCTACATCTACAACACAACGCGAAATCCAAGATCAAGGACAACGAGACGACGACCACCATGATGATGCAAATGAAACTGAACCCGAGGAAGAAGCACAATCCCGAGGTGTTAAAGAGGACCTTACTGAATTTAAACAAACCCTAACCCGCCAACTTTGGGGGGTAGCTTCGTTCCTCGCGCCACCTCCTTCGCATCTTTCTACACCTTCCCATTCACAACTTGACCAATTAGTCTCCGTTCGGAATCAATTCGAGCAGTCGATTCAATCCGATCAATGGATGTCTGAGGAGGAAGAGGACGCATCCGATCTGGCCTCCGTTTCGAATATGGATTCGAGCTATGTGCGGTCGAAGGTAGAAGATGAGTATCATTATGAGGATGAATTGGAAGGCGTTGTTGGGGTCACTGAGGAGGTGTTGGCTTTCGCTAGGAACATCGCAATGCACCCCGAGACTTGGTTAGATTTTCCTGTTGATGAGGAGGAGGAAACAGACGGTATGTATTTTTTGTTAATTGTGCAACCCATTTCACTAGATTTGCTACCAAGATAAGGAAAATTTACGACTAATCTTAGGAAATTTATTCAAATACAGGTTTTAAAGTTACATTAAATTTCAAAGTTTGAAGTTAAAACCACTTGCCATTTTGCAGAGTTTTTACTTGTTTTTTATCAACTCAATTTATTGTAGAGATCATTGAAAATGAAGGATTAGAACTCAGGACTAATGGTATTAATTTCTGACCGAAAAACTTGCTTCTTGTGCGAAGTCTGTCATGTTAAGGCTTGGAGTCATTTCTTAGATGCTTTATGGTTCCAAATGAACATTTACTCTGAATCTCACATTTTGCACATCAGCGAATAGCTTGTTCCCGTCCATAGAGACGTCACGTTCAATAGAGGATTTCCTAGTTATATATTCAAGATTTGTGCTTTCTCTTTTATTTCAAGAAATATGTTGTATGAAGTTATTCCCTGATGTTGAGAATAGAGGTCAACTGTTGTATGGAATTTCTCTTCCATGGTTCCACATCTGCGATTAGTTCATTTTGGCATTTCTTTTTTTCTCATTTTAGATTTTGACCTGTCTGATGCACAAAAAGAGCATGCTTTCATCATTGAACGTCTTGCTCCAAGATTAGCTGCCCTCAGAATTGAGCTTTGTCCATGCCATATGAGTGAGGGTTACTTTTGGAAAGTCTATTTTGTTCTTCTGCATTCAAGACTCAACAAGTATGATGCGGAGGTTTTGTCTACTCCTCAGGTTAGTTAAAAATCTTTCTCAGAACCATTTTTGGTTTTTTGTTTGGCTTAGGGCTCAATCAAGGTTTATGGATCTGTTATGAGCTTAACATAAATTTTGCTTTGCACCATTTTAATATATTGCTTTTAATGCTTATCTTTATTCAAACTTAGTTATGGAGTGGGACTGTCCGAGGTGCAATTAAGTTATAGTTCAGTTCATGTTTACCTTCGTGTGAACTAGTCAGGTGCTGCTGTTCTAAAGCCGTAAACTCTCAGTTTTTTTTATTTCATCTATGATATAGACATCATGTTCATGTATATTTTCAACAATTTGTGAGAATTACAGAATTCATGCCCTCTCCTTCCTTTTTTACTACTACTACTAGTTGCTTTGAACTCTAAAATAGATGGAATTCACGGGAGTCATGGATTTGCACCTTTATGTTATCGGTTTATTCGCTGCACATGGAGCCGCATTCTTTATTCCCCATCATTACATTGAAGATTCTATGACATTTGATTACAGGTTCATCAATACTATAATATACGCTAGTTTTTTTTATAGGAAATGATATACACTAGTTATTAAGGTGAATCTTTACCACCTGAAGTATAACCTATGATCTTCTATTCTTCTATTTTTCTTTGAATTGATGATTGATAGGCAAATGCTCCATTTTACATGTTTGTGTGATAAACTTTATCTTTATCCTCATTAAAATTTGTTCGCTAGTGTAATTGGGAAAGCTCACTTAATTCTATTGCAGAAAGTTGAAAATTCTGATTCTATGTTCTTTCCGAATGGTAGTTCTACAAATATTATCTGAAATGCCCTGCTTCATGCATGGTGGTTAAATTTTCTTGTCTCTTCTGCGCTATGGCTTGATTTATATTTGTTACATTACAAGAGTTTAAAATATTGCTTATAGGTAGTATCGGCCAGAGCAATGTGGATGCAGGAGCTTCAAAAGCAGTCCAAACAGGAACATAAGTGGTATGGGAGAGGCACTTCCTATTTAAAGGACAATTCTTATGTACCTCAAGAGGGCAATAGTCCTATGTCCTATCACTCTCATTCTGAAGACACACTACATAATACATTTGCTTCTGAACCAAGTACATCCTCCATGACAACAAATTACGAGACTGAAAAGCATTATATTGAAAGCACCGAGGTGGAATTTGTCGATAAGTCTGTCATTGTAGAACAACCGCCCATTAAGACTGAGGATAAGAACCTAGCAACAGTTGATTCCTCTTCCAAAATGCTGGTTCAGACTTATGAAGATGATTCAGATGACTGGCCAGAGGATGATTCTGGATCAGGTGGTGGGTATACTGGTGTAATTCCTCTTGAGAATGAAGAAGACATATCTTTCAGTGATCTCGAGAATGATGATGTCATTGTACCCATGAAATCTAAAGATCGTGTGAAATAAAAACCAGAGTTCAGCTAAAAATTGTGGAATATATCAGCTTCAGAGCTCTGTTTGTCAAATACCAGATGAAGCTGCAGTGCTGGTTTAAAGCATTAGAGAGTGGTGAGTGCAATTTGTAAATGATGAATGAATTTTTGAGGGTGATAATTTGTTTTATTGGTTGTGTAACGATTATGAACAGAATGTTATATGGACTCCGCAAGGGGAAAAAGAAATAGATCATTTATTTTTTCTCTGCCTCAATGAAATTGGTCGATTTCCTTATTGTGCTGATAGCTATCATCTTGGTGGTTTTTCTTTTGAAGATAAATATTACATTCAAAATCAAAGAAAAGATACACACAACATTAGAATTTGACTCATTTTCTTTTGAAGATAAATATTACATTCAAAATCAAAGAAAAGATACACACAACATTAGAATTTGACTCAAATCATCAGATCTAAATACAAATACGTATTTACAAGTATCAGATACGAATAATAAAAACCTACTAAAGTCTAGAGAGGGATTCGTGTGCTTAAACCGCACACAAATATAGACCACAATCGGGTCGTTTCTCAGGTCCTCCACCGTCCTCTCCTGATTCGATCAACTAGCACAACAAAAGCATAATGTATGAAGAGCGAGATAACCTCGAACAGATTTAAGAAATCCGGTTGTGATGCCCGCAAAATAGGTCCCAAAAACTTAAAAAACCCAGAAGAGGAAAACCATCAAGGACTAGAAATCTATCAAGGACCAGAAATCTGATGGATCAAAGTTACACAACCGGTAGACATAAAATCTTCCATATCCGTAGAACCCTACCTAGAAACAGAGAGAGAATATGCCAAAAAATAGGGAAGAAACAAAAGGAAAGGGAAGGAATAGAGAAGAGGGGTGGAGGGAGGGAAGCAGAGAGGGGCAGAGAGAGGAAAGCAAAGAGGTTCGAAGAGAGGGAAAGAAAGACAGAGGGAAAGCACAGGGATGGGTGGAAGAGAAGCAACAACAGGGGGAGAGGAAATGAGAGCCAAAACAGAGGAATAGGGGAGAGCCAAAACAGAGGAATAGGGGAGAGGGAAAACAGAGGAATAGGGGAGAGGGAAAGAAGAAGTAAAGGGGAAGGCAACAACAGGGGGAGAGGAAATGAGAGCCAAAACAGAGGAATAGGGGAGAGGGAAAGAAGAAGTAAAGGGGAAGGCAAAGAGGGTCACAGGGAGAGCAAGGGGTGAGGGAAGTCTTTGGAAGAAGGGCAATGGACCATCTTGATGGTTATTATGAGACGAGCATGAAATTTTCTAAAGAAATCCTGTCTTGTTTTCAAGTTGTTTATGTGGATTATTGTGATTCACAAATAAAAATATCTTATTCAAGTCTCCAAAAAATATCTAACAAACTCGATTTAATCGTAAGAAGATGAGCTAGATATAATAGTTAGAGTTATCAGCTATGACATTCTATGAGTTTTGAATTTAACTAATTAACCAAGGTTGACAGCTCAAGTGGTAAAATCTTGAGTATGCTCCCCAGTTATTTCATGTTCAAGCTATTCATTGGACACTGAAAGTTTACGTGATCGTTAATTTCAAAGCTTGTGAGAATAATGCCCGCAATAAAAAAATTCTAGAAAATGTGAAAATACTAGTTTGGTTGAAGAAAAAAATTGAAGGGTATTTGATTTTAGACATTTTCACTTCACTTCCACATATGGTATTTGAAACTCCTCAATTTGGTGGGTTTGTAACTCTTCTTTATATAATAATTCGACATGTTATCTGAGAAGATTTCACTTATTTACTTATAGATAAAAGATAGGAATTCACATATCCTTTTAACTTCTCTAACTTTTATTTCTAAAATACTCATCTCTCCGTTATTTGTTTCCAAAGTCGATGACGAGTATATTCGTTACAATAATTTTTTTATGTGTATCAAATACATGATTCTTAATTTTTCAGAGATCTTACTTTTCTACCCTTGTATCACACAAATTTATTTTATAAATCATTTACTCAATTGCATACTAAATGATGGCGACGAACATAATCAATAAATCCTTCTCGTAATTCTATCTTGTTTGATTTTTCAAGGATTATATCTTATTTGATTCAAAATGAATAATTCATGTTATGTTAAAGTATTAAATGAGGCTAAGAGCCTTTAGCTGAAGTAGAAATAAGGATAACTACAACAATCGTTGTTAGTCTCTCTGTTCAACCTGGTTATTTTGAGTCGTTAGTAATTTCCCCTGCACATGCCGCGGTTCTGCATTTGTACGTACCTTTGACCAACCACCAGTGCTATTGCTTACCACACAAATTAATATTAAATAAAATTTTCACAGTTTAGATTCTGATACAGAAACCAATCAGCTCCTCTTGTTTCTCCTTCACCCAATAATACCTGAAGAAATTGGGAATCCCCAGGGCTGACATCATCGCCATTTGCTTTCATCTTCTCTAATCAATGACCTTTCCCCTTCAAATTCAATACCCTTTCACACCATTTTCGTGCCCCCAAAGAAGTAAAAGAGTTAATTCCGTTTTCGATTGCCGTTGCTTCGTTCGTTAAAGTTTGGTTTCGCTTCTGCTTTCATTTATTGTCATTGAGGCAGAAATTTTGTTGATTTGTTAGTTTATCAAGCAAAAACGCTTTCGTTTCTCGATCCTTGAAATTCTCGTCCATACATGCGGTGGCGAATTTTCTCTTGACAATTTGAAGTTTCTACAGTTCTGGTCATCGCAAACCCTAGGGTTTCTTCTTGTGAGCTCTAGGGTTTGCTCCTCTATATTCTCTTTATCTCCATGGATCTTGTGTTGGTGAGGAAGGGGTTGAGTTTTTCTCAGAGAAGAAAGAAATGGCTTATTTTACTTGGCATGTTGGGGGTTTCCGGTTATGGTGTCTACAAGGTCTATCATTTGCCATCTGTGGTGGAGAAGAGGAAACGATTGATGAAGCTCTTCGGAGCCCTAATTTCTGTGGCTGAATTGGTTTCGGATTCTTCGGAGACATTGGGGATAGTTGCCAAGGACTTGAAGGAGTTTCTTAATTCTGATTCCGATAAAATTCCAAATAGCGTGAAACAAATTTCAAAAATTGCGAGATCAAAAGAGTTTTCAGAATCTATGGTTAGCGTGAGCGAGGCTTTCACAGTTGGGATTTTGCGAGGGTATAAAGCTGGGACAATGGATGAGCACAAATTAGATTCTGGGTCGGTGAATTCGAGCTTTTCTGATAAGGTATTTGAGCGGCTTTTCTCTACGGCTGGCACCGGTTTCGTTTCGGTTATGGTAGGAAGCTTTGCTAGAAATTTGGTTCTAGGCTATTATTCAAATGCCAATTCATCAGATGGTCCAACTCTGCATTCTCAAGCATCTATTTCTCAAGGAGAATCAAGTTTACCGGATGTGCCTCGATGGGTGACTGTAGTTTGCGATGACAGATGTAAAAACTTCATAGCAGATTGCATACAAGTTTTTGTTAGCAGTGCCGTTGCTTCATATCTTGATAAAACTATGGATGTTAACGTGTACAACGAACTGTTTTGTGGATTGACCAATCCCAAGCATGAAACCAAAGTGAAAGACTTTCTTGTTTCCATATGTAATGGTGCTGTGGAAACCCTTGTGAAAACGTCTCACCATGTATTGACAAATTCAGAAGCAAGTTCAAACTCAAGTTTGGTACCTTTCTATGCAACTGCTGACCAGAGTGAAAGGCAAAGCAAGACAACAACTTTTGAGCGAGAAGCGTCTATAAAGCAGCTGATAGAGGCAAACTCATATGATGAGATACAGAACAGTGGGTGGGTTGGAAAAGTTTCATCCACATTAGCAGTTCCAAGCAATAGGAAGTTTGTGCTTGATTTGACTGGAAGGGTAACATTTGAGACAACAAGATCTGTTGTGGAGTTCTTGTCGTGGAGGCTTATAGACGGTCTGAAAAGAAGTGTTAATGCTGTTCACGAGGAGGTCGTTGACAGGGGATTGGAAGTGGTTAGATACTTCGGTGCAAAGTCTTCTGTCATTGTCACAATATGTCTAGCATTGTATTTGCACATTCTGGATGGCACTCAAGTTCTATTGACAGCCTAATATTTGGGTATTGTCTCCATTTATATCGGTTCATTATAGTAGGATTTAAAGAACATTCTTAATTTGCCTCTTTAGTGAAGAGTATGTATCTATCTTACCATATATCGACATTGAAATGAAAATTTAGGTTATGAAGTTCCATTCAATGGAGGGATAGCTTCTGAACATTCTTGTTTTTTCTCCTATTCTTCACTTGTGATTGTGTGTGCTCTTTTGGGTTGGTCGGGTATACTACTACAGAAAATCCTTCCATTAGCCCGACTCATACCAACTATTATTAGTTTTTCAGTCCGGGAGAAGTGAATAGGAAAAAACGTAGAAGAAAGGGCTGTGGCTCTGATGTGTTCATAATAGTAAGATGAATCTCTGTATATGCATAGAATGCTCCACATATTTCCTAGTTGTTATATATGTACGTCGATCTTCCTCGTTCTTACTCATGATTAATTGATTGTATTATTGACATGTTTTCTAGCATGTTTTTAATGTCAGAACTTTGGTGGACTGGTTGCTGCATTCGGGTTCATAATTGTACATATTTTGACATTGGAGGAATGTGATGCCCCAGTTCGTCAAAAAGCAGTGTTTTGTTGATTGCAGAATCTGACATTCTGATTGGTTTAACTACTTGGTGTGCACAGATATAAAGAAAGTGCAGACACACTTCATGTAAGAGCAAGTTAATGAATCTTTTCGCCTCAAGTAGCAATACTTTTAGACAATTTGTTAAATATTCTGCGAACAGGTCTTAGGCTGCGTGGATGTACATTACTCCATAACAGAGTATGTAACAACTGGCTCATTCATCTATTATTTCTGCTACCTCTTTTGGCAATTGTAGAGTTACTAGTTAAGTTGATCAATATATGAACAGCCCTGTTGTATTGATCTTTGGCTGGCTGGTCACGTGTACAGATCTCTGTCATCTGATGGTGAAGATCATCACGGCTTTCAGTTGTGACTCTGCGTCTACTCCTCTGCTGTCACGGATATTAAAATATAAAATTTTATTCATATTTTAAAAGGATAAATTTTCCAACTAAGCCTTTTTGTTGAATGTTTTAGCAGTTGGTAGTACTGGTGTGGCTTTTACAGAGCTTTAAAAGAGAACTTGCGATGAAATACTATTGATGATGGCTTGTCATTTCCGGGAGAGATGAATTCCTCCACGGCCTATTGAACTTGGACGCCAACTTAAGAGTAAATAATGAAATTAACATCCAATATAATGAATCGTTATTGGAATTTACTATTTGTTTGGTAATTACAAGAAAAGTTGAACAGTTAAGTTCAAAATAGTAGCTTTTAAGCTTCTCTCTGTTTTCTTTCAATGAAGTATTCTTTCTGATAAAAACAAAAAATCTAATATGTTGTTCTTTCCATTACATTGCTCAGGACTCAGGTCAGGACTACCAACCAACCGGCAACGACTCTTATGCAACAACTCTTATAACTATGGAATTTAGCAAAGAAAAAGATAATCTTTATTAGTTTTAAAATAAATTTATAGCTCTTCTTAAAACTTAATTTGTGAGCCTTATCGTAATTTTAGGGATAACAAGTGGGTCAGTGGGTCGCTAATCCATGAGGAGGGTCTCATCATTGCTTTCCTCCATCATGAGTACATAGATTTTTAAATATATATATATATATATATGAAAAAAGAGAAATAAAGGGAAGAAAATGCATGAGTTTTTAGGCCTTGTAATATAGAAATATCTATTATATAATATTCGCATTATTTACCCTTGTATTCCATCACTTCCATTCACTTTATTATAATGAATCTTTTTTTATAAAGTTTATTGTACCGTTCAACATAAATGAAGTACATTCATTTTTTAACAATAAGTTATATCATTATATAAATGAGATATAAGATACAATTAGGTCGATATAAATTTTACTCATTTAGTTATGAAGATGGTATGGTGGGATAGATTAAGGACTTTAACATGTTATTCCACCATGACGAGTGAAATGATGTGATTGTGTCTGTATTTAATTTGGTTCCTAAAAATTCATTTGTCAATTAATTTGGTTCTTACATTGATTATTAAAAATTAACTCGTGTAGTACTTATCTAAAAAATGACATTGTCTCGAGATTGAAATGCAAATAAACTAACACATGCAACTAAGCATTTTCATTTTTTCTCTTAAGAAAAATGACATCGTTTAACTTGTTTCAAAAGGATGGTCAAACAATTTGTAGAAGACCTCAAACGCATTCATATCAAGAGGAGAACAAAAGTAATTAGACTCTTAAGTGAGGATGTTAACTGCTAATGACATATAATTTTGAGAATTAGATCAAAGAAAATAATATTTTTAAGGACAAATTAAAAATAATAATTCATTCCACTTATATTACTAAATTTTTACTCGAAATCAAATATTTATCTTCACGTGCATAACACATGGTTATTTTATCATGCATTGAATTGAAAAACAAATAGTAAGAATGTCAATTATTACGGTATCTTTGATAAAGATTTTAAAGTTGAGGGACATAAGTAAAATGAACTAATTTTAAAATCTAGCTAAAGGTACTAAATTAGCTTAGAAAATTGTCTGAAAATGTGATTACAAAACTATCAAGGGTGAGAGAGTATTCTCACATTTAACTCTTTGAATAAACATAGGGTCACTCAAGGATTAGACATGATGAAAGTAATTAGTTAGTAATTTAGTATGTCTTAGGGGCATTCATTATAATTTGTTCTAAATGATAATTAATATTTAGCAGATATCTTTTGAGAATATCTTTACACCTTTCATAACGCTGATCTCTCTCTCTCCCTCTCTCTCTCTCTCTCTCTCTCTCTCTCTCTCTCTCTCTCTCTCTCTGTCCAACTCCAAATAGGAGCTCTAATTCTAATGGCAGCTGCTTCTACAAGCTGCAATAGCTTCTTCAATAGTGGATCAAATTCAGTGGAGCGAAGGGTCCGGACCACACCTAGCCATGGTTCAGGCTCAACCACATGTGGGAAGCTTGATGGGGTGGCTACTTGGCTCATACACGGTGTCGCATCTGCCTTTTTTGCATCTTTAGAACGTTGCTCTTGTATTCGTATTGCCACCCAAGATGACGGTGATGAGGCTAATGACGACCTTCCTTTGATTCTCAACGATGGAAATCTCCTCCGCCAAACTGGTGGCGTTTCTAGCCGGAGGAGGACTCGCAAGGGAAAGAAGTCATCATGTGAAGCACTTGTGGAGGAGTAAGCGCAGCTTCTAATTTCGTATCAAGCAAAGATCAAAGTAATCACTATTTTTTTCTACTTTTTTTTTCTTGGTAAGTAAAATAATTGAGTTGTTGGATTTATGAAATTTTCTGCTTATGGTTTATATATGATTTGTATATTTTTATTGGCTTTTTATTTAATCTAAGGTGAATGATTAAGCTACAAAAATATGTAGGTGCTTTGTTTTTTGATTGATATGGTTTTTGGTAAAAACAAAAGTATAGAGACATAATTATTTTCGTAGATGAATTCATTGTATGATCATTTAGTATTGAGAATTTTAAATTGTTTTAGGTAATTTGAATTACTAGGAACGTCATTCATGTAAGTTTATCATGTTTGGTTAACAAGTGTAAAATTTATTGATGAATTACTATAAATGTCTCTGCATACAATGGTAAAATTCTTGTTCATATTTTTATATTTTAAATAAATTCATTTACATTCATTTTAAGCATAAAAATATTAAACTAGACATGTGAACATTAGATGATCATTCTCATGGAGGAAGTAAAAAAAACTGAACGAGACGTGTTGAGAATAAAAAAGACAGATATAATTAAACATGAATCTTTTGAACATGATATTTACATCAACTAAGTTTTGACATCAAATATACGTGTGAGATAAAAAAAATGGAACATTATGATCATTTTAAATGTTTCTATTGTCATAGAAAGTTAAAAAGATCCAATGTGATAGGAGCAAAGAAGAATACCTCTGGACAATTCTCTCTAGAAGGTTAAAATTTTGAAAATATTAAATTGTAATATTATGCAGTTTTCCCTATCAGTGATTGCCTGATCTCGCATTAAATTTAGGGGTATGACTTGGAAAAAGTATGCAAATTTAAGATCCCCAAATTTGATAAACAACTTTTTATTTTTTTTTTTACTTTTTTTATATAATGTGCTATGCATTATATAAATTAAACTGAGAATTTTGTTAATAATTAAATAAGTAAAAGAGGCAGCAAAAGCAATTTAAAAAAAAAATGAAAAAAAGCTTCTCTTAATGATTTTGAATGATGTTGTCAAATTGGGTATCATCATGTTGTTTCACATGCCAAAGCATCTTTTTTTTTTTTGCATTTCTTTTTTCTTTTTGTTTTTCAAATCTAATGTCCCCTAGCTTGCTAGGAATTAAAAGGTAAATATTTAGAATAAGCACTAAAAGTGAAAATGTGTATATCGGCTGCCAATAATTTCCATCAGGAATGTCAAAATGCCCTTTATAATTAAGAAGTAACGAGTTGATTTAACACAATCATATTTAGATCACCTCCTGTTTAGTGAAAATTATTCCCATTAATAAACAGATTGATAAAATGTTTCATGAATTAAAAAATAAATTTATTGAATCATCTTCTTTTATTAAGGTTGTTAACCAAGATAGCAATTTAAAATTTGAAACTAAGTCTGAAAAAATCAGTGAAATATTTTAAGAATTGAAACTAATTAACTAAGACGAAAATTCAGATTCAGAAAATCATAGGTCAGAATCAACTTATGAATTATCTACAATAAGTGAATTTTCAAATATTAACAATATTAAAAAACACTTAAAAATTTATAAATTAATAAGTTAGAAAAGAAATGACATAAAAAATCCATGCCTCCTAACATTCAAATTACTGAATCTTCTCTTGTTAATCAATTTTCTGTTTCTGGTCATTTCCTTTCTAATTTCTTAACTTCTAAATTTTTAAATTTATCTTCAATATTGTTAATTTTTTAAGATTTACCTATTGTGGCTGACTCATAGGTAGATTCTGACATATGACTTTCTGAATCTGGATTACCGTCTTGATTAATTACTTTCAATTCTTGAAGTATTTTATCAAATTTTCAGATTCAATTTCAAATCCTGAAAGACTGTTAATCTTATTAGATGAAGATGATCCAACAGATTTATTCATCATTTCTTGAATCTGTTTATTAAGAGGAATGATATTTAAAGTGATTTTATCTGAAAGATTTATTAAAGATTTTTCTTTTAGAGTTTCATTAGATTCATGAAGATCATCAATCATATTCTCAATTTTGTCTAATTATTTTTTTATTGTAATTAGACTTTGATTGATGTGATTGTGTTGTTCAATCAATTTATTATTAGGTTTTTCTTCCTTTACAATCTTGATAGGAGAAGTAGTGATTAAAACATTTTTATGGTTAAGGTCCTTAATAGAGGATGATTCATTAATTTAATTAGTAAAATTAAAAATTCAGAATATCTAGAAAAACTTAGGAAAGTAATTTTAAAAGAAAATATTAAGTCTAACAATATTGCAAGCCTTTCACAAACCCTTAAAAATTCAATAAGAGTAAAGAAAATAAAAAAGAAGTTATCCTACATGAACTTTAGAAAGAAATTAAAAATATTAAAATAAAAAAGAATTAAATATTTTAATAAAGAGTTTCATTAAAATTCATGAATCTTGTAAACTAGGAGAACCTAGTAGATTCTCAATTTCAATTAATAAGGTGGAAGAACCTATTATCAACAATCAAATAATGATAATTTCATCCAAATACTTAATCATATCAAAATCAAGAAATGGTGGATAATTGTCAGAATAATAATTCAAGATTTTGATTTTCTAACAATGACTCTTGTTGATTCAGGAGTAGATTTGAATTGTAAGCAGGAAGGACTAGCTCCTTCAAAGTACTTCAAGAATGCAAGAAAATCTTTGTCTTCTGCTAATGATACTCATATACATATCAAATATGAAATACCCAAAGTTTATATTTGCCAAGACAATGTATGTTTTAAAACATCGTTTGTCTTAATAAAAAGAATGACTGATAAAATAATTATAGGTTTACCATTCATTTTTTTGTTGTATCCTTTTATAATAGAGTTTGATGAGATGATTACTTATCCTATGGATGAACCTATTAAATTCAATTTTTTTTATTTTTCTCACAATAAGAAGTTGAAAGCTTTAAAACAGAATTGTGTTTTTAAATTCAAAAGAATTGAAAAACAACTACAAGATCATGTTCTTCAAAATCAAATCATTGAACGAAGAATTATTCGTTTAGTAATCAATTATAATCCTCTTAACGATGTTTTGAAATGGATAAAATATCCAATCACAAACAAAAGAGACTTAATCAAAAGATTTAGAGAAGTTGTTGCATTCTCTAAGTTTGACATAAAATCTGAATTTTAGCAAATTCAGATAAATAAGATTGATAAATACAAAATTATATTTAATCATTATAAATGAAAAATAATACTATTTGATCTTAAATTTACTCCAAGTAAATTTCAGAATATAATGATTGAATTCTTTAAATCAATTCTTAATTGACTGCATTTTTAGGAAACAATATTGGTTGAATTTCTTGATTGTTTATATTAATAATATTTCCTTTAAATATAACAAATAATACTGGGAATACTTTGAATTGTTTGCCAATATAATAAAATAAAATATTTTAGTTATCTTTGCAAAAAGAATCAAATTATTTCAATCAAAAAATAGATTTCTAGAATTTAAAATTTATTTCACACAATTTGCCTTATTAAATCAAAAATTTGTTTTAATTAATTATGAATCTGCAAAAGATGTTTCGAGATCCCTTCCAAATAAAGTTTTGCCAGGTAACAAACTATTTATAGAAATTTTGATTTCAATATTTAATTTATCCAATGTATTAATAATTAAATTCATGACTCCTTTACTTTTAATCTTTTACAGGAAATCATACCAAGATTCTGCAATAGGATAATTTGAGTAACCTGACCTACTAGAATATGAGAAGGTAAATGCTAGAGTATTTAATCAAAATTATTTTAAAATAAAAAAACTCAAATGGCAAGACAATCGCCTTTTTTTCAAAACTCCCATCCATTAATTATTGTCATGATAATTTGAACATCTAAAAAATGACTGAATTGATGAATTGGATGAAATTTTAGAAGATGTTGGGTTGAAGCATGACTTCAATACAATATTAATTCCATGGTATAAGAAAAGTATGAAAATAGGTTTTTACAAAAATAATGAAATCTGTTATAATGTAATTTTAACTGAAAATCTATTGAGACAAGTAAATTCTAAAATTGAATTTTCAAATAAAACGATAAAATATTTTTTGGTACTAAAAAGAACTTTCTTCATCATGCACGGTGAATTTCAAAAATGTCATAAGCATGCTGTGAAATCTTTAATAAAATGAATCAATATCACTTTTAAAAAATATGTAATAAATGGTTCAAAAATAGAAGAGTCTTTGATTCAACAATTAGCCCTTAAGGCCCAAATTAAAGATGAGTCTTCTACTTCTAATCAAGTCTAATTAATAATACATGGGTCCACCAGACCCGATTACCAATTAACCCTGATCAAACAATTTGACTCCTTTTCAAATACTCAATCTTTTAATACTCAATCACTTAACCAACTGATTCATCATAATCGCTTTTATATTAAGCCTTCATTTGCTCATCTGAAAGATCCAGCACAAATTGTTAAAGCTCATTTCATTCTCAAATTCCATTATGTCCCTAGACACAATAACAAAAATCTCAGATTCTACAGAGATATCTTCTTAAAAATAAAATTCATAAAAATTAATCCCAATCAAAAATTCTGAGGAAATAATCATTTACCATTCTTTCTCAATCCTCAGAATCATAACTATGAAAGTTTGAAAAATCCATTCTTCAAGTTTCAAAATACTTTTAAATAAAAACAATAATTATTTTAACCATATTGATGCATGTCATGAGATTTTCTTGCATCAAGATAGTGACTTTTCTCACTTTTGATTTTTTAATTTTGATAACAATTTCAAAATTCATTTTTTAAATCGATTCTCAAAATGGTGGTTCAATCATGGTCTTACCTTAATTTTTTTTTCAATTGATTTACAACAATGTTTCATTTATTTTCAAATGTTTACAAGCCCTCACTAATTGAGGCCTCCTTTCTCCAAATACTTTGGTTTTCAAACAAATACAAAATACTTTGGATTTTGAAATGGAAATACTTGGTTAAAAATGGAGTCCTCACTAAAGAATACTATGTCAAGTGGTGGGATAGATTAAATACCCAGAATATCATTGCATCAATTAATTATTTTGCGAGTATTCATCCTAATATGAAAATAGCAAATTTTTTTACCTAAGCTCTATTAAAAATTAATGAGCCAATTAACCTAGCTCACAAATAAACTTATCAACTTTGAATTCCTCCAAACCCAAATCAAAACCTGAGTCCGAAACTTCTTCAAAGGGTAAATCAAATGCCATTAAAGCTAAATCCGAATTGGAGAAAGAAATAATCCAAGAAATACTTCTCCTTTAATTTCTAAATCTTTGGATGGTTTCTCAATACTATTTAAAGGTTCATCGATTGTGGATGATTCATAGGATTCTAACCTACATGATTCTTCAATTTTATTATTGAAAGAATTATGAATTATGGATGGTTCATATGTAGATTCTAACATATGGCTATCTGATTCTGAGACATTGTCTTTTAAAGATTTTAACCTTCTAAATACTTCATCATCATGAGTTTTCTCATAATGAATTTGGAAATGTTCAATGAAATCTCTTTTAGGTTGAGAATTTTCTTGATTCATTAGGATTTTTTCAGGTGGTGGATAACTGATAATTACCACACTGGAATATTCCTTGACTTATTTAGTTTTGGGAATTACTTTAATAGTTTTCTCATAAATATCTTCGATATAATCAAGGAAAAATATGATAACTTTATATTTTTGCATGAATGTTTTCCATTCAGCAAGTATGATTTTCCTTTGATCCATATTATATGAATCTCTGAAGTTATTACGTCTATCTAGATTGGCTGGGTCATTATTGTGTTGATTTAGACTTTCCCAATCTGGTTTATATTCTTGGTTCAGGGTATCTGGATTCAATTTTTTTGAATTTCTTAATTCTTGTTCTAATTTTCGAATCCTAAAATTTTGATTGTGAATAGATAATTTAGGAAAGGAACTCCTAGGGGTACTAGACTGGCTATTTTCCCTAATTTGAGAATTAAAGGACTTGTAATCAATTTTATTTTATTGTTTATTATTAAGATTTGTCTGACTTCCTTGGGAACTTATTCCTTTAGGTTCTAGAATTTTAATTTTTAAATTTTTTAATTCTTGCTCTATTCGAATCCTGATATCTTGATCATTATTAATGGTTGATCTAGAAGAGGATTTAAAGTTTATATTTTTATTTGAGATTTTGGGTATATTAGATACCTCATGATCTACTTATCATTTGTAAAGTATTCAGAATAATCTTCTTGATCATATGGAAGGCATTCAAAATATTTATGATCTACTTGATCATCTGCTAATTCAAAATGTTCTCCTCTGATGCAATAAAGCATCATATTCAAGAAGGATATAATTTCCTTCATTTTGGTTTAGTTCAGATTGGAGTTAAACCACTCCAGTATAAATTAAGCAATTAGAGAAATGGTAATTAAGATTACAGAAAATGAACAGTATTATCCTCATCAGGTTTGGTTTTGATACCAAAAGGTGCAGAATTAACAATAATTTAAAGAGGGGGTATGATAAAAAGTAAAAACTGTATTAACAAACAGCAATTACAAAAGCTGTATTAGGGTGTAAGATTGAACACTTATACAAATAATTTTATTGGCAACGATTATTTAGTGCTCCCGCTCATTAATTAATGTTGAAGGAAAAAAGAAAAGATTTATAAAAGAGGAGGAGAAGAAAGCTTTGTTTCACAAAATAAGTTTTAGCTCTCAAATAGTTAAGAGTTGTAAAACGCGTTGTGGTCCACAAATGGGAGAGAGTTACTTATTTATAGCCTAAGGAAAGTGATGTTTACCGGGAACCCATCACTTACATGAACTATTCTATTCTACAAAAGTAAAAATATTTTACATTTCTACTTTTGTTTACTTTTGACTAAAAATAGTAAAAAGCATAAATAATTGCCTAATTATTTGACAACTAGTACAATTATTACAAAAGTGACAAATTGCAGAGATTCCTTGATAATTGTAATATTGGATTCTTGCTTCTTGAAGAGAGTCATTGCGACTATTGTTGCTTTATTTCGATGGAGCCACTGTTGTTGTTTCTTGATAATTGCTATCTTGGATTTTAGTGTCTTCATTACTGTTATTTTGAAAGTCATTGTGACTTTTTCAGAGTCATTGTTGTCATTAATAATTGATTGTTGGGTATCATTATAGCCGTTGTATTGGAGGACTATTATGATACATTTCTGAACTCCTTGACATTGGCATTGTGCCTAGGATGAATTATTTTGTTCATTTACCACTAAGATCAAAATTATTGAATGAGTCCTTTAATTACTGAGAAGTGACCTTTCTGGATGATTGATCTTTTTGGTTTAATTTGGTGACTTGGTTCTGTAGATGATTCAGAGTCAGATTATTGTCTTCTAAAAGTGGAAGCATTTTTTGGATTAATTTTTTCTTCAATTTGGATTTTGGTTTTGATTTATCCTTTGGAGAAGGTTCTGATTTGGTTATTTATTCAAATTTGGATGGATTTGGACTGGATGATTTGATTTGTGGATTTGGGTGAATGAGCTCATTAATTTTTAATGGAGTTTGGATAAAAGGATTTGCTAGTCTCATAATGTGATAAAATATTTGTAAATTCATAATTGACAGATGCAATTATTTTTTGAGTATTCAACTTATCCAACCATTTAACATAGTACGCTCTGGTGAGGAGTCCATTTTCAACTTAGTATTTCTTTTTCAAAATCCAAGGTATTTTATAATTTATTGAAAAACAAAGTATTTGGGGAAATGAAACCTCATTTGGCGAGGGCTTGTAAAGCTTTAAAAATAAATTGAAACATTGTTGTAAATCAATTGAAAAAGGTTTTAAGGTAGGACCATGAATGGACCACCATTTTAAGAACCAATTTGGAAAATCAGTTTTGAAAGTGTTATCAAAATTTAAAAATAAAAAGTGAGAAAAATCGCTATTTTGATGCAAGAAAATCCTGTATTATTTTTTATTTAAAATATCTTTGAAACTTGAAGGATGGATTCTCCAATCCTCCATAGTTATGATTTTGAGAATAGAGAAAAAATGGTAAATGATCATTTCCTCAGAATTTCTGATTGGGATAATTTTTATGGATTCTGTTTCTAAGAAAATGTCTCTGTAGAAACTGAGATTTGTGTCCAAGGACATAATGAAATTTAGGAATGAAATGGATTTTGGCTATTTGTAATGGATCCTTCAGATGAGCAAATGGAGGCTCAATATGAAAGATTTTCGATGACCATTTTTTGAAAATCAAATGATGATTTCTTGTATTTTTGAAGTGATTGGGCATCAAAGGACATTGAGAATGGGTCAAATTGGTTTACCAGAGTTGATTGGTGATTGAGTCTGATAGACCCAAGTATTATTGATTAAGCTTGGTTTGGAGTAGAAGACTCCTTATTGATCTGGGTCTTAAAGGCCAATTGTTGAGTCAAATACTCTTATATTATTGAACCATTCATCATTTTCACATGTTTTCTGAAAGTGATATTGATTTTTTTAGTTAAGGATTCTACTGCATGCCTATGGCATTTTTGAAATCCGTCAGGCATGATGAAGAAGATCCCTTCTAGTATAAAAAATTCTTTGATTGATTTATTTAGAAATTTAATTTTAATTATTGTTTGTCCGAAAAGGTTCACAATTAAAATTTCTCAGTTATCATAACAGATTTCATTATCTTTGTGAAAACCTATTTTTCTACCATTGAATTAATACTGCATTGAAGTCATGCTTCAACCCAACATCTTCTAAAATTTTATCCAATTCATCAATCCAGTCATTTTTTGGACACTTAAATCCATTGTGACCATAATTAACGGATGAAGATTTTAAACAAAAAGCGGCTGCCCTGCCATTGAGCTTCTTAATTTTAAGAAAATTTTGATTGAGTATTTTGGGTTCTATTTTTCCGTATTCTAGTAGGCCAGACTTCTCAAATTCCTCCATTGTAGAATTTTGGAATGATTCCCTGCATAAATTTATAAGAAAGAAGGTCAGGAATTGGATTATTAACAAATTAAACATTGAAATTAAAAGTACTGAGAATAGGCTGCTACCTGTCAAGAAGTTATTTGGAAGTAATAATTTTCCATCCAAAACACATTTTGTAGATTTGCAGTTAAATTTTAAAAGAAATGTTTGCATCAAAGCAAATTGCATGATTTGATTAACGCAATAATAATTTTCAAGTCTTGGAAATCTTTTCTTAGATTGAAACAGTTTGGTTATATTTGCAGAGATAACTAAACTTTTTTATTTTATTATCCTGGTAAATAATTCAAAATAGTTTCGGTATTGTTTAACATACTCATAACTGTGAGAATCAAGAAACTCAACCAGTATTGTTTAATAAGAATATTATTAATGCAGACAATCGAGAAATTAATAAACTGATTAAATAGTTTAATCATTATATTTTGAAATTTAGTTGAAGCAAATCTAAGATCAAATGGCATTATTTTTAATCTATAATGATCGAATATAATCTTGAATTTTTCAATCGTATTTATCTGGATTTGCCAAAATCCAATTTTTATGCCAAACTTAGATGATACATCTGCATTTCTAAGTATGTTTATTAAATACCTTATGTTAGATATTGAATATTTTATTCATTCCAAAACATCGTTAAGGGGCTTGTAATCAATTACTAAACGAGGAACTCCTCGTTCAAAGATTTGACTTTGAAGAGTAGAATTCTGAGTTTGTTCTTCAATTCTTCTGAATTTTATTTCTCCTTGTAAAAAACACAATTGTCTTTCTTTAAAAGAAATTGAATTTATGGATTTGAAAACATAATTTTGTCTTAAGGTTTTCAATTTCTCATTGTGAGAAAAAGAAAGAAATTTAAATTTAACAGGTTCATCTATGTGATAAGTAATTCTCCCATCATACTCTGTCGTAAAAGGATACAACAAAAAAATGAATGGTAAATCCAAAATTATTTTATCCGTCATATTTTTTACTAAGACAAATGATGTTTGAAAACATACATTGTTTTGGCAAATATGAACTTTGAGAATTTCATAATTAATATGCATTCGAGTACCATTGGCATAAGACAAAGATTCTTTTGTCTTCTTGAAGTACTTGGTTGGAATTTCGTAACTAATCTCACTCTCCGCCCAAGTGGCTGGTTATTCTTATAATTGATTATTTCTCTGTATTATTTGTTTACTTAATCTGTGAATCTGTTTGTCAGAGGCTAACGTACCAGCTTCTATTTGGTTAGCTTCAGGGACCTAGGTAAGACCTTTTAGATACGTAAATCCCAAGGGTAGGGTGGTTGTAGAGGTGAAAGGGAGAAGAGTGAAGCGTAATAGAAGGTTGTAGAAGTCACCACAAGGTTAGTAATAAAAAATACAGTATGAAATTCTTGATAATAAGAAATAATTTAGTTAATTGAGTCATGAGTAGATTATTTAGAAGTAATTCTTCTAGTAGTAATAGATCAACAATAACCTCTATACCTGACATAATAAATGATGAACATATTGAATTAGCAGATGATCAAGTAGATGATTGGGTATGAAATATACCTAAAATTCTTAATAAAAATATTTATAAATAAATATGGTATGTTCTTCCTTCAAATTCAACATCATGTAAAAATAATTGAAAAAATATATGCTCTTGGGAAAGAGCATGAAACTTGTCAATTACTTTTCTCTGATGTAATAAAGCATCATATTGAAGAAGGATATAATTTTCTTCATTTTGGTTTAGTCCAGATTGGAGTTAAACCATTCACAAGAAGAGACCTAAATACCTCTGTCTTGCTAGCCTTACAATATGCAAGATTTACAATTTTTAATGATAGTATTTTAGGATTAATTGAATCTGATTATTTTTCAGATTTGTCTATTGGTTTAGCAGATCCCCATATTTTAAAATTATTAACTTTAAATATTAAAACTAGTGGTTACCAAGTCCTAGAAGGCACCCAACCTCTAGCTTTCATCTTCAGAATTCCTTACAAAGTTACCAAAACAAATATGAATTTCCAAGCCATCAATAGAAGTCCAATGAATCAAAATTTATTGATTCAATCTAACCATAGTAAAGTCAACATTAGAGTTCCTAAGACAATTATGTGGTCTGATATTAATTTACCTTCAAATTGACTTTTAACTAATGAGAGTCAACCTACTCCAATCTAAAGACCAATTGAAGTTGTAGATTACATCCATCAGTACGTGGATGATACTGTTAAAATTAACTTTCAATCATCTTTTAGTTCTAATCCATAAATTAGGGAGTATAGCCAGTCTAGTACCCCTAAGAATTCTTTTTCTGAATCATCCATAAATAATAATCAAAATTTTAGGATTCAACAATTAGAACAAGAATGAAAAAATTTACAAATTAAAAATTTAAGACTTAAAGGCATAGCCACAAGTTCTCAAGTTAGTCAGCCAGTCTTTGATAATAAGTCTGATCAATCTGACGAAGTAGAAGCACCCACTGGATCGGATTTCCAAGGAAGCCTTCATTATGTTAATCCTCAACTCTTGGTTCTGAATATAGGAACCTTGAGTCAAGAATATAAACCAGATTGGGAAGGTCTAACCTAACACAATAATGACCCAGCCAATCTAGATAGACGTAATAGGTTCAGAAATTAATATAATATGGATAAAAAAATCATACTTGCTGAATGGAAGGCATTCATGCAAGAATTTAGAATTGATATATTTTTCATTGATTATGTTGAAGATATTACGAAAAAAGTATCAAAGTAATTTCAAAATATAAATTAGTTAAGGAAGACTCTAGTGTAGTATCTACTAGTCATCCTCCTCCAGAAAAAAATCATGATTTATCATAAAAATTCTTTAATCACTATTTCTCCTCTTCTGAATTGCAAAGGAAGAAGAACCAAACAAAAAGTTAGTTGAACAACTCAATTATACTAACCAGAGTCTAATTACAATAGGTAAATAATTAGATAAAATTGAGAATAAGATTGATATTCTTAATGAATATAAACCTAATTAAACCCTGAAAGAAAAACCTTTAATAAATTTTTCAGATAAAACCATTTTAAAAATTATTCTAATTAATAAAAAGATTGATAAAAAGATTAATGAATTAAAGAATAAGTCTATTGAGTTGTCTTCTTCTGTTAAGATTATTAGTCAAGACAGTAGTTCAGAATCTAAGTCTGAAAAAATTGGTGAAATATTTCAAAAATTGAGAGTAATTAACCAAAATGATAAATCTAATATAGAAAGCCATATGTCAGAATCAAGTTATGAATCATCAACAATAAGTGAATTTTCAAATATTAACAATATTGAAAAAATATTTAAGAATTTAGAAATTAATAAATTAGAAAGGAAATGACATAAGAAACCCATACCTCCTGACATTCAAATTATTGAGTCTTCTCTTGTTAATCAAGTTTCTGTTTCTGTAAAAAAATTATACGAATGAACATTGATGGAATTTCTAAAAAGGAAGTTCTCAATAAATTATAACACACGGCAATGGTAGCTAACAGCTACATTACCACCCACAATTTATTTCATGAAGAAGTAATAAATCTTCTAGTCACAGGATTTACATGAATGCTCAATTTCTTGTGAGAAAAGTATCTCACAGAATAATCTAAAATTGCCATTCTTTCTGCAATAAAGATTGATGTTGAAGGAAACTCGATTATTGGAGAAAATCAGGACACAATACCTGATGGAAATAATACACTCCTTTATACAATAATTGAATACTTCATTGGTACGCCAAGTAATATTACTTCGCGAATTCATGATCAATTAACCAATCTTAGGCGTCCAACCTTAAGTGATTTTAATTGGTATAAAAATATATTTTTATCCAGAGTTATGTCAATGGATGATAGTAATCAAACTTTTTGGAAAGAAAAATTTATTAGTGGATTATTCAGTCTATTTGCACAAAATAAGAACAACCATTAGTAATGACCTATGTAATATAAATTATGATAGTCTAACCTATGGAACAATAATTACTATAATACAAAATGAAGGATTAAAAATGTGTGTTGACATGAAAATCAACAAACAAATTAAAAAAGAAAGTAAAACAGCTAAATATGAGTTAGGTAATTTTTGTCCTCTATTGCCCCTTCTCAGAAAAATAGAAAAAATTCTCACTTAAGCCCTAGAAGGTCTCACACGCAAGCCTTATAGGAAAAATTACCTTAAACACAAGAATAATAATTTTGATCAAAACTTTTATAAGAATACAAATTTTGATAAACATTTTTCTAGGAATAAAATTATTCCAGAAAAAAGGTTTAATAAAAAAAATTTGATCAGAAATGTCATCTTTCTAACACCTGTCAAGTTAAGAATAAAATTAATCAATTAAAAATTTCTAAAGAAAATAAACATGAATTGTTTAGAATCTTAGAAACAATAGATTATTATGAAAGTAATAATGAAGATTTAGGAGAATATGAAACCTCTAAATTTTCTGAAACTGAATTCTCAAGTTCTGACAGTGATTCTTCTAACATCATTATGGGGTGTAGGGATAGTTGTTGTCAAAAAATTAATGTCTTAAATAAAAATGAAGAACAAGAAGCCCTCTTGTTAGATTTAATTAACAAAATTGAAAATTCAGAATTAAAACAAGAATACCTTGAAAGACTTAAAAAGGTAATTCTAAAGAAAGAAAATACTAAGTCTAATAATAATACTGCAAGTATTTCACAAACCCTTGAAAAATTCAATAGGGTAAAAGGGAAAGAAAAGGAAGTTACCTTACAGGAACTTCAAAAAGAAATTAAAAATATCGAAACAGAAATAAAAGATTAAGAAATTCTAATAGAGAAATAAAGGAATAATTAAACATTTTGAAAATAGAAAATCTAATTAATAAACAAGAATTTAATGAACCGAGTAAATTATGAGGTTGAAGAACCTATTAACTGTCAAGACGATGAAAATTTCATCCAAATTCTTAATCACATTAAACTCAAAAATTGACACATAACGATTAGGATAATTAATCAAGATTTTGATTTCACGACAAGGGCTCTTGTTGACTCAAGAGCAGATGTGAATTGTATGCAAGAAAGACTAGTTCCAACCAAGTACTTCAAGACGATAAAAGAATCTTTGTCCTCTGCCAATGGTACTCGTATGCATAATGAAATACCCGCAGTCCATATTTACCAAGACAATGTATGTTTCAAGACATCATTTGTCTTAGTAAAAAATATGACCGATAAAATTATTTTGAGTTTACCATTTATTGCTCTGCTATATGCATTTTTAACAGAGTATGATGATATAATTACTTATGTCATGAATAAACCTATTAAATTTAGATTTCTTTCTTTTCCTCACAATGAAAATTTAAAAACTTAAAAAAAAAATTTATTTCTAATTCCATAAATCTCATTTCTTGTAAGGAAAAATAATCGTGTTCTTTAAAAGATGAACTAAGATTCAATAGAATTGAAGAACAGCTTTAAAGAGCTGCTCTTCAAAACAAAATTAAAATATTTGAACAAAGAATCTGTAAAGAATTATGTTCTGATATTCCCAATGATTTCTGACACAGGAAGCAACATACTGTCAGTCTGCCTTATATTAAAGGGATTCGATGAAAACAATATCCCGACAAAGGTAAGGTCAATTCAAATGAATTCTGAAATGCTTGAGTTCTGTAAAAAAGAAATTGCAGAACTTCTCAATAAAAATATCATTAGAATGAGTAAGTCTTCTTGGTCCTGCTCGACTTTTTATATCCAGTAGGCTAGTGAAATTGAACGAGGAGTTCCTCATTTAGTAATCCATTATAAGCCTCTTAATAATATTTTGGAATGGATAAAATATCCAATACCAAACAAAAAAGATTTAATAAATAGACTTGGAGATGCCGTGATATTCTCTAAATTTGATATGAAATATGGATTTTGGCAAATCCAAATAAATGAAAGTGATAAGTATAAAACTGCATTTATAACTCCATTTGGCCATTATGAATATAATGCAATGCCCCTTGGTCTTAAAAATGCTCCCAGTGAATTTCAAAATATAATGAATGAAATATTTAATCAATTTATTGATTCCTCAATTGTTTACATTGATGATGTACTCATTTTATCTAAAACAATATAACAACATTGGAGACATCTTGAATCATTTGTTAGGATAATAAATCAAAATGATTTAGTTATCTCTGCAAGCAAAATTAAATTATTTCAAACTAAGGTTAGATTCTTAGGATTTGAAATACACCATTCTATAATCAAGCCAGTTGATAGAGTAATACAACTTACTGACAAATTTTCCAATGAAATCCTAGATAAGACACAGTTACAAATATTTATAGGATCTTTAAATTATATATCTGACTTTTACGATAAAATGAGAATTGACTGTAAGCCTCTCTTTGACAAGCTTAAAAAGAATCTCTCTCCGTGGATAACTGTCCATACCGATTTAATCAAAAAGATTTAGGCACATGTTAAGGCACTTCATTGTCTTGCATTCTTACTAATAATTCTTTTAAAATTGTCCAAACTGATGCCTCTGAAATTGGATATGGAGGTATCTTGTTACAAAAATTTTTCCCAGAATCACCTGAACAAATTTTACATCAGGAACATGGTCTCAATCACAAGTTAATCACAATACAATTAAGAAGAAAATTTTATGTGTTGTCTTATGTATAAAAAAATTCCAAGATGACTTACTAAATAAAAAATTTCTTTTAAAAATTGATTATAAATCAGTAAAGTATGTTTTGAAAAAAGATGTTAAGAATATTGCTTCAAAACAAATTTTTGCTAGATGACAGTCTATACTCAGTATTTTTATTTTAATATTGAATTCATTAAAGATATTAATAACTCAGTACCTAACTTCTTAACTCATGAATTCGTGCAGGGACAATAACAAGATGGGGTCTAGGCCCCAAGCCTCGGGGAAAATGATTAAGGGAGAATCCTCCACTCAACAATTGGCCCTCAGGGCACAAGTCAAAGTGGAGCCTTCTGCTCCAAGAGATACTCAAATAATAATTCTTGGGTCTACCAGGCCTAATTACCAATCTGCATTGGTCAACCAATTTGATCCATTTGCAGTTTCTAAACCATTTGACCTACAATTGGTCATCAACCAACCAATCACCAATTATAAAAAGTCTTCTCCTTATCATAGGGAGAACCCCAATAAAATCTCTTTTACATTGAACCTTCATTTGCCCATTTTAAAAATCCAATTGAAATAGAAAATGTCCATTTCCTTCCTGATTCTCATTTTGTCTTCGGACACAAGGACAAAACTCTTAGTTTCTACAGAGATATTCTCCTAGAAACAAAATCAATAAATATCAAACTCAAAAATAGTGCAGAAGGAAAAATCCTCTATCATTCCTTCTACACTCATAAAATAATAACTTTGGAGGAATGAAAAATTCATCCGTCAAGGTCAAAACCTCTTTTAAATAAAAAATAATACAATTATTTTGATTATATTGATACTTGACAAACAATTGTCTTGCATCAAAATAATGAATTTTCTCATTCTTCATTTTTGAATTTTGACAAGAATTTCAAAATTAATTTGCCCAAATGGTTTTTAAGATAGTGTTCAATCCATGGCCTTGTCTTTGAAAAATTCTTCAACGAATTACAACAGAACTTTAACTTATTTCTCAAATTATTTAAACCCTCAACAATTGAGGCCTCTTTTTCCCCAATAATTTATTTTGTGAATTAATACAAAATTTCATGGATTTTGAAGTGGCAATACGCCATTGAAGGAGAAGTCTTCACTAGACAATACTACGTAAAGTGGTGGGACAAATTCAGTACATTAAAAATACCCGCTTCCATAAACGAGGAGTTAGCAAAAACTCATCCCCAATTAAAATCACTCAAACCTCCAGTGGCCTCCTTAAAAATTAAGGAAACAGACAACCAAGCTTCAAAAATTAACCAATCATCAAATTCTTCCCAAGAATCAAAGCCTACATCAAAACCTTCCTCAAAAGTCAAAACCAAGGTTAAAAAATCAAAAGAAAAGTAGTAGTTAATACAAAAAATGTTCATTCTTCTTGAAGACAGAATCTGACTCTGTAGAGTCAAATCACCTAATAAAAAATAAAAAAAAAGCAATCGTCCAAAACTCTCTCTCAACAATTGAAGGGAAAATCTCATGTTCATACTCTTCCCCAATGGGCCCATGACCCGTTCTAGGATTCATAAGACCCATTCGACAATATAAACCCCAGTGATGATGAATAGGGGAAACTTTGGCAAAATGCCAATAAATGGAAAAGTAATTTTGAAGATATCATGATAGCACAATGCGTCAATCATCATACTCTTCAAAGAGAGAGCAAAAGTAACAATGACCTCTAGTCCAGGATAACAATTATCAAGGACCAGTAATACAGCAACTGCCAGAGCACGAAGATCAAGATGTCAATTATTAATATTCTTTATAATTTATCATTTTGCAATCATTGTAGTAGTTGTTGAATAATTAGGCAACTATTTATGCTTTTACTATTCTTAGTCAAAAGTAGGCATGTAAAATATTTTTACTTTTGTAGAATAGAATAGTTCAGGTAAGTGATGAGTTTCCGGTGAACTTCACTTTCATTTGCTATAAATAAATAGCCCTCTCCCATTTGTGGATCAGAACTCATTGTACAACTCTTAACTATTTGAAAGCTAAAACCTATTCTGTGAAACAAAGCTTTCTTCTCCTCCGCTTTTGTAAATCTTTTTTTTTTTCCTTCAACATTAATTAGTGAGCGAGAGCACTAATTAATCGTTGCCAATAAAACTATTTGTGTAAGTTTTTAATCTTGCACCCTAATACAACTTTTGTAATTACTGTTTGCTAATACAATTTTTACTATTTATCATGCATCTTAACACCCCTTCTTTAAATTATTGTTAATTCCAGGCCTTTTTGTATCAGAGCCAAACTTGGTGGGGATAATACTGTTCATTTTACTGTTTCTACTTCAATTTCTAATACCAAAAGGCATGGAATTAACAATAATTTAAATAGGGGGTTAGAAAGTAATGAATCATCCTCTGTCAAGGACTTTAACCATAAAAATTCTTTAATCATTACTTCTCCTATCAAGATTGAAAAAGAAGAAGAATTAAATAAAAAATTGATTGAGCAACTCAATCACACCAATCAAAGTCTAATTACAATAGGAAAATAATTAGATAAAATTGAAAATAAATCTGTTGAATAATCTTCATTTGATAAGATTAATAGTCTTTCAGGATTTGAAATTGAATCTGAAAAATTTGATAAAATACTTCAATAATTGAAAGTAATTAATCAAGATGGTAATTCAGATTCAGAAAGTCATAGGTCAGAATCTACCTACGAGTGAGCCACAATAGGTAAATCTTTAAACATTAACAATATTGAAGATAAATTTAAAAATTTAGAAGTTACAATGACTTTTAAGATAACAGTAATGAAGACACTACAATCAAAGATAACAATTATCAAGGAACAACAATAGTGGCTCCACCAAAATAAAGCAACAATAGTCACAATGATTTTCAAGACACAATGATGAAGACGCAAGAATCCAAGATTACAATTATCAAGGAATCTTTGTAAATTTTTCTTTTTCTATAATAATTGAACCAGTTGTCTAATGATTAGGCAACTATTTATGTTTTTTACTATTCTTAATCAAAAGTAAATAAGAGTAGAAATATAAAATATTTTTACTTTTGTAGAATAGAATAGTTCGGGTAACTGATGGGTTCCCCGTGAACTCCACTTTTCTTTGCTATAAATAGGTAGTCCTCTTTCATTTGTTTCTCAGAACTCGTTTTACAACTCTTACCTATTTGAAGCTAAAACTTGTTTTTATGAAACAAAGCTTTCTTCTTTTTCTCCTCTTTTATAAATATTTTATTTTTTCATTCAACATTAATTAGTGAGCGGGAGCATTAATTAATCATTGCCAATTAAACTGTTTGTGTAAGTTTTTAATCTTACTCTCTAATACAGCTTTTGTAATTATTGTTCGTTAATACAGTTTTTACTGTTTATCTTCTTGCATTTTAATACCTCCCCCCCTCTTATCTTCTTGCATCTTAATAACCCCTCTCTAATTTACTATTTAATTCCGCGCCTTTTGGCATCAAAGCCAAACCTGGTGGGGATAATAACATTGTGGTGAATTCTACAACCTTCTATTAGGCTTCACTCTTCTCTCTTTCGCCTCTACCACCCCCTATCCTCGAGATTTACGTATCTAAGAGGTCTTACGTAAATCCCTGAAGCTAACCAAATAAAAGCTAATACATCAACCTCTGACAAACAGGTTCACAGATTAAGTAAACACATAATATAGAAAAATAATCAATCATAAGAATAACCAACCACTTGGGCGGAGAGTGATATTAGCTGTAAGCAATTATTCATGTAAGCAAATATGTAACAATAATATCAATAACCAGTCATAATAGGCGATGAACAGTTTCATTGTGTAGAAATTGAAATAGAAACAGTAAATATATATATATATATATATATCTTTTACATTTGATCTGATCCACTCTTTTAAAAAAAATACGAATAAGATTGAATAGGATATCATATGTTCGTCAATAAGAGTTTATGTTTCTTTAAATTATTAATTGGTGGTTGGTGAAAGCAAATCCATTATGAATGCTGCTTTTAGTCTAGAATAAATTATTCAAAGTATTGAACATTGATTTAAATTTTTGACAAAAAAAAACATTGGTCTAAATAAAATTAGATAATCTTCCACCATATCAGAGTAAAACTAAAAAATAAGTTCAGTAAAATCAATTTCTTTGTGTTTGTTTTTTTTAAATGAAACCCTAGTCAAGTTGATTTAGGGGTGCAGACATACACGAATTTAGGTAACGACGACTGCAATGGAGAAATCGAGAGGAAAATGTCAAATAACATCAAACGCATTGATTTTAGAAGATGCAATGTCTATGTTCTTTTTTTACCTTGAAAATTAATTGGATTGTAGTAAAGAACGAACGGGGTATGCATTATAATCCTAAAGTACAATAATTATAAATCTTCTCGACAGTTTTTTATATTTTAAATTCCTTGCACACTTCATTCTTAATTATTAATCACATATTTTTCAATATAAGTAGTCAACATTCATTCATCCATTAGTATGTTATTCAATTATATAATCGATTTTTTATGGACAGAAAAACATATTTCTACTGTGAAACTTGTAATTGATAATATCGATATTAGTTTTACTAGTAGAAAATCAATGGATACACAAAAATATCTTTATTAATTCACCTTTATTAATTTTCTAGCAAGTTCATCAATTCCTTTCATTTCCAAAAATTTAGAGTTTGAGCGCCATCAATATAAGTTCTCAGCTTAGTCATGATCAAGTGACATAAGCTTCGTTAGAGAATAATAGATAGATAAAAGTGAGAAAGACGAGACGATTTAGTAAAACGGCAATAACAAAGAGAGTTTACTCGGACGGTGGGATAACTTAAACATTATCTCTTATGGCGGTGAGAGTACTCAAAGAGGGCATTACAGGCTTTAACTTCTAAGTTTATGAAGTTTCATTTCAACGCAGAATAAAATAATTGGGGGAAAAAAGAAAACTGGAAAGAACAATTAAGTCAATTGTGTATTTGGGGAAAAAATTGGAGTTAGTTGTATACACTATAAAAGGGGAAACTGCAAAAAGAGGTGCTGCTTTGAACCGTTGATTGCCCTTCTAAGCTTCTAACATGTCGATTCCCGCCCGGGCCTCCCTCTTTCATGTACCAAGATCATGGTTCTTCCTGAAAAACTCAAACTTAATGCGAGAGAACACAGCGAATTTTGCCCAAAATTATAGCATAAACCTCCTCGCAGTTAGCAATTATACTAGTGGATCAAATGCAGTTGGATAGTTGGACCTCTTCAATAGGGAAGTGCATCTTAAAGCCCAAACGAATTTGGGTTTTACGTCCCATGGATTTAATTTCTGTTTTTGCTGCATATTGAGCCCATTTAAAGCCCGCTATTAGTTTCAAAAACAAAAAACCAACTTTCGAGACTTTGGTCTATTATGACACATACTTCGTCAAATAGTTCATGCATGTTTCTTGCGCCACATCAAGTTTATTTTAGACAAAGAAGATTAAGTTGGTAAATGAAATCAAATATCTTTTATTTTCTTATTTATTTTCATGATGGTCGATCATTATGGAATGTACCCGTTTATGATATTCTGTATTAGACTATCAGCTTGAGACGGATGGATGCATTCAAGCTTATTAGTTCACCAGAGGCACCCCTTATTCCTTGGTATAGGAGTAGGTAAGAACAAAAAGTCAGCTATGATAAAAATTCCTCAATGATAAATTTTTAATCCAAGTTTTAGTGATCTAAGTCATACCGTATGTTAACATTAGTCATGGCTTGAACATGTTGCTTACCTAACCATATCACTTGCTAATTAAAGTTTAGTTTAAATCTTGTTAAGTATACTTAGCTCAGATTCTTTTGAATAGATGCAAGGACTTGAACTTACATTTTTCATTACCTGTTTTTAGGTGTGGAGAAAATGATCAGTGATTAGAAGAGCTAACTAGAATTCTAGTTAAAGCGTTATGCAGACTATTCCCACTAACATTTCTTTATGACAATTCCCAGTACATTTTGATCACAAAATTGAATCAGATTTCACACCAAACGATTTACGATGAACAAAATAACATTTCAAATATGGTTTTTGGTTTATAGTGTGTATTGTGCACATTAATATTAAAGATTGAGTTAATCTTTAATATATTAAAAATGAGATAGGAATGAAAATCATTTTTAAACAACTTTGTCCACTCATTATTTTATAATTTTTAAATCATCATTTTGAGCCTATTAATGGTGCATTATTATTGGTCATTTTTTTCCTCATAATTGTGGTGTATATATTGAGGAGGCTTTTTACCTTTTTTCTTCTTCTTATTTTAAATTTTATTTTATAGACTGTATAATATTTTAAGTTACTTCATTTGTTAATAAATATGTTAAGAAAATTCAATCATTTAAAATAATAAAATAAAACATGTTATTAGTTTATTATTGACAAAATATTAAAAAAATAATATACTAAAAATATAGCATGTTGTGTCTTTTTCTCCACCTTGAGCCTCGTATGGATCAAGATTCTCCCATGTTCTATAAAAAATGAGAAAATTCTGTTGAATCTGGGCCGTCCATTTCAAGAATAGACAGTCCAATTTAATCTAAGAAAAAAACAAAACAGAAAAAAAATCAAAAACACCGTCTTGCCACCTTAACACATGTGTTGAGGTTATCATGGCCGTCCATTTTTGCATGGACGACCACGAATTCAAAAACATAACCTCTCATGTTGGGATATCCAACAGGAGGAGATCTATTTCTCATTTATCTTTAATATATTAAAAATCAGATGAGAATGAGAATCATTTTTACACAACTTTGACCACTTATTATTTTACAATTTCAAATCACACTTTGAGTCCTTTAATGGTGTATTATCATTGGTGTATTATCATTAGGCAATTTTTGTTTCTTATTTTCTCATAATTGTGGTGTATATCAAGCTTTTTAGAATTGTATTCTTCTTAATTTAAATTTTTTTATAAAGTGGATAATATTTTAAGTTACTTAATTTGTTAATAAATATATTAGGAAAATTCAATCATTTTAAAACAAACAAAACTTGTTATTAGTTTATTTTTCATATAAGATTAAAAAATAATATATTAAAAATAAGAAACTAAAAATTGTATCATTGATTGTGCCGTAGGCATATGTTCTTCTAAGATAAATAACGTATTTTGAGAAATTTTGGTGAGTAAGATTTATAAAAATAAAAATATTATTTTTTAATTTTATTTACAAATAAATATATTTTGTTGAATTTTTATTTAATAGACAAATAATATATGAAAAATAATCTAAATATAAAAAATGTACATATTAGCACTGCACATATAACTTAACTAGTATATATTAAAAGAGTCACTAGATACTTCAATCTTTCGACCTTCAAAACATAACGCTAGTAATTACTAACTTAACACTCACGTGCTATGCAAATCATGTAAAAAGTGCACTATCTACAACAAATTAGGGCACGAAATAGGGCCTTAAATCACGATCTTCAATAAATTATGGCAAGAAGATAGTGTAATTTGTGTGATTTAAACCCCAAATTTTCCCAAATTTGTGCCCTAGTTTCCTGAAGATAATGTGATTTTGTATTATCTAAGCCCCAATTTTGATCATGTGGCTATTCCATTAGTAATTACTAAATGGTGTTCGAATAGGGATTACGGGGTTTACTTTTCAAAGTTAAAGGAATAAAGTGTTTGTTTTCAAAACTTAAAGTTGATGGGGGCATTAGAGGCTTTTACCCCATATAGAACTATATGGCTCTCATAAAACACAATGTAATATAATTATATAATCTATAATATAGAGGCAAATTGGACAATTCATCTCCATTCCAAATTGCTCCCCATAATACGATTCATTGCGAATAGCTCAGAATAAGATTCAAGCGCAAAGCAATGGAATTCTGGTCAAAGGTGTAGGTAGGGCACATGCTAAGGCCATAGTAAATGGTGGAGTGAGAATGACTTTGTTAGATCTGATTTCCATTCTACAAAATAGACATGACATAATCGATTAAGTCATTCATATGTAATGAATATATAATTTACGATACAATATATACATGCTCTCTAAGTTAGTATCTAAATTTAACTTGTGCTTGATCTAAACAATAATTTATCTTTAACTCTACGAATTTTGAAACCTATAGATATCAAAATGATAAAAAAGAACACATATACGCTATGCCATATATAATTCATATATGAATGAGACTTTTATCACCCATGCATGATTTTTGAGTTGAAGCACATGAAGCCTACTAATTCGGATCAAACAATAAAAAATAAGAGGAAGCTACATGAAAAATATAAATTTAAATTCAGAGAAAAAAAAACAGAGATGCATGTTAGTCTCCACTAACCATGAAAATAGCTTTTTATATTATAGCCAAAGACGAAAACTAACTGCCAACTAAGGAAGCCTTCCCAGAATGTTAACTAAGAAAACTACCTCTGCGAATATTCCCCTTTCAAGTTAGAATTTTGTGCATTTTTTTAAGATAAAAGCAAAAGTTTTAATTTAATTTCCCCATGAATTTATTTGTATTTTAGTAAAAATAGTTAACGTCATGAAAGGCAAAGAAAAGCTTCCTGTTGGGGCAAACATGCACGAGCATCCCAATAAAATGGCAGATTTTACATGGAGCATGAGGACCGCACCTTCTCTAGCTCTCCTGAAAATGTTTTTAGTTATAGAGCACGTTTACTTTATAGTATGTTATTTACATGCATTTGTATGATTTTATATATGGATCACCTCAATCACATATTCATTTTTTATTTCAGTAATACATATGAAATCATAATCGTTCTTTTCTCAAATTGTCACGTAACGTTAATTAGACGGTGACTACAACAATTGATGTAATATTACTAAAAATGTAACTTCGTAGCTAAAATTATTATGTCAAGTTATTAAACATGTTTTTTATAAATGTGTACCCTATTTTGATTTATAATTAAAAATACATGTGTAAAATGTACCCCAATCTACCACGTATAAAATTGACAATAATAATAATTTCTCTCATTCCCTTAAAGTCGCAAAATTTACCTTTTTAATTTCAATCATTCTTATAATTACTAATTTTTTGTTTAGAATTATAACTTGAAATCTTACAAAACGTTATAAATATATATGAACTAAAATTTTAAATAGTAACTTGTCGCTCAACAAATTTTACATACCAAACAAAATAATCTAACATTGTAGTAAACACTTGTCACATGTTTTTAACATATAACTAAACATAAGTAATCTACTTTTAATATATATTATGTTCATTCAATTACAGTTTTCATCAATCTTAAGATTTCGATACTGATCTAACCTATCTATTGATGTTTTTTTATATCAAATAACCCGAAAGTTTTGAATAAAATTTTCTATCTAAATTTAACTTTTTCTGTTCCAAAAAGCATAATCTAATTTGTCCTCTTTTATTGTTTGATTCTTCGTGATTAAGCTAAGCTAATCTTCCATAGTACCCCTCTTTCTTCCTTAAGAGAAAGCAAGAAAAATTTCAGACCCCACATCCATGAACAATGCCATCAGACAAAAAGAGGAAGTAAAATAAAGTACCTTTTAATTGGACAAATATGCCCTTATCACTCCTCACTTTAAACCTGGTAGCCCCCACATGTCCATCTGATCCATCTATAAATACCACTCACCTATACTTCGTTCCTTCCCTTTTCCCCTCTCCTCCTCTCTCCGGTTCACTTTTCAGTATTTGATTCAGTAGCAACATTTGAAATGTTCTGTGGCGAAGAAACGGTTCGGTTTCAGTGTCCGGTTCCTGAGTCCGGTTTAACAACTGCTGAAATTCAAGAGCTTTTGTCACTATTCCAAGTAGAAGATGCGGTCAGTCCAAACTCCGGTTCACAGGGATCAAACCACACGGATAATTCGGTAGATATGGAGAGAAAAAGAAGACGGATGATATCAAACCGGGAATCAGCAAGGCGGTCTAGGTGGCGAAAGAAGAGGCATTTGGAGAACGTGACGGACGAAGTGAAGCAGTTGAAATTACGGAATCGGGAGCTGAAGAACAGGTTGGGTCAAGTAATGAACCAGTGCGACGTTGTACGGAAACATAATGAGCGGTTAAGGTCCCAATCTGTAGCTCTATGGGCTCGGCTTTCGGGTCTATATTCGATACTAACAGCCATGCAATCTTGTTAGAAACTTCGTTCTGAACATCACACTTCTTCTTTATGCATCAAAATGAAAATATAATTCTAGAGTGATAAAGTAATTGATCAAAAGTTAAGCGATCAAGTGACGTGACAATTATTTATAAGTTAATATTTTATAATTTATTAAAATGATCTGATGAATTAACTTAATAATAATTGTCACATAACTTGATCACTGAAAACTTGATCAATTACTTGATCGGTGTAAAACTACTCTTATTATAATTTGAGTTAATTTTGAGGTTTTGAACCATGTAAATTGTAATAAAGGATATAAATTTTTGGTTACAGCTTTTTAAGTGCTAGTTGTGTAAGAGCAAGTTTGGGCAATTGATAAGTAAAATGAGCTTGAGATTGAATTAATGTATTATCGTTAATAAATCAAGACCTTGATTTTATGAACAGTGGTCAAAGTTATAAATTTTTTAAAATTTAACAATATTATGACTCGAATCTATGAACTTGTGATGAGAGGTGTAACTTGTTGGAGAGAAAAGAAGAAGAGAAGAAAAATCAAAGAAAGATTGAAAATTGAATGAAAGTGTGTGATATGAAATAGAGTGAGAATTTGTCCCACATTGAAAACTCAATGATAGAATGTTGGGTTTATAAACTCAACATTCATGCCTTGGGTTTAGCCCCAAGGGGCACCCCACATTTTGTGGGGAAGAGAGAACCTAGATGGCACATGATCCTCCCTTCAAGCGCGCGCCGCCGCCGGCTCGGTTCGGTACGGTCAAAAGATTTATTTTTGAATAATTTTTTTTTGATTTATTTGGAGAGTGATTTACTTGGAGAGGAAGTAAATATATCCAAACAGAATCTGTAATTATCTGCAGAAGATAATTAAAATATCTCCATTATCCCACAATATCATCATAAACCTGATTCTAGTTTATGTTCTAGTTTGGCTTGCTCTCCAAGCTACAAATGTTATATATAGAATAGGGCATCATTAGCTTCGTTTAAGAGTAGAAAAACACGAACAAAAAAGCATCCTGCATATCGAGAGAAATATAAAGGAGTTCTGTGAGGGTCAAAGTAATCGGTTGTTGTACTCTGGCTTAGATCGTTGTATCCTGCATAGACGATTCGTCGTAGTCTCCAAGCACCCTGTGGAGGACGATTATTGTCTTTAGGACATTGCTTACGAGCAATCCTCGATCCACATCGTATTTTCTGTTCTTAATTTGCTGTAATCGTTTTTCTGTTTTATTTGTTTATTAGATAAAATAAATTTTGCTGTAATCGTTTCTGTTGCAATTAAGTTGTAATCGTCCCATATTTTCTTGTAATCGTTGGTTAATGAAAGCATCTTGTTCCATCTTTACACACAACAATCTAAAAACAATATCTATGGAACAATCTACTGGGATCAAGACTCTGCACGCTGAGAAACCAGAAAAATGAAAAGAAAGCGATGTGGGCAACCTACGGGATGAAAGCTAATGTGGTAGAAGGAAACAAATCCAATCCACCGGACAAGAAAAGAAAGATATCGACGAGCAATTCTTAAAAAGGTAATTCAGATAAAGGCATTAAGGGCAGTTGCTAGGTGTGCGGTAAAGCCGGACATAAAGCAAAGGACTACCAGTTTAAGAAAGATCAAAATGACGGTAACCAAACCCGTAACAGCGGGAAAACAAACCAAGCAAATATGATAGAGATAGATGATCTCTGTGCAATGATTTCTGAGATCTGTATGGTCACTGATGCCAAGGAATGGTGGGTCGACACTGGTGCTACGAAGCACGTGTGCAGTGACCGAACCATCTTTTCAACTTATGCTGAGGTTGATAAAGATGAGGTTCTCTATATGGGGAACGCCTCAGAAGCTGCTGTTAAGGGAAAAGGGAAAGGTTGTGCTGAAATTCACATCCGAAAAATAACTTACTCTCCTAGACGTCCTGCACGTGCCTGAAATTCGTAGAAATTTGGTTTCAGGATCTCTTTTATGTAAAAGTGGATTTAAGCTTGTCTTTGATGCTGTCAAGTTTATTCTGACTAAGGGAGGGATGTTTGTTGGGAAAAGTTATAGTTTTGATGGTTTTTTTAAACTTAATGTGTCTGTTGTAACTCCTACAATTGTTAATAAGAATTCTGTTGCTTCTTCCGTTTATATCGCTAAACTTTCTAATATTTGGCATGCTAGATTAGGTCATGTTAATTTTCGTTCCTTATGACGTATGATTAATTTAGAACTTCTACCTAGATTTAACCTAGAAAAAGGAAATAAATGTGAAATATGCGTAGAATCTAAATTTGCAAGAAAATCATTTAAATCTATAGAGAGAACGAATGGCCTACTTGATTTAATACATAGTGATTTATGTGATTTAAAATTAACTCCTAGTAGGGGATGTAGAAAATATTTTTACATTTATTGATGATTTCAGTAAATATTGCTATGTATATCTACTTCATTCAAAGGATAAGACTTTGGATATGTTTAAGACATACAAGTATGAAGTTGAAAAATAACTTGATAAATATATCAAAGTGCTTAGATCTGACCGGGGTGGAGAATATGAATCCACTATGCTGTCTAAATTCTGTGCTCTACATGGAATGTGCATCAAACTACAACACCTTACATGCCTCAACAGAATGGGGTGGCTGAAAGGAAAAATAGAACTCTGAAAGATATGGTGAACTGTATGTTGAACAGTTCTGGATTACCCCAAAATTTGTGGGGGAATGCCTTGCTTACAGCAAACATCATACTTAACAGGATTCCACATAAGAAGACTAACAAGTCTCCTTCTGAAGAGTGGAAAGGGAAGTTACATTCCTATAAAATCCTAAAAGTGTGGGGATGTCTCGCAAAGGTACAAATACCATTGTCAAAGAGAGTAAAGCTTGGACCTAAGACAATAGACTGTGTTTTCATTGCATATGCATTGAACAATGCTGCATATAGATTTTTGGTTATTAGGTCAGAAATTTTTGACATAAGTACCAACTCTATTATGGAGTCTGTCAATGCAGAATTATTTGAGAATGTGTTTCTTTTTAAGGAAGGAAGACACAGTCAAAATGTCAAACGAGGATTAGAAGAAAAATTTTCTAGAGCTCAGATTGATGAAGAATCTGAACCTGAGCTTAGAAGAAGTAAAAGAGCTAAAACGAGTACCTCATTTGGCCTAGAGTTTCTAACATACCTGACGGAGGCCGAACCTCAAACTTATAAGGAGGCAATGTCCAACCCTGAGGCTCCTTTTTGGGATGAATCAGTCGATAATGAGATAGATTCCATAATGCAAAATAATACATGGATGTTGGTTGATCTCCCTCTTGGGAATAAACCAATAGGCTGTAAATGGATCTTTAAAAGAAAGCAGAGAGCTGATGGTACTATTGAAAAGTACAAAGCTCAGTTGGTAGCTAAAGGATACCGACAGAAGGAAGGTATAGATTTTTTCGATACCTATTCTCTAGTGACGAGAATCACATCTATTAGGATGCTGATTGCACTTGCAGCTTTGCATACTTTGGAAATTCATCAAATGGATGTAAAGACTGCTTTCTTAAATGGAGAATTGGACGAAGAAATCTATATGGAACAGCTTGAGGGGTTTGTGGTTAAAGGCCAAGAACAAAAGGTCTGTAAACTTGTTAAATCACTTTATGGATTAAAACAAGCACCGAAGCAATGGCACGAGAAGTTTGATCATACAATGTTATTTGATGGATTCAAGATAAATAAGTGTGATAAATGTGTCTACATTAAAGGTACTAATGATCAGTTTGTCATAGTATGCTTGTATATAGATGACATGCTTATAGTGGGATCAAACAAGGATATAATATCCTCTACCAAGAGGATGTTGAATTCTAAATTTGACATGAAAGACTTAGGTCAAGTAGATGTCATTCTTGGAATTCAAATAAAGAGAACAGAAAATGAATATATCCTTACCCAGTCTCACTATGTAGCAAAGATTTTGAAAAGGTTTGGGCAATATGAAAGCAAACCTGTTGTAACTCCTTTCGATCCAAATTGTAAGTTAAGGAAGAATAATGGAGTTGGAGTATCTCAATTGGAGTACTCACAAATAATTGAAAGTTTAATGTATATCATGAATTGCACCAGACCTGATATAGCCTATTCAGTTGGAAGGCTGGCAAGATATACGAGTAATCCTGGACGTGATCACTAGAGTGCATTGGTGAGAGTACTAAGGTACTTAAAATTCACAATTAACCACAGACTACATTACTCAACATATCCACCAGTGATAGAAGGATTTAGTGATGCTAACTGTATATCAGACAGTGAAGAGACTAAATCTACTAGTGGATATATGTTCACCCTAGGTGGTGGAGCTATCTCGTGGAGGTCTACTAAGCAGACCTGTATAGCTCATTAAACCATGCCTTGGGGTTAGCCCCAAGGGGAACCCCACATTTTGTGGGGAAGAGAGAACCTATATGGCACATGGTCCTCTCTTCATGCGCGCGCCGCCGCCGTCTCGGTTCGGTACGGTCAAAAGATTTATTTTTGAATAAATTTTCTTTCATTTATTTGGAGAGTGATTTACTTGGAGAGGAAGTAAATATATCCAAACAGAATCTGTAATTATCTGCAGAAGATAATTAAAATATCTTCATTATCCCATAATATCATCATAAATCTGATTCTAGTTTATCTTCTAGTTTGGCTTGCTCTCCAAGCTACAAATGTTATAAATAGAATAGGGCATCATTAGCTTCGTTTAAGAGTAGAAAAACACGAACAAAAAAGCATCCTGCATATCGAGAGAAATATAAAGGAGTTCTGTGAGGGTCAAAGTAATCGGTTGTTGTACTCTGGCTTAGATCGTTGTATCCTGCATAGACGATTCGTCGTAGTCTCCAAGCACCCTGTGGAGGACGATTATTGTCTTTAGGACATTGCTTACGAGCAATCCTCGATCCACATCGTATTTTCTGTTCTTAATTTGCTGTAATCGTTTTTCTGTTTTATTTGTTTATTAGATAAAATAAATTTTGCTGTAATCGTTTCTGTTGCAATTAAGTTGTAATCGTCCCATATTTTCTTGTAATCGTTGGTTAATGAAAGCATCTTGTTCCATCTTTACACACAACAATCTAAAAACAATATCTATGGAACAATCTACTGGGATCAAGACTCTGCACGCTGAGAAACCAGAAAAATGAAAAGAAAGCGATGTGGGCAACCTACGGGATGAAAGCTAATGTGGTAGAAGGAAACAAATCCAATCCACCGGACAAGAAAAGAAAGATATCGACGAGCAATTCTTAAAAAGGTAATTCAGATAAAGGCATTAAGGGCAGTTGCTAGGTGTGCGGTAAAGCCGGACATAAAGCAAAGGACTACCAGTTTAAGAAAGATCAAAATGACGGTAACCAAACCCGTAACAGCGGGAAAACAAACCAAGCAAATATGATAGAGATAGATGATCTCTGTGCAATGNTTTATTTTTGAATAAATTTTCTTTCATTTATTTGGAGAGTGATTTACTTGGAGAGGAAGTAAATATATCCAAACAGAATCTGTAATTATCTGCAGAAGATAATTAAAATATCTTCATTATCCCATAATATCATCATAAATCTGATTCTAGTTTATCTTCTAGTTTGGCTTGCTCTCCAAGCTACAAATGTTATAAATAGAATAGGGCATCATTAGCTTCGTTTAAGAGTAGAAAAACACGAACAAAAAAGCATCCTGCATATCGAGAGAAATACAAAGGAATTCTGTGAGGGTCAAAGTAATCGGTTGCTGTACTCTGGCTTAGATCATTGTATCCTGCATAGACGATTCGTCGTAGTCTCCAAGCACCCTGTGGAGGACGATTATTGTCTTTAGGACATTGCTTACGAGCAATCCTCGATCCACATCGTATTTTCCGTTCTTAATTTGCTGTAATCATTTTTCCGTTTTATTTGTTTATTAGATAAGATAAATTTTGCTGTAATCGTTTATGTTGCAAGTAAGTTGTAATCGTCCCATATTTTCTTGTAATCGTTGGTTAATGAAAGCATCTTGTTTCATCTCTACACACAACATAACTAATATACCAAATCATCACGTTAATTAATGATCTAATAAATTAACTTAATAATAATTATCACATAACTTGATCACTGAAAACTTGATCAATTACTTGATCAGTGTAAAACTACTCTTATTATAATTTGAGTTAATTTTGAGGTTTTGAACCATGTAAATTGTAATAAAGGATATAAATTTTTGGTTACAGCTTTTTAAGTGCTAGTTGTGTAAGAGCAAGTTTGGGCAATTGATAAGTAAAATGAGCTTGAGATTGAATTAATGTATTATGGTTAATAAATCAAGACCTTGATTTTATGAACAGTGATCAAAGTTATAAATTTTACTAAATTTAACAATATTATGACTCGAATCTATGAACTTGTGATGAGAGGTGTAACTAATGTACCGAATCATCACGTTAATTAATTATATCAAACTAAACAATGCCACTATTTATTAGCATACTCGTAGTTGCATGTATAACTTTGTTTAGACAATTTCTTTTACATATTTACAATTTTCTATGAGGGTTGAGGGTACTATGATACATGAATCTATAATATCACGGTGCGGTTAGGAACTGTGGAAAGTTTTGAATTTAAAATAACAATTCATCTTGTCATATTTTTATTGGACAGTTAAGATTGTGTGACTTTGATGATTATTCATCCGTAAAAAAAATTATGAAAGAAGTTATTTTATTACGAGATCTATTGATATAAAGTTATGTGATAGTTATTACATATTTTTTTTGTTGTTCCTCTACTTTATTAATTTAAAATTATAGTATACGCATAAGGAAAAATAAAAAAAGTAGACTAGTATTAAATGAGTCCTTAGGATTATAAGTTATTTCGATTTTAGAGATAAAAGAAACAAGAGACTCTCGTGCGAAAATTCTTTATACTAAGAAAAGCTTCTGACAGTAACATATACCCACTCATACAGGTACGTAGTGTACATTAGTAGTAATACTACCCTTTTACAAAATCTAAACAAAATTGACTGGGCAAAATGAGTTATCGTATAGAATGTGTAATGTTAAAACTTTAAACATTATATATAAGAATAAAACGTGATATAAAGATTGTATTTTTTTTTACGAATTTCTTAGTTTAGAACTACTCAATAGCTAGAGAGAATCAAGAACCAAGTTATATTATATAATAATTTTAATTAAAAGGATAAATATATTAAAAAAAAGATATACAATATATGAGAGGCAATACCTCAGGAATAACAAAAAAAAATCAAAAGAACTGAAATAAGACACACGTACTGGTTAAATTTAATCATGTACACAGATTTCAGTTCTCATAAAGTCTAGAGAAAGTTATCTATCCTGTGAGTATGTAAATCATTATCCATTTAGAAGAAAATAATAATGTAACTAATTATAACGTTATGAAATTAAAAAGTAGATAATTAGATAATGTGTACTAACAAAACTTGTAACGAAATTTATAACAAATATTTTTTTATGCTTGTATATAGGGGATTGGAAACGGACTCTGCCGTTGCTAGCCAACGGCATAGTCTGAAGTTGGATCAAATCTGACCGTTCAATCAAATCTAAACGGATTAGTTCTGGTCTAACAACTTTTGTATTAAAATATTAATTTTTTAAATTAATTTTTTTTCTTTTTACATTTTTTTAACATATCTGGTCTATCTGAACGGATCTGATTCAAAATTTATCTTCCTCATTTATTTAACAATGATAAAGAATCTAGATCGATAGAGAGTGTTATCACGATGGATTATTTTTGTCAAAGTAATCTGGAGTGCTGAATTTTTCCAACTTTTAGTGTACATTCTAATTATTTTTGACGTTTTTTTACCCTATTAAAATTTTAAGAGTGACCCACTGTTTTTAGGTTTGTTTTTTTAGTAATTATATCAATTATAATCCTATAACTTTTTTTCGGTCTTAACTTTTTTACTTAAAATATCTAATTCCAATTCCCTCATCCTCTTCCCTCGTTCTATATTTGAGATGTCCTCTAAATTCCTAGTTTTCATCTCTTCTAGCTCTACGGCTTTAGCTGACCCTTTAGTGCAATGAAATTCATAAAAAAATTGACTTCCCAATAAGATGGACATTAGTCGATGAATAATCTTGATTAGTTATATTGAATAAAATTTGTTTAATATTATATGATTTAAATATAAAAATCGTGAAGAGAGTTGAAATTTTTGTAAATTCAGGGACAATAGTAATTTTAAATTTTAATGAAGAGTTTTCCATGGCGGTATTGGGTCAAAAGTTAATGTTATTGATTTATCCCAAATCGGTTGTAGAAGAGAGTGATAGTCAGTTTATAAGTTGAGAGAAAATCCCACCTCTCAAACTAGTTTTTGAGTTTGAGAATGTCCAACAACATCCAATGCTAGTATCAAAGCCAAGTCTAGGTTTATCTAGCAAATCTCCAACCCAACCTAAGTGAAGTGAGTCGTTGGCCCTCCGACTCATAACTTGATGTATGATGAATCTAGGTGATATGAGTCGTTGGCTCCCCGACTCACGACCCGATGTATGGTGATTGAATGAAGTAAGTTGATGGTTATTGGACTCAGGATCCTATGGTTGGTGAATCCGGGTAGTGAGAGTCAATGGTTATTCAATTCAAAACATGATGCGTGAGAGGAGAGATTGTTGGAGTTATCTGATATAATTTATGGAAGTGACTAGTAGTCAGTTTATAAGTATTAGAAAATCATCATCTTTTAAGTTAATTTTTGAGATTAAGAAAAACTAATGACAACTAACAAATATTACAAAACGACAGTCTTGAGGTTTCGAAAGCTTAAAATTGACCACCAAAAGAATAAGCTAGAGGTGCATGAATTGTAAAAAAAAAATAAAAAAGGAAATTTGATGCCGATTCTTTAAAGCCCAAAGAATATACGCCTCACAAACTTCAAAATGGAGGCCCCCTTGTAATCCAAGTGCACGGTATGGATTTGAGTAATGGATATGTAGCCCCAATCGGATCAACAAAAGCTATGAACATGCAGATAAAGCAAAAAAGATAACAATATTTCCTTATCTCACACCCAGAAAAAGATAATTATAAAAAAGTTGACTATAAATCTATTTTTCGTCCATGAGACCAAAATTTGACCAATCATTGAAAAGAAATAGCCTTAATATGTGCCTTTTTATGACAGATAATATAGCATGTAACGTGTCATGAAATAGTTGTACTTTGCATGTTTTATGTTTGTTGAAATGTCAATGAGACGTTGTCATGGTATTCTTTTAGTGACTATTGCTAGTCTCGGCTCTTTCTTCATGGCCAAGTTCCAAAGAACTTGCCGACGAAAGATTGAAAGACCCAGCCAAACAGAAGTCAGATATCTAGGTCGTTGTATAAAAAACAGTCTAAGTAGTCGTGGTAAAAAATTAAAAGAATAAATTTTATTTAAATCATAAAATTTTTATCCATCAATTCTTCCACATAACGATCGTCTCTCCTTTAAAATTAAAAGTATATAACTAAGAAAGTTAAAAGATAAAACTCGTTTTTTGATGCAGGGGAGGATTAGATTAGACGGCCAACAGAAATCCATATATGCAACACTTCTTAGTAAATCCATGGACTTTGTAAATGATTTTTTTATATGCAAAATATTTATGAACAAATAATAAAAATCATAATTTAAAGAGATAAAGAGAGAATAAAGACACCATCATTTACGTGAAAAATCTTTAAAGGAAAAAAAAATCATGGAAAGATTATTGATATTCACTTGTGTAAAGATTTTACATAGTTGTTGATGAGATGATAGAGAAAGGGCAAGGCATTTAGTTAAGGTTTGCTTATGTCCTCTTTTTTTTCATGTACTTGTACTTATAGGCCTGATGATAACAATAATAATAAAAAAAATGATCACACATCATATGCTTTCAGCTGATATGATTAATTTCAGGCGTGGACTCATTTAATTTGCTTATTCCTTTCAGTTTGTTGTCCTCAGTCTGTCAGTCACTCAATCAGTCATAACCACTTGGTGGTTTCTCGTAGTTCGGGTCAATCAAGCACAGCCACTTGGTGGCCATTCTGGATTCTTTTCATTCGTTCTTGTTATTCTTTCGGTCTTTTCTGTCCCAGAGGCGTTGGTCCCCCCAGTCTTTTCCTGTTCTCGTAGGTGTGGGTTCCCTCGTCAATCTGTTCTCGTTTAACCAATCGCATTTTCTTCCCGTTCTTGCATAGTTCAGCGAGTGTTTTGCCCATTCAGGTAATTCTCCATGTCTCAGGTTCCTTTTTCCTATTTCAGAGGTGCAGGTCCCCCGTCAATCTTTTCCCATTTTCTAAAGTGTGGGTCCCACGCCAGCCTTTTCCCGTTGACCAGTCAGCTTTTCCTGTCGACCGATCTGATTTTCCTGTTCTGGTGCTCTTTCCAGCTTTCTAAGGGCGTTCAGTTTGTTCTTTATCCATTTACGAGTTTCTTACGACTCCAGTCGCCTTTCCTATTTTCCCGCATGCTTTTTGTTAGTTCTTTGATCAGTCATCTTTGTCCACGTGACAGTGAGTATGTTTTACCTGTTCACACCCTTTAAAACATACTTACATTTTCACATTCTGAAATGTTTGTTTACAGATGGATGTTGAGTTATGCCTAAATTTCTAGTAAAGTGTGTAGTTATGCCTAAATTTCTTCTTCTCCTTTTGTTTACATGAGTAAAAGCTTACATAAAAGAGATCAAAGTTATATATATCTACTCCGTACTAAAGTTATATTTTTTTCTCTTTCTTTCTTCCTTTTTCTTTTTTATTTTCTCTATGAAACTTCATTTTCATATAAGAGAACAAACAAGGCAATAAAAGAAAATTTTCTTATGATTTACAGTGATTTTGAAAAAAATCAAAGCAGCCGTTTTTCTTTTTTCCCACGACGGTGCACTACACCACCCGCAGTCGGGCTTCTCGACGGTGGGTGCATGCAACTCCACCCGCCATCGGACTCCCCGATGGCTGGTACATGGTACCCCACCACCGTTAGGCTCCCCGGCAGCAGGTACATGGTACCCCACCCGTCACTGACCCTCCCCAGTGGCAGGTCCATAGAACCCACCCGCCAGCGGCCGGTGTACTAGCTCGCTCACCTTCGACCTTCCCGAAGGCAACACAATGGGGGGTTTCCTGACAGAGACGCATTGCATCTTCGGACCATCCGTTATCATAAGGGGCACATATAAAGTGCCTAAGGAGGTCATACCCTTAAAAGAGGTTTTCTTCTCTTGGTACAACATAATATTATCTTAATCCTCTTGGACCACAACCTTAAGATTGTTCTCAGGCAAAGAATAACCTTCTAGCATTTGTCACTAAGCTTGAAGTCGGGTCACAATACTTAACATATAATCTCGACAATGGGTTCGCTACCTTTATAAGTCCAGGGGCAACCCTTACAATTGTTGTCATTGGGTACGCCGCATTTATACTTAAACGACGTCATTTACAAACATATATGCTATCATTCTACATTGACTTTATCGTGCCATGTAGGCGCCATTCGGACCTGTCTTTGAGTGTCACGTGTATATCTCAGCACGTCATTCATGATTATGTGGCTCACTGTTTACAAAGAGCATATATAGCACTTTATGATAAATAATAATTAATGTAGTAAATTAAATTAAATCAAATAATTTTCACTATTTAAATATTTACTAGTTTACCTTCTCTTTTATAGTTTAATAATTGTCCTCTCTCTCCAATGTAGCTTAAATTCATTTATTGTGTTTGTTGAGAGATTCAGGGGGGACATTTTTGAAACTTTAACATTTTAGGAAAGAGGAGAGAAAGTATTGGAGAGTGTACAAGAATTGTTTTAGAAAATTTTCAACATACCGCAGTAGTATATATATTTGATATATTATATCTAACATATATTATACTTATTATATGTGTCATATGTATTTATATATTACTTATATATGCTAGATACTTTAGTATATCATTCATATATGTTATATATATATGTATGCTAGATACTTAAGTACATCATGTATATTATAATTATTAATATATATATACATACACACACGTTATATAGACCCGTATATGTAACATATATATGTATATGTTATATACATTACATCATATATATATATATACCAACGTACGTGTATATATGTTATAATATATAATATATCACACACATATGAGGTATCTACATATATACTATGTACAGTAGTGTATATATCTACACGAGATTTTTAGTTTTGATTTTTTTAGGAAATTTTTTGGAGATGGAAATTTTTTGAAATATATCGTATGTTTGAGTGTGTATGCGTATGAAAGAGAGTGAGGGAGAGAAATTTGAAGAGAGAGTGAGAGACAAAAACGGGTACGGTAGGAATCAAAACCTCAAGTTTTGCTTCTATTTAGTGGATTCATAATAAGTGATTATATTTTATGGTTATTTAAGGTGTAGAACATTTTTGTATTATGTTTCCATTATTTAGCTATGTGTAGAAATCTCTTTATTTTTAATATATATTTAGGAAAAACTACGAGGATGGTCACTTCGACCATCTAAATAGTTAAATGGTCAGTTAAAAAGTTAACAAATATGACTGGTCGGACCTACAATAATGAAAAATGGTAGAGCAATTTACTCTTTTGTCCGCATAAAATATAAGGATACATGAAAAAAATTGATATAGTTTTAATAACGGCTCTCTGGCGTGTCACCCTACACGAGACACATTTGTGCGGAGCGACTGACCTGACGCTCTGCATTAAGTATAGTTATTTATTATATTTTTAATTGCCTTTTTAAAATCTGATTATACATTGTGCACATCATTGTGCAAAATTGATGTGTACAATGGATTCGTCTCCTTCGAAAAACTTAGAACGAATGGAGCAATAAAAAAATCGTGACATGATTAGAGATGTTTACGGGATTTGATCAGATTTTTCAGAGAAAATCAAACCAAAACTAACCCTGACTTTCATTTCCGTTCGGTTTAGCGATTCGGCTACAGTCCGTGTACATATCCACACAAATTCAGACAAAATAAAAAACATGATGGCTTTAGGACATAATTCATAAAATAACCAAAAGTTATTTCTAACTTTCGAACAGATTCATAAAATACACAATTTCTCAGATAGAAATTTACAATTTCTTAGAACAGATTCACCTCAAGTTCTCAGATTCACAAAACCCTCCACAACCCTACATAGATTCACAAAACCCACCTCCATTTTGCAGACAGTAGAGCATAAATTTCATAAACCCTATAAAACCTGACACAGATTCAATCCTAACCTCAAATTTCAGACAGAACAGATCTAAGATAGAGTAGTAAAGGGATTCGACACTTCCCTTTATCTTAAATTTGAGACAGAGAAACCTATATCCTCAAGTTAGAGACACGAGAGAGAAAGAGGAAGAACAAGAACTGAGATTCTAGAGAACTAAGATTTTGAAGAAGTAAAGCAGGTAGTGGGCAATTTTAGAGAACTGAGATTCTGAGAAGGCAGAAGGAATTCAGGAAGAAGGAGAAAGAAGAAAGAAGCAAGAGTTGTGCTATATCGCCTTTCGAAGAAGCGAAAAGGCAGCGCGTTCGATGCTTTTGGAGAAGAAGGTAGTCGCGTCCAGTGCTTTTGGAGAAGGGAGACAAATGAGACCTAACTAAATTTTTAAGGGTTATTTGTAAATATATACTATTTCTATGTTTATTTAAAAAAAACATTTTCTTAAATATAAGAAAAGTGTATCTTGACTCACCGATCAAATAAATTAATGTATTCTTTTTCTTATTTTTCTAATACGCATATCAAATCAATTTAAGCACATATTCTTCTCTCTTCTTCAACGAAAATCATTCTCATTCTTCTTCTTCTACTTCTTCTTCAGTGAGACTCTATGATTCTTTAGTGAGAATGAGACATATTCCTCTTCTTCTTTTTCAGCGAGACCTATTTTTTTTTTCTTTTTCAGCGAGACCTATTTTTTTTTTCTTTTTCAGCGAGACCGATTCTTCTTCCTCTTCTTCTTCAACGAAACTCATTCTTCTTCTTCTTATTCTTCTTTAGAAAGACATGCTCATTCTCCTATTCTTTTGGATGTAGAAAAAGACTCGAATAATTACCCGATTACAAACTAGTAGAATAAAAATAACTACTTAAAAGGTTCAAGTAGTCATAAATAAATATTTGAATCCTTCAAGTAGTCACCTAGTGTTTGGATTACTGATTGGTAAAAAAAATAACTACTTGAAGGGTTCAAGTAATCATAAACAACTACTTGAATCCTTCAAGTAGTCACCTAGTATCTGAGTTGCTGACTAAAAAAATAACTACTTCAACCATTCAAGTAATCAACGTTCTCATTCTCCTATTTTTGGACGTAAAAAATGGCTCAAGTAATTACCAGATTACTTACTAGCAGAATAAAAATAACTACTAAGTTCAAGTAGTCATAAACAAATACTTGAAGCCTTCAATAGTCACCTGATGTCTGAATTGCTGAGTGATAAAAAATAACTACTTGAAGAGTTCAAATATTCATAAAAAACTACTTGAACATTTTCAAGTACTCAACGTTCCCAACCTACCTCAGAGGTCTTTTTCCTAATACATATCTTATTAACAAAAAAATACTCAACGTTCCATTCTCCTATTTTTTAGATACAGATAGAGGCTCAAGTAATTACCTAATTGCTTTTTGACAGAATAAAAATGATTACTGGCAGAATAAGTAAATAACTACTTGAACCCTTCAAGCAGACACCTGGTGTCTGGGCTGCTGACTGAAAAAAAACTACTTGAAGTAATCAAGTAGTCATAAATAACTACTTGAATCCTTCAAGTAGTCACCTGGTGTCTAGGCTGCTGACTGAAAAAAATAACTCATTCTCCTATTTTTTTGGGCGTAGAAAAAGGCTTAAGTAATTACATGATTGCTTACTGCCAGAATAAAAACAACAACTTGAAGGGTTCAAGTAGTCATAAATAACTGCTTGAACCCTTCAAGTAGTCACCTAGTGTCTAGGTTGTTGACTGATAAAAAAACTATTTGAAGGATTCAAGTAGTCATTAACAACTACTTGAACTCTTCAAGTAGTCACTTTCAAGAAGAGATGATTAGATTGGTTTGATATATGCATTGGAAAGGAAATAGAGATGATGAGGGAAGTCGTGGTGAACACAGTTTGGCTGGTTCGGTTAGTGTGCTAAAATCAAACTGAACTGAAACATTCGGTTTGGCTATATGTCAAACCCGAACCAAACCGTGAGTTTTGATTCGGTTCGGTATTATTAATTAAAAAATAATTATTAAATGATATTATTGAAAAAATAATAAAAATCAAATTTTGTATCAGTTCAGTTCGGTTCGAGATGAAATTATATATATATATATATATATAATATGAATTTAAGGTTTCGGTTCGGTTCGATTTGATTTTGAATACCCCTACAGGGAAGAGAGAGATTGTAAGTCGTTGATTTGGTTTGGTGAGCCAGGGATATAATATTTTGATATTTGAAAATGGGGTACAATTTTTCTTATTAAACTTGGTGTAAAATATTTTTCCGGTGAGGAAAGAATCAATTATTAAAACAAAATTTATAAGAGTAAAAAGAATAAGAACTCAATAGTTTGAGAGCTTATATTCGATTAATTTTTCTGAGGTGATGCACACCCCTATTTATACACAAATTTCTCAATAAAGATTACAACAAATTCTCCTATCTCATAGCTGATAAAGGGGAATTGATAAGCTTTTAAAAAGAATATTCTCATATTAAATCCTTTTAATCGGCTAGTTGATCTTACGATTCTCATTCTTTTTTTCCTCTACAATGAATCTTTAGTCCTGATCTTGCCAGTTGTAGGATAAGATTTAGTCTGTTCATTGACCTCCATTACACTCAACGTAATTTCATTCATTGAGATGTAGTGATTGTCACCTCTATTATCATGTCTTCTGTTCTCGTTATACACGTTAAGACATGTCTTGATGGTCTGTAATAAATGCTTCGTTTGTCATTTCATTTCTTCTTTTTGCTGAGACTCCTAAAAAATGCACAACGCGACTTCCTAAGTGATTCTTCGTTTGTTATCTGTTACTCATAATTTCTTTTAGTCGTTACGTCTTCCTGTTTTCAATTTTCATTATTGGGAACGCGGCGTGAATTTCAAATCCGCCATCTGACAAAGCATGCCTTCTTTTCTTGCCACTGTCATTTTATCATTCGTCAGTTCTTAAGACGGTTTGTCTTATCACGCTATCAGTCGTGTCTCTCACCCTTCAAGTCCCTACAAATATCCATTCATTGCCTTGTTTAATAATTTATGAAGTATTTTGAAATTTCCTTTGACGTCCCAGCCTATTTAAGGTTCTTCTTACTTCATTTTTCCATCACTTTCCATCTTCATTCTTGTAAGTTCTTCTCTACCTCTTCTTCTGGCGTTCGATCTGGTTCTAGGTATGTTTTGGTTTTAGAAGAATTTTTCTTCAGACTTTCTTTTCACTCTCAATGAAAACACCAAAATATAAAAGATTTTTCTAGTGATGGAAGAATCAATTACTAAAACAAAATTTGTGAGAGTAAAAATAATAAGAACTCAACAGTTTAAGAGCTTGTATTTGATTAATTTTTCGGTGGTGATGCACACCCTTATTTATACATAAATTTCTCAATAAAGATTACAACAAATTCTCCTATCTCGTAGCTGATAAAGGGGAATCGATAAGCTTCTAAAAGGAATATTCCTAGATTAAATGCATATCTTAACCGCCTACTTGATCCTACGATTCTCATTCCCTCTTTTCGCTGAGTTGAATCTCCGGTCCTGATCTTGCCACGTGTAGGATAAGATTTAGTATGTTCACTTGGAAATGGTATAACTTTCCAAATAACCCATTTTAAACTTATATATTGAGGTAGAGATTCAAAACAGCATCGTATTAAATGGTTTAGAAGAGGGAAAAAATGATGTCGTTTTGTACATAAGTTTCGGTTCGGTTCAGTTTAAAAACTCATAATTTTTTTAATTGAATCAAACCGAAAGAACTTGTAGAACTAACCAAACCGATCATTTTAGGTTTGGTAATATTTTCTCACTCCTAGCCATGATTGAACTCGTTTGAAAGGGATAAAGAGAACGCAAGAAAGAAAAGATTGCAAAACTGAAAGAGAAATCTTCATGGAGGCCATGGTCGAAATTCTTTGTAGACGTCATGGAAGAACTCCTTTACGAGGTAGAAAGAGAAATCATGAAGCAGAGAGACAGAAAATACAGACGCCATGATAGAACCCGACAGAGATGCTAACACAGAGAGAGAGAGATATTCTATAAAAATAGAGAAATTGAAAACGAGAAGGACAAAACAGAGAGAATGATAAATATTTAATATATCATGAGGCCTACCTGTCATATTTGGCAAAAATGAAGAAGTTATGGGTCATTTATTTAAAGTGGAACCCAAATATTATATAAAAAGTTTTACCGAGATAAAACACGGGAAATTTTCAATTTTCATCAACTTTGGTGGGTGTATTTAACAAAATGTCCCTTTTTTTTCTTAAATTGTAGGGATGGCAAAAAATTGCACATGTTAAAGCTGGAGCAGTTAAAATCTTACTATTTTCCTAGTTTTCCCTTCTCTATCATGAGCCACAATAGTGGAAATGAGCAGTTTTTAAATTTGGCAACCCTACTGTAAAGCGCTTCTTCCTTCCTCATCGGAATAAGTTGCGATTTCTTAACAACCCTATTGTAACGATCTTTATTTTTTATATGAGGGATTCGATCTGATATTATTTTTTGGATTCAAGCCTTCTGCTTTTGGTGAACTACTACTGTTTTACAGCGAGCTGCTGGTTGTTATTCTTCTCCGGCGAGCTACTTCCGTCGCCTTTTCTGCTTATTCTTCTCCAGTGATATGAGTTATATTTCTTGATTTTCCACATTATTAAGTTTTCTTTGTAATTTCTTGTTTTATATTGTTTAGAAAATTTGTGATTTACATTGCAATTTCTTGCAATTTCGTTATTTCCAGATTTTCTAAGTAGAAAATTTACGATTGTTTATCTTCTATTTATTTTTTCTACATTGATTTGTTCTTTTAGTTTGTGTTCTTGTTTAGAGAATGTTCTTGTTAGATTATGTACATTGTTTTATTTGAGTCTATGTATTTTCTTTCCACATTATTAAGTTTTCTTTGTTATTCTTTTCAGACAAACATTATTCTGAGTCTTGCCTCTGTATACTAGTAACTAAATTATATACTGTCAGTACCAATTTTATGTACCATCTTATTGTTTTTCTAAACTTTATGAATCTTTGTATTTTCAGGCATGCCGAAGGTTCCTATTATTTTGTTTTATGATGGTAGGTGGTGTGATACCAATACATATGTGGATAACAAATTAAAACTGGCTTTTGTTGATGAGGATTCAACATTTGGAGTTCTATTAGATTTGGTTATACGTGAATTATGTTTTTCTACTACATGAGAAAATATAGTTATGAAGGTTGTTCTTAGTGTTGGGACGACATCTTATAATGTGTTGGAGTTGAAGGATGATAGTGACGTTTCATGGTTTATTTCTTTTGCAAAAAATGTCTATTGTCCATTAGTTGTCGAGATTGGTCAAAATTTACAAATTTCAACTATGGCTAATGCTAGTTGTTCTAGGGTCGACACAGTTGTTTCTACTGCTAGCAATGTTCTTGTTGATCAACCATCTGATTGTCGTTTCATTGAGACTGTTGATGTGGAGAATGCTCCAACTGATTTTCATGTTATAGAGGGAGATCTGTTTGGTAGTAAGGTAGAGTTAAAGAAAGCAATTCAAGTGGTTACTTTAAAAAATAACTTTCAATTTAAGATGAAGAAGTCTATTGGTGAACGTTTTGTGGCAATACGTGTTGATGACTCTTGTTGTTGGTATTTGCGTGCTTCGAGGTATATGCATAGTATTTTGTGGATGGTTATGAAGTATACTAGTGAACATTCTTGTTCATTAGATATTATACAAAGTGATCATAGGCAAGCTAGTGCTATCGTGATCAGTGAGTGTTTAAGGGAAAATTATAAGGTTGGTTGCTTACATAAAAGTCGTCCAAAGGAGATTGTTGACCACATGCGTGCGAAACATGGTATCCATGTTAGTTATCATAAAGCTTTGAGGGGGAAAGAAATTGCCATGGATTTTGTTTTGGGATACTCCTGAAGAATCATATGCTGATATTCCTTCATTTTTTTACAGCATTGCGTGAAACTAATCCTGGTATGACATAGTTACTCATGCTCAGTAAATATAGCATATAGTTTAGTTACTATTATTTTACTTTTTATTGCTTTGTTTCAAGTTCCGTTACCGATTATGTTGTGACTTCTGCTGGGAGGTTCAAGTACTATTTTATGCCTAATGTTGCATCCTTAGATGGGTGGAGACATTGTAGACCATGGATATTGGCCGATGATACCTTTTTAAAGGCAAAGTATGTGGTATTTTGTTTACTGCTTATTTTTTAGATGGTAACGACCAAATTTTTCCGTTAGCATTTAGTATAGTTGACTCAGAGAATGATGATTCTTGGATATGGTTCATGCGTAAGTTGCATTCTTGCATTGGAGATGTTGTTGATTTAATTATTGTTTCTGATTGACACACTAATATTTCCAAGTCCATTAGTATTGTTTTCCCCGATGCTCATCACGAAGCATGCATGTTCCATTTATGTCTGAATATAAGGACTAGGTTTAAGTTGCCGAACAACATTGATCCCATTTTTACGCAAGTGCTTAGGCTTATCCTATGCCTGACTTTGAGTGTCACATACGAAGTTTGGATAAGATATCTCCATGTATTCGTTCTTATTTGGAGGGAATTGGATTTCCTAGATGGGCATGAGCTTTTTTCCCAGTAAGCGGTATAACATGCTAACCTTGAACATCTCTGAAAGTATTAACAATATTTTAGTTGAAGCACGTGAAATTCATATCATACGGTTGTTGGAATTTATACATCAAATGTGCTTGAGGTGGTTTTAAGAGCGTAGAATGGGAAAACGAAGCTTACACCATCTACTGAGGAACATTTGAGGGACGAGTATATAGTTTCTCGAACTATGTCGGTATGTGTCATGTATTTTATTTAGTTACTATATAGTTTAATTTTAATATAATGGTTGTGTGTAACTTATTCTTACGGCTTTTCAGGTTGGTTCATCCGATATAAATGAATTCTATGTTAGCCATAGTGGTATCATGCATGTTTTGAACTTGAGTAGTCGTACATGTTCTTGTCAGAGGTGGGATTTGGATCATATCCCATGCGCTCATGCTTGTGCTGTCTTTTGCAATCAAAATTTGAGTTCATATTCATATGTTAGTGATTGTTTTTCAAGTACGGAATACGCTTCAACCTATAAAGGCGTCTTTCACCCATTAGAAAATTGGAGCATGTTACATATTCAGGATGAAGGTCAATCAAAGATACTACCTCTAGATATTAGACGTTCAACTGGGAGATCGAAGATACAACGTATTCTTTCTATATGTGAAACTAGGCGACGTGTGTAGTGTGGTCGTTGTGTGATTTACAATCGGAAAACATGCAAGAACTCAATTCGTGCTTCCTCTTTTAGGAGTAGCAAGTAGATACAATTATTATTTTAACATTTGATATTATTAATTTTGTACTTTTATTATTTATGAGCATTATTTTTTATAAGTCTTAATGCAAGTTATTTTTTATTGACAAACTTCCATTTAAGTTGTATTTTAATTGTTCATTTCAATTGAATTGTTTCTTGAAATTGACTATTTGAATATACTTATTTTATGTGCACTTTTTTCATTGATAGGTAGTTTTTAGGCAGGTTTTAAAACTGTAGTCTCTAACAGTTGTATAGAGCTCATCAAAATTATATACCTTGTGTATATAGTTTATATATCGTCTTAATTTGAACTGAAAATGGGTGACCTATTTTTACATGATACCCCTAAATAATCCAGCTCTTGCACAAGAAGTTATCCTATACAACAACACTTAATTATATGTTTAAATACTTCTCGAATTCTAAAAATATATTCATAAGCATACATATAAATGTATCTAGTAACTTGTTAAAAATCCATACTAAACATAAATCCATATCAAATTCTTAAAAACACAATCCAAAATCCACTAATCAAATTGAGATCCGAGGGAAAAGCTTGGTCTGGTTTCAAGTGAAGTTGGCTTCGGTCTTCTTCACTCTTTTTTTCTCTCTAATCTACATATGGTGATTTAAGAGCTTTACTTTTCTTGACCAACTGTTTTCTTCCTTTCGGCTTCTTTGGAGAGTTGCCTTTACTCCTCAAAACCTTCACCAATACTTTCTCATGTTGGTCTTCCTCTTTGCCTTCATTTTTGCCTTCCTTTTGGCCTTGATCTTGTTCATGCTCCTATTTATCAATATAAAATATATCATTAATAATATTCATAATTTTATGATGAACACTATATAATTTTCTTACAACTTCTTGCTGCCCATCTTGTTGGTCTAATCTTTCAAAAAAAAATTAATGTCGTTTGATATTGTATTCAAGCTTTCGAATATCAAATGCAATTGGTCCTTTGTTTCCTCATCGGCTCTTGGCCCGCTACTCCCTGTTTCTCCTTCATTCTTACTAGGTTTGTTCATTAGTCTCTCAAATGAGTCATCTTCCTCGGATTGGACAATAGCCATTATTGGTTCCTTTCCTTTTGTCGTTGTCTCTTCGGTGTTATGGAAAGGCACCAGGTATGGTGCTTCTAGTTCCTTCCGGGTCGGTACCATTCTTGTCAACATGATTTGAAGTTGTTTGATCATTTAATAAAATAAGGTAATTAAGAAGCAGATTTTTCAAAAACACTAAATAATTTTAAATACCAGTAACTAAATTACATACCAAGTTATTATTAAAAACAGTATTGGCCAAGTCATTCCACAAGGGTTGTACATGCGAGTCCAATTGCGAATCCTTGGAATTGTTGTCACTATCCTCTTGGAAAATTGATTTTTCCTTGATGAAATGTTGGGGATAGTATCGTATGCCCAAACGATCAAAGCATACGTGAAACCACCAATACCATATCTCGTCGCATCTACGTGCTTCGGATAGTCTTTAATGAAATCGATTGTTAGTTCATATGACAGTCTTCCACATGGATATCTGTAGAATGTTTCCTCATCATCAATCATATCGACATGTTGAATGTCGATTTTTATGCTCTCTTGACGAGCTAAGAGAAGGTTTTCCAAGAAGTATAAATGTGCAACCTTTATCTTATTTTCCTCTTTCGCTCATTGCATCGCAATGAATGAGAATGCAAGGTGTTTACGTGTTATCGACTTCATTGATGGGAAAATAGCCTCTCTTAGCATTCCTTCCTTCATCCCCCCCCCCCTTTTGTATCAGTGGATACTCTCCACAATTCAGCTCTGTCACTAGTGCAAATTCTTTTAAGCCAAAGTTCATAACATTACCATCAATGTCAAAGCTTACCACTTTAGTTTTGTTAATGGTACGACATTGTCTCCTCATTAGATGCATGAATAGCTGTGAGGGGAAACTATGAATTTGAATGTCCAATAAGTGTCAAAAACATATCTCTTTTAAACATCTTTGTTGCTTGGAGTTTAAAATATTCTTTATCGTTGAAATGACAGAAATGTTGGAATAGAGATTTATCCGCTGCTTGGAGTTCCACTTGCTTGGCAGAACAAGCAATGGGTTATCTTGCATTGGTAATAAAATTTAAATCACAGTAGTAACTAAATTATTAAAAGATGTCAAAATATAAAGATGTTTTTACCATTAAATTGTACGCGCTTTCTTCAATTGATTTCATCTCAGATTCTTTTTTTTGTTTCATTGCCTTCTTCTTCAACAGATCTTCATCTGTATCTTCATCATTTTCATTTTCATCATCATCGTCTTCTTCTTCAGATTATTTTTTCCTTTTATTCAGGTGTGGGTTGTGTATCATCTTCCCATGTTACCTGTGTGTCTTCGTCTTATGCTGTTTGGGTCAGTTGTGTTTCATCTTGTGTTTGAAACAATTATTCATTTATCAAGAGTTGTTCTTCTATTTGTTAATTACCTTTCTTTATTCGAAGTTGTGATCACATTCTAATTGACGGTCCTTCTTGTTTCTTTTTTCTTTTATCCCTTTTACTCCTTGTGTTTTAGTTCGAGTCATCTTTCAAAATAACAACACACTTTTAAACAACCATATTTTTTAAACCAGTATCTAAATTATTGACAGTATCTACATTGATAACCCACTGCTTGGCAAAATAAGCAGTGGGTTATCTTACAGATTTCGATACTAATTTTGGTCTTTTTATAAAATGCATGTAACAGATTCAAAATTATGCACATAGTAAACTGAATTTGACTTATATTTTGTTAGGTCACTTATCTATATACTAGTAAATTCTACATAAGAGAAATCTAACATAATAGGGTTTAGTAATAGCTTTTGTAACTAAATTAGATACTAGAATCATCTAGTTTTGATAGATTTAGTGAAATCGGGGACTTAATATGCATCTAAACTACTGAAAATAAAAGAATCAAAATTAGGTCACTAATTTAGATAATGTCAAAACATAAATTAAAGAAAAAAATTTCATACTTGTTTTGCTGAATGTTTGTTGAGCTTTGAGCTCCTTTAATATCTTCTTCCTCGCAGTTAGGTTTTCTTTCAGGTAGGAAGAATGATGGTTTCAATGGCGTCGTGTGGACGGTTTCAATGGTGTGGAGAGTGTCTATTTTTTCGTGGGTTGGGAGGGTTTCGACGATACAGGTGTTTTAGTGCTTTTTGAGTGACAATCAATTTGATTTCTAATCTAACGGTGAGTATCAGGGCATATTGACACATGTCATCGATATGACGATGGAAGGTGTTTCATTTTCCCACCTCTATATTCCCCAAAACGCGCATTTTGTTTAAACCATTAAAACGAGCGTTTTGATTAAATGGAGCGTGGAATGGGCCATTAGCCCTACTGTAGCGCATGGACTAGACCTTTAATTTTTAGGTACATAATGGTTATGACCTCGCCATTTACCATTAGTAAAAGATCGCCCGGCCATTTTTTCTAATAAAATCTTGGGCGGTTATTCACCTATAAGAATGGCCCAAAAAGGCCATTCTTGTAGTTCTCCCATAAAACACTCATTATATTTAGACTATTTTATCATTACATTCTTCATGTATATATATAGTTATATATTTTATGTACAGATGCTCAAATGACTCATTGGTCACTTACATTTAGAATTTAAATTTTACATGCACCATTTGCAAATATATTTTTATCCTATGTCTTTTGAATTCCAATAATTATACTAAACTAAATTAATTTGGTTTATCTCAGTCGTCTGTAGTTCATAGCGGGCTTTTTTTGTCGCAATAGCTCATTATAGTTTAAAGTCACTAGAGTATAATTGAGAGAATATTATATTATACAATTTTATGAAGTGTATCACTCATTTAAGGTTCCAAAAAAAATTGTATATGTTGGATAATTAATCTAACGTTAGACGTATATGTGAATATTTATACATTGTTGACTGTCAATTAAGTATAAACTCAATTAAAACTGATCAACTAATGTTTTGGATAATTGGAGTTTTAATGTATCTGATAGGTTGTGGATCATTTAATGTGTAGAGATTTTAAGGTAATTTATATTTTTATGATAGGGTAAAATAGAAATACCAAAAGATAAATTATATATAAGTAGTTATGGTCCCCAAGTCACACAAGGAAGGGAAACCATTATATTCTCTCTAATATCTCATCGTTAGAAAAAAAACAAAGAGGCTTAATAAAAAAACTCTCTGGTAGCTAATCATGTAGATCTGGAAGGTCAACCGCTCGGCTCTAAATTGTTATCTACTACTATGGATTCAGAAACACATCTTCTTTACAGTTAATCAATTCTTAATGTGTTCAATATGAGTTCTTGAGATTTATTGAGATACAGTTTAAACCGATAAAGATTTTGTATCTAATAGTATAAACTATAATTTTTAAAACATTACATGAACATGTTCGTAAATCTAGATTCGATTTGCATTAACATTGGTCTATTAATGATAATTTCTTAAAACCAATATTTTTAATCATCACTATAGAAAATAAGATAAACATCAAACTACCAAATTGTGACATGTGTTGCGTTGTTCCTTTTTTTTTTGTCAAGGGGGGACACAACATGGAGCTTGAACCCTTGATCTTGAGGTTGAAAACCTTGCATATTATCATTTGATCTGAAAGACCTAGTTACATGTGTTGCGTTGTTCACATTGGTTCTTAATAGGAAAAATGATAAATGCAACTTCGGGGGATAGTAATTCTGTTGAAAATAGGACAGAGCTCTGAGCTTATATAAGTTGCTAGTTCGAGTGATAGTAATTCTATTGAAGAAAAGTATGCAACCCTGAGGGGTTGGCCTAGTGGTGGGTGGGCAACAAGACCAACGCGGTAATGCATGAGGTCATGGGTTCAAAACTCACCACCAGTGTCAAATCTTCAGGATCATCGGACTGAGAGTTTTATCTCTTGAATTAACCAATGTGTACTTGCAGGAAATTCCTTGTCAATGTACACCCGAGATTAGTCGAAGCTCTGCTCCGGATACTCGGTGACCGAAAGGTTGGATCTAAAAAAATATGCATTTCCCGTTGTTGAAATAAGAGTATGTTTTTGTTATTTAGTAAATTTTGTTGGGTTTAACATGCTATGAACCGTAAATTATCAAATCTACATGTGTTTATGAAATTCTTTAAACTCTAATCTTAGATACATATTCCATTTTGATTTCAATGAGAAAACGATGGAGAACTTAATTGCGAAAGACTTACCTGATTTCATGGATAATTGAATGACAAAATGATAGATTAGATCTTCCAAATTCACACAAGCCATTGAATTCTTCTCTAGGATTCTCTCTTGAAGGAATAAAGATATCAGCTCAAAGAAAACTAGCTCACTTGTGTAATTTGGGGCCATAACCCTAATAAATAACTGTGCAATAAATAATTATATATATTTCTAATTTGACACCTCAACAAATTAAAATATCATTTCTGATATCTACACATTAATTATATGATAATTATACTCATAAGGCTTATAACTTTAATTTCTTAATTAGACCATTTTAATTAGACTTATCCAAAGATAGCACAATACATTTAATTTAACATGTGTGGTCTCACATGTTGAATTTTTCCAATAATCTCCCATTGGGCCACATATGTAACCTTATAAATGTGTTTAACTTATGAGCTCCTAAAATTTGTTATCTCAAACACAAAATATATCTAAAACATTCTCGTCCATTGACTACATTGACATCGGATAAAAAAGAACTTGGTTACCTTTATTGTAATTAAACCCATGAATGGTCATATATACCAATATAATAAAACGACATATATCAACCATGGATGCGTAGCATGGAAAATTACTTGCAATGCGATCTATACGTGTCTATTTCTAACTGGCCCTATTTTACTTTAGTGAGGTCAACACCAACATAATGTCACAGAGTGAAATAAACTGAATAACTTTATTTCTTTTCAGAAAATACCAAATACATAAATATTCTCAAAATATATATAAAGTAATAAACAAACTCCCACTAAACCATGATATCCTCTAACAACATAACACATATATGAGCAATATGCTCAAGAAAGACCTTGGGTGGTAATTCTTTAGTGAGCAGATCTGCTATCATGGAGTTTGTCCTAATATGCTCTATGGACATCTGACCACACTGTACACTTTCTTTTACAACCAGGAACTTAATCTCAATATACTTTGACTTAGATGAGCTCAAGTTGTTGTTGAAATATAAAACTGTTGATTTATTGTCCCAATACAACTTTAATGGTCTTTCAATGTTCTCAACAATGCGCAGCCCAATGACAAAGTTTCACAACCACATTCCATGATTAGATGCCTCATAATATGCTACAAATTCTACTGTGAGGAAGCTATGAGTTTCTGTTTGTCACTCCTCCAAGAAATGGCTCCACCAGCCAATAAGTAAATGTAGCCTGAAGTGAATCTTCTGTTGTCTTGGCATCCAGCAAAATTAGAGTCGGAATACCCAATGAGTTTTAACCGATCTAGCCTCTTATACATGAGCATGTAATATTTTGTTCTCTGTAAATATCTTATTACTCGTTTAGCTGTTTTCCAATGATCCATCCCAGGGTTACTGAGATATCTGCCCAACACACTAATGATGTACGCAATGTCTAGAAGCGTACATACTTGAGCATACACTAGACTCTCCACAGCAGATGTATAAGAAATTTTCTGCATTTCCTTAGATTTTAAGGATATTCTTAGGGCACTGGTTGAGATAAAACTTGTCTCCTTTAACGATAGGGGTGTCACATGGTTTACAGTCTTGCATGCCAAACCTTTTAAGCCCTTTTCTATATAACTCTTTTATGATAATCTAAGAATACCTTGAGAACGATATTAGTGTATCTAGATCCCTAAAACAAAATAAGCTTTACCAAGATTTTTCATTTCAAAATTCTTAGAAAGAAATTTCATGGTCTCGTACAACATGCCTAAATCATTATTGGCAAGCAATATATCATAAACATACAAAACTAGAAATTTTAACTTACTCCCACTGAACTTGTGATACACACAATCATCAACAATATTTGCCTCAAAATCAAATGAGACGGTTATCTGATGAAATTTGTGGTACCATCAACGGGAAGCTTGTTTAAGCCCATAGATGAATTTTTTTTAGTATGCAAACCATATTCTTTGGATCTTCTACCATAAAATTTTCTGGTTGTAGCATATAAATTGTTTCATCAATGTCTCCATTAAGAACGCAGTTTTCGTAACCATTTGATATAGCTCAAGATCAAAATGTGCAACAAGCACTATAATTATTCTAAAAGAGTCTTTCGTTGAAACTGGAGAGAAAGTCTCTTTAAAGCCAATGTCTTCCTTTTGAGTAAAGCCTTTAGATATAAGATGAGCCTTATATATTTTCACATTACCTTTTGAATCCCTTTTTATTTTAAATATACATTTACAACCAATGGTCTTCTTACCTTCGGTAAAGGAACAAGATCTCAAACTTGATTTTCTTGCATAGGCTTATGCTCTTCATTCATAGTCTCAATCCACTATCAAGAATTAATATCTTGCATGGCTTGGTGGAAGTTGATTGGATCATCTTCCACCAATTCATTATTTTCCTCACTTTTTTGGAGAAATACTACATAATCATCCAAAATAACACTTCTCATTTCTCTCATGGATCTCCTTAGTGGAGTTTTTTTTCTGGAACATTAGCCTCAACTTGAATGGAGAGTTGTTCGACATTGTCTTATTCTGGTTCTGGATCCGCTTCTTGATCAATGACAATAATGAAAACTTGCACATTGCCATAAGTAGTGGCTATAGTAGGAATCGAAGATAATTTTTCCTTAAAGACAATGTCCCTTACTTTATTTCTCCCCCAAACTCAACATCCTAAAAAACACTTTACAGATCTCGTCTTAAAAACATTCTTTAGTGTGAGATCATAGAACTTGTAGCCCATTGATCGCTCAGAACAACCAAAAAAGTAGCTGCTCATTGTTTTGGAGTCCAATTTCTTTTCATCTAGCCTATAAGGCCTTTCCTCAACTAGACATCCCCAAAGCTCATAAAGTGTTTTGACAGCTGCTTTAGTTGGTACTCTATTAAAAATATACGTTATTGTCTTTAATGCTTCTCCCTAGAATGATTCTGAAAAGGTACAATGACTAATCATACTCATCACCATGTCCTTAAGGGTTTTGTTTCATCTTTCAGCAACACCATTCATTCTAGGTAAATCTGGCATGGTGCACAATGAGATTATTCTGCATTCCTCTAGGAATTAGGCAAATGGCTATGGACATTGTTCTCTTGAACTGTCAGCTCTACCATAATATTCACCACCACGGTCAGATCTAACAATTTTAATCCTTTTATTGGGTTGATTCTCAACTTCAGCCTTAACTATTTTGAACACGTCCAATGACTCTGGTTGATCATGAATAAGAAATAGGTAGCCATATCTTGTGTAGTCATCTATGAACGTTATAAAATATTGTTGATCATTCCACGAAGCCTTAGGAAATGACCCACATATATCTATATGATCAATTCTAAGACGTCTGTTGTTCTACTGGCTCATAATTTCTTTTTTTGGTATGTTTTCCCCTGATACACTCAACACATACATAAAATGTCATCTGACACAAGCCTCTCAATTCTCGTTTTGGAGATATGACCTAAGCGTTTATGCCAAAGTGTGGCAGAATTTTCTTTATTAATTTTCCTTTTAGTACCTCGTGATTCCACATGCAAGGCTTCACTATAAGAGATATTAACATAAAAAAATATAAGTTATCAAAAAAATTAAGAAAACTAGTTCCAATAAGGTTTGAATTTATTGATAAACTAAACCGGTTGTTTCCAAGTGAACAATAATAACCTAATTTGTCTAACTTAGAAAAAGAAACTAAATTCTGTCTGAACGACGGTACAACACAAGTACCAAATAAATCTAAATAATATACAGTTTTCAATAACAACTTATAATGCCCAATAGCCTCTACTTCTACCAATTCTTCATCTCTCACATAGATGTATCTTTCAGCATCAGTTAGATTTCGGTAGCTTAGGCAACCCTACATAAAAACACTTATGTGAATAGAGGCACCTAAATCTAACCACCAAATATTTCTAGGTACTGACGCCAAATTTACCTTAGAACAGACAAAAACAAAAGATGTACATTTCTTTACACGCCATGCGTGTTATTTGTCATAATCCTTCTTTACATGTTCAGGCTTCCAGTAAAAGAAACAACTGTCACTGTCCTTATGTTGTTTCTTTTCTGTTGGACCCTTAGCAGCTTCTTTATCCTTCTTTCTCTTTTTGTCTTTGCCCTTAAAGGTGCTAGCCAAATGAGCACTTTTAGTTTGATTATGCTTCATTCTCTCTTCCTATTGCACACAATATGAAATGAGCTTATTGAGAGTCTATTTCTCCTTCTGCCAGTTATAACTAATTGAAAACTAACTGTATTATGTATGAAGAGAGATCAATACCAAATGTACAAATAAGTCATCTGAAAACTCAAGCTTGAGTGCCTTAAGTTTTGAAGTAATGTTATACATTTCCATAATGTACTCCCTTATGTTCCCTTTACATTTATAGTTCATGTGAATCAAGCGAAGCAAAAGTGTGCTTGTTTTCGTCTTATCCTTTTTGGCAAAATGCTTTTCAATCTTAGTAAGAAACTATTTGGCATTGGTTATCTCTTCAGATATTGCACCCATAAATGCCTTCGTAATGTCGTGTTTTATGATCATCAGACTCATGATGTTTGAACGATCCGACCTCTCAAAGTTCTTCCTAGCATTAGATGAACTTTCATCCGTAAGAGGGGCGGGTTCGTCCATCCTGAGTGCGAGGTCCTTATCCATGCAGCCAAGAACAATCAACATGTTCTCTTTCTAATCCTTGAAGTTAGTCTCGGTCAAAATAAGAATGTTGTTGAAGTTGGTAAATATCATAGTTGCATTTGCTGAAAACATAACAAAATATTTATCCAAATATGTTCATATCAAAAGCCAACCATAGTATTCAATCAATTCAAATAATTAATCAGTCATTTTTCAAGATACCTAGCACAACATTAATATCAAGTTTTTGAATAGTATTATTAATTGTAAGTGGTACTCTTGTTGTAATGATAAAATACTAACAATAATTTATGTCAAATAATAAATCTATCTTTGGATCGATTTATAATTCACATGTAAAACCATATAATTGTCACATGTGTCATCACAGATGTATGTATAATTTGGCCAAATAATAACCTTCATTTGGGCCTACTAATACCCGTATGAATTTACATACAGAAACATCAAACACCTTCGTGAATAATCTACAGAATAAAGATCATTTTAGTGACATCTTGCTTCAATTAACTTATTCAGAATGTTCGATAACCATAATTAATCCTTAAGGACTTACCAAAATAATTGAATTTAATTGAAACAAAAATCACCTTAATTAAATTGAATCAAACAAATTAATTCAATTTTTATTATTATTACTGTCCAGTAGCCGTGAAGGAAGGAATAAAAAATTCTAATTTTCTGTATGGTATCGCAAAACGGAAAAAACCAATTTATGTTTTGGTACGGTACCCGCAGAGAAGAGAATAATTGCCCTTAACCGATACTGGTACCGCAATGTAGGGAATAATTTCCCTGAACCGGTAATGTACCATGAACCACCTGATAACTGCCCATCCCCTTCTTCTCCAAAATAACCTCCGGCAGTTTCTTCAATGGCTTTCACGCCATTTTTTTTAATTCTTGATTTTACGACATAAAATCATCAAAACTCAACATGGATATGCAATTAACATAACATAATCACACTTGTATCAATCATTCATCATAAACATAAAAAGATCTAAATACTTAAATTCTTAGATTCATAGAACCCTAATTTTAGATTTTCTTCAAATCTATAAATTTCAATTTATCTTAAAGAAATTAATAATGGGAGGCTCTGATAATATTTGTTATCTTTGAAATTAAACCTAACTAAACATTTTATGAATCATAAATCATCAGATCTGTATGCTTATAAAATTTTTCAAACTCTAATTTTAGATACATATTACATTTTGATTTCAACGAGAAAATGATGGAAGACTTATCCGGTTCCATGGATAATTGAATGAAAAAAATAATGGATCAAATCTTTCAAATTGACACAAACTCTTGAGTTTCTTCTCCAATATTCTCTCTTGAAGGAATAGAGATATAGCAAACAAAACTGGCTTGCTTATGTAATTTTGGTACCATAACACTTATAAATAACTGTGAAGTTAATAATTATTAATATTTTTAATTTGATTATTCAACAAATTAAAATATCATTTTTGATATCTACATATTATTTTTATGATAATTATACCCATAAACCTTATAACTTTAATTAGGTTTATCTAAAAATAGCATAAAACATTTAATTTAACATGTTCGGTCCACATGTTGAATTTTTTCAACATATTTAGATTATATACTTAAAATATTTACGCTCTCCATTTAGTAATATTTTTTTACATTATGTATTTAGGTAATACATTATTTAGATTATATTGAAATAGAAGGTTCGATGTCATTAGATATTATTTTAATCTCTTATTGACTATATGTAATAGCTTTTACATTATGTAACTCGTATATTTATGTATCGTCTTCTTGACTGTAAATCACAATGAAATTTTCTGAAACCCTAAGATGAATAATGAGAATTAATTTTCGATATTTAGAAGATTACACAGGTTGTTTATTTTGAAAGTTCAAATATCAACCTCATAATGTATATACTGCGGATAAGAATATGATGTTATAAATCACGGTGGCTTCTTCAAAGTAACGCATAAATTGAAATCTCGAAACTTTGGGTTTAAAAATATAAAATGTCGGTTAAATTAATTAAAAAATTTTAGGTTAAAAATGACAGTGCATGTAAACTTGGAGCCTAATTTTCCCAAAATCTAAACCTTTTCAATGTCCAATAACCTTGTTTTCAATGTCCAATAACCTTGTAAAATAGTTGTAAGATTCCATGAATTATTCCATTTTTTCCAATTTCTCTTCACGTCTTACAATATACATTCATTAGAATTGTGCATTCTTTAATTTCAAAAATTCTTAGTAGTTCATTTATGATGCACAAATTATTCATATTTTCTTTTATCTATACTATTTCAATTGTAAATATGAGAAAATAACATTTTTATCAATATTATTTTACTTTCATTTAGATTTACAATAATTTTTAAAGTTAATTTATTTGTTTCAACCTTATATTAATTTCAAGTCTTATATGTGTGGTTTTCCCTAAAAACTGGAAGAGGAATAGAGGCCTCATTGCAAGCCTTAAGACCAAATTACTATTTGGTCCATAAGCTCACTAACTACTTTCCCATCCATGTTTTACGGACCACAGAGTCAGACTTGTCCAAAAATATTAGGCTCATTTAGACTTAAAATATTTAGCTCAATTAGCCAAATGGTCAATTAATCGATGAAGTTTTTTCAAATATCAAATCGTAACTAGATCAATGTATAGGAAAAGTCTTATTTATTCTTTTAATGCTTTTAAATATACAAGTCTAGAGATAAAAATCAAGTTGGCCGAAAACATTTGCTTAGAGAATCTTCTTTTACCAAAACAAATAGCTCCTAGCATCGATATTGACCGTTTGAAAATGGTCAATATTGATGAGGTTTTTAAAAATTATCCATGGGGGAGATTGTCGTATGAGATGACAATCAGATTTGTTAAAGTTGTGCTCAACAATCTTATAGCGAAGGGGTTCAGATTTGGAGGCTTTCCATTGGCTCTAATTATCCGGGCATATGAAGTGATCTGAACCCTCACAAATATTTGCATCAACATCACACAACAGCAAGGAATGGGATACCAAGGATGAACAGTTGGAGGAGAGGCAAGCAACCAAGCTGGAAGGAGTTACAAATTAAAGTTTTTGACTTACAACAGGTAAATTTTTTTTTCACTTTCATAAGGTATATAAACAATAGTAAATAAATGTTTACTCTAAGTATACTGAGTGACTGTCATGTTAATGTTTTATATTTAATTTGATCTGCGAATTTTGTAGTGGTATATTGGTGATTATGTTCAGTATATAGACAGTTTATATAGAAAAATATGTTTATTATTTCATGTTTAGTGTTTCAAATTATATAGAAAAGTATGTTTTAATTTGATCTGAGTTTTTTGCAGTGGTATGTTGATGATTACATTCAGTATATATACAGATTATAGAAAAGTATGTTTATTGTTTCATGTATTACAAAAATTACATGTGGAATAGAATATTTTTGTTGACTCATGGTATACGATTAGTAATTGTCTCGTGTAAATAAAGTAGTATTTAAATTATTACTGATAGTAACTAACTAGTTTCTATTTTCCTTGTTGTTTTGAGCATGCCTTGAGTATTTTGAATTAATGTTCAATTTATAACAACTTATAATTGAACCAATTGTCCTTACACAATTGGAAATGGAAGCACCGTATATGGCTCATTTGTTAAGTTAAAACATATGGAAAATGAGAAAATGGGGAAGAATCAGAGTGTGAATCCTTTGGTTCATTGATGAAAAAACCAAAAAAGTTTTAAAACAAAGAGGCAATGGCAATCCTAGCCAAAAAAAAATTGACAAGATGGAGAAAGCTCATAATGAAATGAATATATCCATGGTAATCATGGATATAAAGATGAGGGAAATCTATACCATATTATTTAAGCTTGCCCCAAAAACAGAAATTGGAAAGGTAATAAGTTTATATACTACGCATAAATTGTTAGAATAATCCATTTAAATTCTAATCATGCTAATTATATTACATTCTCATTAATGAAAGGATAATGCTGTGAATGATGATTATGTTGATGTGAATGCTGATATTATTATTGTAAATGATGATGATGATACAATTGTTGTGAACAAGACTGTCAATGCAAATGCTGGACAAAAGAGTGTTGATCAGCATATGACTAAAATTTAAGAATCACGAGCAAAGGTAGTTGTAAATTCAACTTATATATTTATTGATTATTATGAACTAAACTAATGTAGAAGTATACATAATGCAGGAAGACAAAACAAGAAGATGCCTAATAAAAGCAGCAGTAATAGTAACCAATGTAAAAAGTCTCTGTGGCTAATGAAAATGGCCGAAAAAGAGCAGCAAGCCCAACATGCAGCTAACAAGCAGTGATAGAAAGAAAACAGATCCAGCAAAGATGGTAGCACAACTAACAGTGCTTCCATTGGAATCAAACATTCGTAACTTTAATTTATTTCCCAACCGCTTCCTGGTGTAGATTGATGAATATTATTACAACTTGTGAATAGTTTTTCTCTGGATATTAAACTTGAAGAAATTCTGTTAGATAACATGGGTGAATGTGTAGTAGAAGATAGAACCATTTTTTATGACCTTATGATTAATTGAAGATGAATGAATATGTGGTTAATGGTGGTAGTATGCAAATAGTTTATATTCTGATACTTTTGATGGATTTTGATATTATTGATCATTTTGGAAAACATGAAATTCATTCTGAAATTTCCTGGTTTGATTAGTGTAGAGGTAGTATATGCTAGTATACTACAAGTATAAATTAAATTCTTGAAATTTACTTCTTTGATAAGTATTTATACAAGTGCGTGAATGTTAATATACTATATGTATAAATCCAATTTCTGGCTAAGTTTGTTTTGGTTAGTGTATATACATGTCAGTAAATGAGAATATACTATGTGTATATATAGGATACCTTGAAATATATGAATCTAATATAAATAAACATGAGTTAAACAAGCATATTTATACGAATAGGTGGTAAATGTGAGTAAATGTTAATAAACTCACAGTCTATAATTAATTACCATACTATTAACTTAAACAAGCATATACATATCGGTATAAAAGTTCTATAGAATATGTAAGTAAACACTAGCAAAAATACATAACATTAGATCTAAGTAAATGACTGCAATAGAAAAACTATAAATAAAGTAATTATACAATTCATAAAATGGCATACCATAAGTATATTCTATATACTATGAGTATCAATGAATATATAAATAATATCCATAAAATTAACTTGACCATGGACCTGTCCAATATGAAATTGAAAAGCATATCTAAAGTAAACTCCATTTAAACTAAGGATAGATAAAAACATAACCATCAATCAAATCAACTCGATCGTTTCTTCTTTAAAGCACCTCTTTCATTATCTTTAACATTATTTTTATAAGTTTTCTTATTATGACCCAAAACACCACAAGTATTGCATCTGTTTTTTGGTATCTTTTCACTAGAAGATAACTACTTTTTCTTCTTTGGCCTACCCGAAGAACGTATGAACCATGGGAGTAAAATCCTTTGATCTTTGATATCATCAGGAACTACCCAATCAGATTCATTGCCAACGGGATAAACAGAAGTTGCATACATACATTCAAGTTTTCTCTTCGTATAGTACTTGGATGTGTATGGATATGGTGATAAGTTCCTCTTTGTAAGTGTCGCACATGCATGAGAACAAGGTAGTAGATCTCGCTACCCCATATTACAAGTGCAACACATATCTGTAATGCTCACAACATTTTAAACTTCACCATCAAGAACTTGAGATGTATTAATATCAACAATGTATACCTACAAAGATGAAAAATTAATAATAACTAATGAATGGAAATACTAAAATATGAAAACAAAAACATAAAAATGCTCACATCTATAGTACGAGTCAACTCAAATTGAACATGTAAATCCTTCCCTGCTTCCTTCATTAAACACATAAGCATACAACTAGCAGCAGTCCTCCGATCATAAAAATATAACTGCAACTTTTATCGTATATACTCAATAAGACAAGCAACAGGCAATGATCGAGCATCCTTTAGAATATAATTTAATGTCTCCACCAGGTTTGATGTCATCGCATTATACCAACGTCTAACAAAGTATGCACGAGCCCATTTCTCATACTCAATACCACTCAAGTAAGACCGTATAAATGGAAAAATGGTCTTTAAACAACGCATATGCAACTCAAAATCTATAGTCTTGTATGTCATCGCACATTTATAGAATAAACTATCAAGTTTGAACCTTTTATATATCATCTTCACGTTATTAAGCAAATGTTGCATGCAGTAACCATGATGAGCATTCGAAAAATACTTTACAACAGCCTTTGGGATGTTGTTATAACGATCAGAAATAACTATCAACTCTTCATGATTTCAAGGGCAAAACTCAACTTCTCTATAAACTAATCCCAAGCCAAATCAACAATCGCATAAGCTAATGGAAAAATTTGGACATTACCATCAAGCATTGAAGCAATAAGAAGTGTACCATGGTATTTATTCGTCAAAAAAGTTCCATCAACTCTTATAACGAGTCTACAATGATGACTACCACTTAAAGAAGGTTCTAACGCCATTAAAAAATACTTTAGTCTACCATCACGATCAGTATGAAAATGTGTGACAATACCTAAAACATGTAAAAATATTTACTACAAAATAAACTGATTTTTTAACAATGTAATGAATAATAACAGTATATCGTATAAGACTTCTCCGGAGAACCACAAATCGTATCAAGAGTTCCATTCTTGGCCCTCCAAGCTTTATAATAACTTATATTAATGACATGCTTCACACGCATAAGATGAATAATGTCTTTAGGTTGTGTGTGATCACCAACTTCACACATATATTTATCCTTTATACACTCACTAACAATTATCGAGGTAGCTTATCGGTGATCACTCTGAACAATGTCAAGTGCACAAGTGTACTCCTTAACATACTTTCTAACGTGCTAAATTTCACCACATCTATAACGTCAAGCACGCAAAAACCACAGGCAACTCTTGACCATACACCAAACTACATACATTTCACGGTTAGACTTGCTAGTGACAAATTGAAAATTGTATTTCAAAGCTATCAAGTGCAAAGCCTTTCTCAACTCATATTTTGAGCTAAAAAATGACTTCTCATGTATATCAAATCTAATAGGTAACTTATCTGCATCTACTTTATCCACAAATAACGGTTCAAAAGGATTATCATGAACGACAATTTGAGATGAAAACCCAACCTCTGATGATGATAAAAAAATATCACTAACAACGACATCAGATGTCCTATAACTAATGTGTGAGGTAACAATTAACAGATAATTTCTACATCTCTCATTATTCATCAAAATAAGATGCCAAACAACATCAGAATCTACATTAATCTCTATGAAATTTGAAGATGATCCTCCAAATTCAATATTTACCATCAAACACAAATCATTAGTATCTACACCTAAAATATGTGATACTAAACCAAGTAAAAGTTTGTGTGATGCATCATTACCAACCAACAATGGCTTAATCTTGTAATCAATATAATTTCTTACATCATCCCACTTCCAATCATAAAAAAACAACAATGAGAATATTCACCATCCGATCTAAAAAAGAATAAGATAAATAAGTGCATGACATAAATAAACCTATATATAAATATGTACTATACATTATATGACTATATACTATAAAAAATGAGATGACAGAATCTGTTGAACACGATTCAACAATAACACAATATGAAATTAACACAGTATGTAAATATATACAACATGGTATAAGTATATATACTACACAATGGTAGACCAAAATCTACATATCATAAGAGATAAATATATACTACAGTGTATATGACTATATACTATATAACAAATCATATACAATATTGTATAACACAATATGTAATTATATACCATAGTGTATATTGTTATGTACTATACTACATATATTCCCTCCAAACAAATGCATAAAACAATATATTATTATATACTGTACGGTATATATATAAACTATGTAACATATATGAAGCAAAAACTGCAAAGAAGATTCAACAAAACAATATTTAGAACAGTGTGCTGATGTACTCTTTAATACCAAAAACAACAGAGAAATCGCCTAATGTATTAAGAATAAACAACTAAAAATAATTGAAAACATACATGCAACTTCAAAAACCCTAAAATCAATCAACAATGCAATGAGAAATAAGAACATTAACAGAATTCAAAAACCGTATGATACTAATTCCAAAAATATGCAGGACGAAAATTGATACATAGAAAAAGGATTAAGACAAATTCACCAAAAATCAATTGTTGATCAATTCTAAATAAACAGCTACAAAGAACGAAGAAAAAATCACCAAATTCGGCAAAAAGAACTCAAAATCAATTCCTATAAAGTGCTAAAAAAAACTTGTTATTGATGTTACAGATTTCTCTTAACTATGAATTGGAGATGAAGATGAAATATTGAAAATGATGAAACTCGAAATCTGACCAATGACATCATGGAAGATGAAATCCTGAAATCGTGGTTGGAGACGTGGAAGACATGAAGCTGTGGCAGAGGTTCAATACATGCAATTGTTACATTAAAAATATTAAATCTAAAGATACAATTAGTTATAACAAGAGTAAAAAAAATAAATGACCGTATAAAATCATAACTAATTAAAAAATCAATTAAAAATCGAGCTATATTACAAAACTATAAAAAAAATAGACATTATATAAAAGTAAAATTTAAATTTGATTAAATCTCTAATTTTGTTCATAACTTAAAAAATTACAACTAAATTCATCTAAAAGAATGCGATTTTATCTACTTGTGATAGGTTGTTTATCTCCACCAATTTTCAAATGGCGCATAACCCCAAAAGGTTCCAACCAAATTTGCATCAATTGATTTTCACGAGATAGAGTCATTGAAAGAATCAAACTCAAATGAAGTTATGTATAAGTTGTTTTTACTGAAATAATAATAATAATAATAATAATATTGAGATCCAAATAAATGCATTTGCAAATGACCCTAATATTGGTTCACTAATAATAATAATAAAATTATTTTTATTATTATTAGTACTGCTACTACTATTTGTGAAGCAAATGTTTGTGACACTTGCAAATCACTTGCATTTATGTTGGTCCCCCACTGTTTGTACCACAATGATAAGAAAGGGGATTAGTTAGAACCTTTTGAGTTTTGACATTCTCTTGTGAACAAACTTTGTTAGTCTTGACAAGTGGATTAGACCTCATACTTATTCTTAAAATTATGGTTCAAATCATCTTATTTCTAATTCCTATAAAATTCATAACGATTATTAAAGTTAGAAAGAAAAAATAAAATAGATTATGGTTCAAATCATCTCATCTCTAGTTCCTATAAAATTGATAACGTCACTAAAATTAGAAAGAAAAAATAAAATAGATTAATTAGATGTGTGAAAGCCATACACATAATTTATTGGGAGAGTCGGTGTTTAGTTTATAAGAGAAAAACTCACTTTATAAGTTAATTTTTAGATATGAAAATACTCATATCACCTCGCTAGTATCAAAGACATATGAGCCAAAAAATTTTAGCCCAATCTACACTGGATGGCTATCCGACTCTAGGTTTGACGTGTGATAAAAAAGTAGTTGAAATGATCACACATTAATTATTAAAAAAATTTAGATTATCAATTTATAAATGTGAGTAAAAATTTAAATTTATGAGCTATACTTTTGATATAGGGAATGTCTCATACCGCTAAACAGAAGTAGAGGTAGTTACCAATGTCATTTCATTTCTATATTTCAGTTACTTCACTAGTAGACATTTAAGCCATGCACAGAGGCAAAAAAAGAAGACAAAAACAATTTCTTTTATTGTGTCATTTTCTTTACACAAGTGCAAATGGAAGTGAATAGAGAAGGTCATGCACGTAAGGGTAAAAGATAAAAGACTGAGACCAATCAAATCAAATCTCAATCCAAAATGAAAACAAAAATTCAATTTACCTCTTCTTGTTCTAATTTGTTCCTACTCTCTCCTATCACCTGTTTACTATTATTGTTATTATGTTATGGGTTACGCTCACTACATAGGACGAATGTTTTTGGGACCACTTTTTCTTTTCTTTTTTTACTCATGAAATCTTTGCAGGCAATCTTACAAACTCATAGGGTACCCTCCAGCTAACATTTCACCTTGAGATTGTTGGGCATATCATAAATAGACCAAAATCTTTTTTATTATTATTTTTTAATTTTTTTGCTCTTGTTCAATCAGTTTCTGCCAGATATATTTGCTTCCTTCTCTATCCTGATTTAGAAATTGGACCAACTCGAGTTACAGGAGGTGATTTTCGTCTGATCTTGACAGCTTAGATCGGAATCAACAGTCAAGATCTAAGCCATTGATATCTGAGTCAAAAGTTCAAACCGGGTCCCCTCATTTATTCATTTGCTTCCCCTCTCAGGTCTCGTTGTACTTTAATTTTCTACGCAACTGCTTAAAAACCAGCACATATCTTCATCATTTCAGGCTCTAATGGAGCCCATTATGACGAAACGGCCAATGAAACAGCTCGGAGAGCTTCTGCAAGAGCATCAAGAACCTTTTGTGCTAGACGTTTACCTTTCAGAAAGACGGTACGCGAAAAACAGACTTAATTCAGGCAATTCAGGCAAGTTTATGAAAATATCATCTAGTCTTGGCCTTGACAAGAGCAAGAAGGGAGCTCAACATTTGGCTAAAATAGTGAAGGCAATTTATGTGAAGCTCGTTTCAATTAATGGGAAAGAAAAAAGTAAGGATTTTGATAGTGAAGTGAGCAGAAACAGCCAAGAAATTGTAGAATTGGAAAGATTTTCATCTGCTGGCAGATCAACAGAAATAAATTCTTGCTGTGATAGTGGTGAAAAAGAAGAAGCATCATCAATTTCTACAAGGAAAAATCACACCTCCTCTGTTTTTTACTCTGTTCAAGCTCCACCACTACAACCCTGCAATTTGAAACAAAAAGAGGTACAAATTTTTTAAATCACCTCTGCAATTTAATTTTTTGAGAATCATTTTTTTTTCTGATTTATTTACTAACAAATCCAACAGGCTTGTGCAGATAAAAAGCTGTTAAGAATATGCATGAAACAGAGTAAGAAACTAAACCCTGAAATTTCAACAATCTTAAATCTTCCTTCATGAGTTGAGATTATTAAATATTTTGTTTAATGGGTGAAAAAACAGATGAGGAGAATCTTATCACAAGGCCATTCCCAGAAGAGAATTCATTTCGGTACCGCCTAAATTTGAGCAAGAAAGCTACAGAAGACTCAATCTTGTCAGCCACTCTAAGGGAATTACTAATTTCTTCAACAGAGACATCAACTTCTTCACATCATCAGATATTGATATCTAAAATGGTATTGCAGCAAACAAAGCAGCTTCTGTTTGACTGTGTGAGGGAAGTGGTAGAGGCTCATACTAAGAGGGAGAGAGCTTTAGGTTCTGAAGAAATCAGGAGGCTCATCTTGGAGAAAGTGAAGGCGTGGGGGAAAAGTGGAACAGAAAGTAACATATATGATTTGTTGAATTTGGATTTCTTGGATTCAGCAGAAGAATGGAATGTTTTTGAGACACAGAAATGGGATATTGGATTGGAGATTGGTGAAGCAATTCTAATAGACATTATCAATGGAATTATTACTGAAACTGCTGACTTCATAGACAGAAGAGTCAATGTTGAGCTAATTGTATAGATCTTTTAACATATTTAATCAATTATAATTTTCTTTTTCTTTTTCTTTTTCCTGAGTTTTCTCAAACATCTCTTTCGAGCATTTATTTCCTTACCCTCTATAAAAGGACGTCTCTGAATCACAAATATTAGATCAACAAAATTTAGTAGTCCATTGAAGGAGAATTCTATGGTACCAGTAACCAGACCGATACTGAAAGTTTATCCACTAATGGAGTCCACCCATATTATACTCATGTAAGGTAATCCGATTGTGAATCAAATCCCAATACCGAAGCATGACCAGTATTTGCATGGACACTCAGTACCACGGTTGGCCAGCTAACGCGGATATAGGTGAGATGTTTTTTATACATCTCATTGAACTTCGGTCTCAGCGGCTCAGATGAGATAAACGTAAAAAGTTGTATCAAACTAATTGTTTTTTGTTGAACAAATCTAGACCATCGAGATCTGTGTCAATGGCACAGATCAATTCAACATGACTCAGTTATTCTATCATGTTACCTTAACAAAAAGAGATCCGAATCCTGCTAAACCATTGTTACATTTCGGCTCATTGAATGATTAATTGTTTGATAGACAGTTAAACAACCAACAACGACTGGAAAAGAAAAGCATATATAAAAGAATGACACTCTGAAAAAAGCTGTCAATCATATCCTCCGTGCAACCATCGCATTATCTTTCCTGATCCTAAGGTTATCCCATCAAGGCAATCCAACTAAAAGCACCATAGTATTGGTTCTATTGACCCATAAGGCGGTAGTCTACTCAATATCTCTGTTTTAGAATTTGACCGTACAAAATCGTCATACATCCATTAGCACAATCAGGCTTCTCTTTTACATGATTGCTCTGGGCACACAGTCAAGGAAGAACCTTACAAAAATTCCACAGAACATTTGTACATCATCTCAAAGACTGCAATTGTTAATCCTATTTCTGTAAGACTAGCTTGCTTTTTACCTCCAAATTTGCTCCTTGCAGCGACTTCATAAGAAGATATATAATTCAGAACTAAGTTTTGTCAATGCTTGTTCCTGCAGAAGCGCAGAAGCACAGAAGCAAATTTCACATAACGAAACAGGAGCTACTGGATTTCCCCATCCTCACCAAGCTCCCCATCTTCAAGTTCCTCATATCTACCATTTCTACGGGAACTATCTCGGTGATGTCTCCTGTGTCTCCTATCCCGGCCCTCACTGTCTGATTCTGGTGTGTATGCCTGCTACCAAGAAGCATAAAAAATGTCAAGACCTCTATCAATATCACCAATGACAAAAGCTCCTAAAATACTATTAGAGACTCACATAGAGGCCAAGTTTTTTGACAGTTGGGATCGTTCTTTTGTACAACCCTAGTTGTTATTTTAGTTATAAATATGTACCTTTTACCAATCCAAAAAGAGAGAGAGAGAGAGAGAGAGAGAGAGAGAGAGAGAGAGATTCACATGCCTTCCTCGATCTTTTACGGTCACTTCCATGTTTCCGTGACTTAGACTCCTCCTTCTCTTCCTTATCAGAATCATTATCATCTGTAGCGCTTTGATGCCGCTTCCGGTGTTTCTTATCTTTTTCCTTTTCTCTTCTCTTGTCCTCCTTGTGCCCGTGATTTTCATTGATATCCATATTCTCATCATCAGTTTCAACATTTCTGGATCGACCCTTTTCTTTTTCACGTTCTCTCTCCTTCTCCTTCTCCTTTTTCTCCTTCTCCTTTCTTTTCTCTTTTTCTTCCCTTTCTTTTTCTTTTTTAGCCTGTAAAATTTTAGAAATAATTTACTAGGGGGGAACTTTTATTTTAAGAAAGCTCAATTGAAATCATGCTGTCTGTAAAAGCAGTCAATTTTAACCATTGTTAAGAAGAGAGCTGAGGTATTAACACATATAGTATATATTATTGTGAGAGATTATGTAGAAAGACGAGTGGCACTGAACCATTCTACTAGACTATATCTATAAGCACGAGAGAAATGGACATATCGCAGGAGTATCAGGTCATAATTCAATGTAAAGACAGTTGATCTCCTATTTACATTTTCAGAAAACAATATTAGTAGCCTGAACAAACAAAGTAGTGTACTTATCTACATGCAGAAGCAAAGATAAGTGTCCTAAAATTTAAAATAGAATTCTTCATAAAACTAGTCAAATTCACCTTTACTAGTAAAATAAAGTTACATTACTACTCAAATATGATCAAGTAAATTGCAGGAGAAAATCAAATGCAATAGTAATTATTCAAATTTTACCCAAGTCTTCTCTAAAATTTGATGCACTATACTCACGTATCATTTTACACGTGCAAGGAAAGCAAAAAAGAAAAATGAAATTGACGTTACGGATAAGTCTACCTGGCGATCACTTGCTCTTAATACATCTATAGCAAAGACAACGTGCCATGGCGATCACTAGCTGTTAATACATATATAGCAAAGACTACGTACCATCTCCTCACGTCTACGTTCCTTCTCTTTAGCCTTTTCCTGTAAGTGCGTAACGTATTCCAGAAAAACCTCCTTCTTGAAGCTCTCCTCCTCAATTGATCTGTAGAAGTTATGCAGAAAGAAAATGTCACAAGATGGCAGGGGCATAAAATACCAGCAAATTATGGTACCAAGTATGGTACCTGTACTCTTGACTGTCTTCAAAAAGTTGCTTGCTGTCCTCCCATGTAGAAGATGCAGTAATTTCCTACAAGAGATGAAAAAATCAGAGGTCAATAGTGCACCAGGCAGTGCAGGTTGATGTATCTGCCATACCTTGAACGTGTGCAACAGCTTAGAAAAGTCATCAGCCAAACGTTGACGCCTTTTGGCTTCTTTCTCCTCTTTCTCCTTGGCTCTCTCTATTAAGTCTTCATATACAAGCTTCAACAAGTATAACATCACCAATATCTCAATATATATCTTTTATAAGCAAAAGGTATAATCTTAATTAGATAAACAAAACAAAATAAAAACTTGTATGAGAGACCAACGCGAATGTCATTCAATTCTCACTTACCAAACCTTAAATAATAAACCATGCAAATACAGAGGGAAAAAGTGAAATGATCAGATAAAACATTGAGAACATATATTTAAAGAAAGCCACCTGTCAGAATTGAAGAATATTGGAGTATAATCAAGGAGACAAACTTTATGCGAGACAATAGTAAGGACATGTGTAACGTCCTACACGACAACGTCTTGAGCATCTCCAAAATGACCGCGTTTTGGGCCTCTTAACAGAAAAATAGATGGTTTTAAATAGAAGGTTTAAAATGAATCTTTTAAATAGTTTAGGGAGTGAATTGCAACTTTTAGAAGTTTAGGGTTTAAAGTGTAAGTCAATGATAGTTTGAGGGTGAAAATAGTATTTAACCATCGATATTTTATTTCTCTTAAAGAAACGTGGATTAAGGCCACCTGCAAATGTTATAAGACAAATCCCTATAAGCATCCAGCTAACAGTTCTACACCAGTACAAAACGTTTACCAATGCAACCTCCCTCTTGACCAAAAAATCCAAAAACAAATTATAGACCTTTTATTTCTAAGCAAAGTAGTCATCACCCTGTGTCTGATACCCTAGACGTTGTTGTTTGGAGGAAGAGAATAAATCGCATGAGAAGCTCACGAGATTGAACAGGGCAACTTCAAAAGGCTCAAGGCCCCTTAAAAATTGAAGTCAGGTTTTAGTAATATGATTTTCAAGCCTCCACAGCTAACATAAAACAAAATGGCCATGGCTTGCAATATTCAGCCATGTAACTGGAAAAAATTCTGAAATTTGTTTGTAAGAGCCAACAAACCTCGGGGCCTGAGCACCATATGTTTAAGCACCTGCAGGTAACGCAATTCCTTTATTTATTTATTTTTCTGTAAGAAACACAATTCATTCATTTTCAGCCCACTATTTGTAATATCTCAAACACTCAAAATTTGAAGTTTCCCTACTTCAAAGTGTTGAGAAAACAAGAACAGAGCATATTCTAAATCCTTTTCATCCTCAAGCAAGACAAGTTCAAAATTTTTACCAAAACAAAAAACCCTCCGACTTTGCTATTTACATAAATCTCAACCTTGGCAGCATCCAGTTACCAAAGAAGATCAAGAGGCTCTAGCACGTACTGTTTATTCAGAAAAGATATCAGACAAGAATATCTAATGGCCAATTTTTTAGGTGCATGATTTGAAGTACCAGAGTCAGAACCATTGTAGGGAAAATACCTTAAAGTTAATATCTGATATTGAAAGGGAACCAGCGTTTTCCCCAATCGCAGCCTTAAATTCCTCAAATGTCCAAGTTGACGCAATGGTAATCTGGAAAACCTTTGACTTCAATATTGTTTTTGGACACCCATAAAGCACAAACATTGAGATCTTACCTTCCCCGATTTAATCTCATCTTTTACATGTGCTTTATCATCATGATACTGTCAATTGAGATATAAATGTGTTAAATTTTCTGACAATGGAAGTTGTAGCTAACATTCTAAACTGACTAAGATCAAACAAAATGGGTGTTGTAAATAAAAATCAACGAAATGAACTACAAACATCCAACACAGATCCCAAACTCCCACAAAACCAAATAATAAGAAACTTGCATGGTCTCACTAGTCATGGAATATGATCGATCATGTCTTTAATGCTGTAATGACCGAGAGGCTTGCAATGGCAAAGTATGGGTTAGAAAGTCTCGAATTGCAGACAAAGTCTAGCACATATTGAATAAAAACTTTAAAAGATTCTGAGGTCAATTTATCAAATCCTTGTCTGCTATCAAGAGCTCTAAGAGGCCATCTGACGTTGTGATATAAAATTTCACATTATTGTATCTCCAATTATCTATACAATCTATATATGGGACTAAGTGGGGAGAAACATTTTTGGACAAAAGTTGCCCTTACTATTTCATGGAATTTCTTAATTGTCCTTCATAAATATTAAGACTAAATATTATTAATTTCAAATTATTTATGTAGTACCATGAATAACTATTCAATAATGTCTTATATCTTCGTTTATTAGACTATATTAAAAACAATCAATACAATCAATTACATAATTAAATTTATTAACATAATCTACCTTAAATTTATGAATGAAACAATGCATGAGAAAATGTAAAACAAAAAATAAATTATTTTATTAATTAAAATTTATTATTAAAAATACTAGAATTTGAAACAACTATCTATATTTGAACGAAATCTAATATGTTTCATAAATTCTATTAAGACTTGATAAGCTATATCATTTTTTATATGATTTAACTATAGTATATTTAGTACTTTTTCACATTTTAAAAAATTAATTTAGTTTATCATGTGCAACGTACATTTTAGGAACTAGATTGTAATAAAATTGAGGTACTAGCGATATTGAAAAACAGTAATAATGGAGATACATGGATAGTAGAACAGACTTTAAAGATAAAATGGATGAGTTATGTGAGAACTTGAAAGGAGAAGATGAGAAGTGAAAAATCACATGAAATTATTTGGAGAGAATTAATTATAAAAGTTACCATCTTAATTTGTTATACTCAAAGTTATTTGCATTATTGTTTTTTTTAAACTATTTGGATTGTTGTTATTATTAGCTCTAACGCCTAAAAAATTTATAAATATCATTTAAAGTTTCATTTTCCAGCACATTCCTACATGTGATCTCTTCAACATTTAAACATATACCTCACCAATTAATTCGTTATATTTCCATGTTCTATTTTTTTGAGGATTTATTCTTGACAAGAGAGGTGTTATTTTTTGTAGAGTTAATTTATGTTCAACTCTGTGTATGTTCAAGTGAAGATAACATTTAGTAAAAGACAATTGTAGATGATTGTTATATATTCATGAATATGTATCAAATACCAATGAAAAATGTATTGTAATGAAAACTAAATAAGGAATGGCCAAAACAAAATTTAGTGTTAGAAATTTTTCATTCAACAATCTGTAATATCAAGAGCCGTTACTCATCTTTCTTTAGTGCTCATACACTAAAGGAAACTATTTTGTTTCACATCATTTGCAACACACGTTTTCTACATCTAATGTATAGAAATGGCGCAAAGAGGGGGAGAGATTTTGGACAAAATTGGCCTTATTATTTCATAAAATTCTTTAGTTGTCCTTCATAAATTTTAAGATTAAATATTAATAATTTTTGTTACATTATTAATGAAACTTTTTAACTTTTAAGACCATTTATCCAAACTTTTTCTTGAATACCCAAATCGCCATCTACATATCTAATAATTAAATATTTTTTAAATTGGTTTATATTTTCTTGAATATATTTTGTAACACTGCGTATAATTTGTGTGTTTAATTAATTATCTTTTTATATCATGTCTGTTAGACTATTTTTAAATTTTCTTTAATATAATTAATTGTATAGTTTATATTCAATTAAAAGATAACATACCTTGACATGCATGAAATGACAAAAATGCCCATGAAAAAACATAAAAATGAATCAAATGTAAAATTGTTAGTTAAAAATGCACATTTAAAAAGAATATGGTTTGAAGCAATAACCTATATTTGAAAGAAATCTAATATATTTTTTCTAATTTTACAAACACTCAATGCTTTGTATAATTTCTTCATCTATATTTAACTATTGTATGTTTAGTCCTTTCTCATCTTCTGAGATATTACATTAATTGTATTTTTATTGGAAACTAGTTAAAAAAACACACTGCTAAAAGTCATTTAGACAGTATTTATGCTTACTACATTCTATTTTCTGGCATGTTTCCGATCATGTACTTTGAGAAGAATCTTAATACAGACACTTGCAGTTATGATAAGATAAAACAACATAGACGCTACAACTTTTGGCTTATAAGACAGGTGACCACAACTATAACGAGAGTTGACAAGCAGCTTACTATCTAATTTCCATGAACTCCTTGTCTAACCAGAAATAAACAGAAACGTTATTTTTCATCCAACAAGCTTGATGCAATAAATACTTACCTGCTTCTCTAATTCTTCAGCAACATCCTCAAAAAGATCCTTGGGTGTTGAACCAGACATGTTGGAGGCAACAGCTTGATACTGAGGCAAATCCTTGACCTAAAAAACAAGACAAAAGGCAAGGGGGACATATTTCAAATCACCAAAAAAAAATTCTTCCTGGTGTGACAAAATCAATTAAATTTTGATACCTTTAAACAGTAATCACGCCAGAGAGTTTTAGCGGTAAGAAGACCATCACTGATGTCTTCCTCCATGAGTCTGCGAAACTCATCACGGTTTTTTCGCTCCACCCTTCTCATTTGTTCCTTAGAATAATAAAAATGATAATAAGTATGTATTTCAAAGATAACAAATTATCAGGCATGTGGATTGTACTTTTTGCATTTTCTTTTGTTCATCCTCTTCCTTCTCAAGGTCACGGATATAGTCCTGTATAAAACCAAAGTCAGCATATAGTTCTATCTCATATGACCAGAGACAAAAACTGAAAAAGAAAATACCTGGAAGATTAGCAAACGGTCAAGTTTTTCGAGACGTAAGCATCTCTCATCATCCTCCAAGCGATCTTGAACTTTCCGCCACTGGCTGTTCACCTAAAAACATAAAAGATTAGTACAACAAAAGATTTTAAAATATACGATGCCAGAAGAATTTTGTTCAGAGTAACACCTTAACAAAATCACATGACTCAAGAAATTTTCTATATTCGGCTATATTCTTCTTGTGCTCCTCTGCAGCCCTTTCTTTCTCCTGCAATTACATATAGGCACAAAACATAGAGATCAACTATGGAGCAAAATAAGAAACTTATTCTAGCTTCTCATCTCAGTAGGAATTATACTTGACACTGACAAATACAGCATAACGTCATGCCATTCTGATAAAAAAGATATGACTATGTTATTACGTAATACTGGTAATAAAAGACATAATATCAACTAATAACACCTTCAGATCCAGTACATGCAGTCACAAAGACTACACTACAGCGTTAGAGTTTAAAAGAAAACCCAGAGAAAGCTACCTTCATCCTAATACTTTCCCAGTCACCTCTGATCAAAACCAGGAATTACAGAAAATGGGGGCATGCATAAAATAATAACGAACTCAATCAACAGTTAATAGAGCCCTTAAAGAGCACATAGTTTTAAATGCCATATGCTATGGTTCCCCATCAAATATAGAACTGAATCGCTCAAGAACCGCAGAACATAACAACATTTGGTTTCAAGTTTATTGTGATCCTAAACTGATAAAAACAGTTTATTGCGATGTGGTATCAATTTAAATGAAGTTACTTGATTTACTTTTTCTTGATAAAAAATGAAAGTATGTTTTAGAAAAAAGGACATACAAAAGAGAACGGACAAAAAGATGAAAACCTATTTATCTATACGATAGGCTTTCGAGTTGAAGGGGAAAAAAAAGTGGAGTCCCAAGAAAGAGTTTAGTGGCAGCGGCCCACAAAAAGTCCACAAAATACAAAATAGACCAAGTATATCATCAAAATCATTCTAGATTTCCTCAAAAAATATTTGGTTCATTTCTCTCCAAAATAGTCCAAAAAACCATTAGGAGTTACTTGATTTATTGTCCTTGTACGATTGGTTTCTTCCTCCTATTTTCTCCTCTCCTCTCCTTTTTTTATGCATCCCTCATCATCCTTAATTTGGCTAATTGCAAGGAGAGAAGACGTTGAAACAAAACTGATCTCCATTCGCAATTTTGTACATACAGTTGCATCATGTGTGACCAAATGACAGTACCTTCCTCTCAAGTTCCACTATGTAACTTTCATATAGATCTTCTCTGTCTTTGACTCGTTCAACAGCCTTGAATCGTTCATCATTTTCAAACACACCAACAGCTTTGCTGCCAGAAAAAGTTCAATGAAACAACAAAAAAGTTAGCATAATAGCTAGAATTATAGACTAGGAAGCAATACCAGAAAAAAGAAAGACAAATAGTAAATGCACAACCTCCATCTGGTGGATGACGTGAGTTCCTTCGACTCCTAGAAAGAATCAAAGTAAAAGAAAATAACTAAAATATCAAGACAGAGAAAAATACATCATCAAGTACCCAATTAAACGTATCCAACTTACTTCCAACATCTTGGTGAACTCTTCGCGAGCCTTTTTCTGTCTCATTCGCCTCTCCTCAGCATCCAATTTCTTCCTCTGACCTAAGTACTAAGATGATTACAAAAACATTCATTAGACGTTAGAGAAAAAAGTACCATTGTTTGAAAGTTAATAAAACTATTGTTCATCGAAAAAATTAAGAGAGAATTTCCCCCCTAAGATCTTGTGAAATGCTTACCTCATTGAAAGCTTGTTTCCTTTCACCTAGTGTTTTTAATGCACCATATCTTTTGTCATTGACTATCTCTCTCATCGTCTGCCGTTTCAATTCAATTAGTAACAATTCAAATGAGATCAAAGATGAGGTTGTAAAAGAAATTACATACCTGCTCCCACGTCCAATCAGATTTGACATTTGCAGATTCTAGGAGCGCTTTAAATGCATTTTTTGCCTCCTAAAATATAAGAACAAAAAATAAATGCAAAAGAATTGTCCATGACACCAGCAATATCGCATCTAGATAGCCTAAATTGAATTTAGGTTTATGTTTCTAGAGAATACCAGCTTACTGGCAAACACTAAAGGTTCGTCATCAGCTGCCCTTTCCTCCGGAAGAGCAAGACTCACTTTTCCAGAAACTTCTAACACCTTTCTCGCTTCCTACAAATGGAAAAATACCATATCAGCAAAATCAGAGTTCTGGAAGGTGGTCTCCGTATTATACTAGAAAGGTTAACCCAATATGATGTGGCACTAACTCCGTTGTAAGTAGGGCCACCATAGAACAATAAAGTAAGATCAATTTAAGGTTTCTTAAGAAAAGGGTACCTCAGTTTCCAGCATGGAAGATCCATCTGCAGAGTTTGACACTTCTTGAGATACGATGCTCTCAACAGGAGTTCTGTAACATATTGAAAACAACAAACGCAAAAATCAACCAAAACCCATATCTGCAAATCACGAGGGAACAAGAGGGAAAGGGGAAAAAGGCCAACATAGTTCATACATTGATGCCGAAACATTAGGAACTCCAGTACTACCAGAAGCAGCAACAGGTTGGGGGATCATAGTCACAATATGCGGTTGAGTAGTGGTAGCAGTCTGTGTGCTTAGAACCACAGGAGAAATCGCAGGAGGAAGATTGGACACGGTAACAACAGGTGTATCAGAAAGTGAACTGAGTGCTACTCCAGATACTGTAGCTGTGCTGGAGTTAACAGAAACAGCTGCAATAGCTGTTTCAGCCAAAGAATCTCCAACAACAGTATTGGCATGAGATGTCTCGGTCATGTCTGGTTGTTTCCGTTGGCTAGCTTCTTTTTGAGCATGTTCACGAGCCAACTAAAACAAGCCTCTATAGTGAGATTGGAAGGCAAAACCTTTTGAGCGCGCGCGCGCGCGTGTGTGTGTGTGTGTGTGTGTGAGAGAGAGAGAGAGAGAGAGAATCATAACCTTCAATTCATCTGGCATAGCCCATTTTGATTCCCTAGTCACCTTGTTGTAATAATACCTGTAAAACCAACATTAGACAGATCGTCAACCCCCAAATTACCGACATGTTGTGCTTTTATATGTCAATAATTAATGTAGAAACAAGAAATTTAGAAAAAACCACTCACTTCTTTCCATCTTGAGTGGTAAATTCCTTCCAAACAGTTGATGCATCTGCCCTCTGTTAGATTGAAAATATTTGTTAAACAAGGATGACAATTGAACAAAATAAAACTACCCTATAATGGGGATTGATGTCCTTTTTCCTTTTCAGAAGACTGAAAGTAATTGGGAGTTAGCAACTTTGCAATGAGAAGATTTTGTGATGAAAAGTAATCAGTCAGGAACTACAGATCAAGTCAATCCAAGAATTACAATAAATCATGTGAAAATAACACGGTAGGATGCGAAAGGAAACCTAAAAGTAAGCAATTGTCACAAAAAGCAGCCACAGCGAAGAATAAATTCAGAAAAGAAGCCCACAGAGCAGTTTAGCCAGCCAAGAGAAGCGATATCAATGTCATAAGTTAAGCATAAACTAGTATTTTCACTATTGTTTTTCCAATTTCCAATTAAATATAGTGAGCATCAGTTAAACAAAGATTTCCATATATATGAGCAAAAGCTGGTATAAGGAAATTAAGCACAATAAGACACCTTAAAATAGCACATCATATGGCTATCGTAGTATGCGCAATCCTGATAACAGATGAGTCACAATAAAAGCCCACTTTCTGCATTCAAAAGGAAGTAGCACAAGTTCACCACGTATTCCAATCTAAGAGACTAGTAAAATTTGCCAATATTTAATATAAAAACAGAGAACCAAATAAGAAGCCTTTAACATTTATTAATTCTCATTAAATAGCTACCAATAAATATTCCATTTCTATCGTCTAGTTAGCTTACTGAATTTAAATTCAAATCAAATACCAGAATAACTATCAAATTCTTGACAGGCAAAAAAAAACATAGATTATAGAAATGAGAGACTTCTATTATATGTATAGCGGAATGAGCAATGACAACAAATTTTCTGTTGATCGCCACCAAATAAGTTATATGACTCACCTCAAGTGGTGTCATCAATTCCAAAGGCTTCTCCCAACTGGACTGCTTTGTCCTTTTGTTATAATAATATCTGAAAACGGGTATCAGTTGGAAATAGTAAAATCAATAGCAGAGTGGCGTGAGTGCATGATAAGATAATATAATAGTTAAAAGAACCAACTTAGTTTAATAAGGCACAATGTCTAGCAAACTTGAGTATAGCTAAGTTTTAAACATGGAAGAAAACAATATCAAACTCACTGCTACACAAGAATTACCTTCTCCCATCAGTAGACGTATGCTCTTGCCAATCAGAAGAAAATTGTTGACTAAGGCTAGGAAAATTTACTGCCTGAAAGACCAAGAAAGTATAAACTGAGACAATTAATATGCAAAAACTAATAAACAGCAGACGAGCACAGATGCAACATACATAGTAATTACCGGACTGCATAATATCAAGATCCATACAACTTCCTGAAGGGCCATAAATTTTACTAAAGGTAATAAAAGGGAAGCTTCCGACAGAGTCAATAGAAAAAAAGAAAGATCTTCAGGCAACTAGAAAAGCAACAAATATGCTGCTATAAACAATAAAAAAGGTTGCACGCAAGAACAATGTGTTCTTACTAATTAAATAGTCAATCAGATAATAGAACAAAGCATATTTCCCTTTGGGTTTTCTTTTTTATTTTATTTCTCCCGCAGGGAGGGGGTGGGGGAATACAGGATCCGCAGGGAGGACATACCGAATCTGCAGGAGTGACTGAAGATTGTTGGCTCTGCTCCGTCGATGCGACTAGTGTTGTGCTCTGACCTCCAGACGACAACCAAGATTGCCCTGGAACAGCTCCAACAGGCGCATGAACTTGTGACATTGGCTGGAACTGGGGAAAACTGACATTATTTTGTGGCTGGCCAAGGTGAGTTGGCAAGGGTCCATACTGCAAACATGAAAAATACATTATAGATACAAAATACTTCAGAAAGTAGGAAAAACCATTATGCTAGAAAAGTGAGACATACGGTATATGACGAAGAGACAGGTAATCCAGGGGCACCCATGCCAGAAATATAGTTAACCATGGGATGAGAATTTGGCTGAGACTGAGACGGAACGGATGTAAGAGGACTTGTCTGAACATATGGCATTGGCATGGCCTGGGAAGAGGGTGCAGGATAACCAGAGTAACTTGCCCTAGGAGGTAACTGCTGCAGTGGCTGAGAAAACTGTTGACCAGTTGGTATCCCAACATTTGAAGAAGACATACTTTGTGGAACTAGCTGATACTGTTGTGCTGATGATGGAATAAACATCTGTCCCTGTGGAGCCGAAATCCCAGGTTGAAACTGCAGGTTGAAGTTTTCCAACAGATTTACTATATTTTCAATAACTAGTATATTTTATGTAAATGAACATATCTGAACATCATCAATGATAAACAATAGAATTTCCAAGATGTGTAATCTAGGGGGAGACAGATATACATGAAGATACGAGGAGAAAATTTCAAAATGGGTAAACAAAGAATATGCCATATTGCAGAACATGAATATATTTAAAGATAATTAACATTTACACAGGAAAGCAAGCCAACTTGGTCTCATTACTGCCCTTGTCCATACTCTTGCGAGGATGCCTGGGTTTTTTTATATCACCAATTGGCTGACTAGGTTAAAAGTTTCTCACAAGATCTAATAAATCTCCAAACAAAAGCTAATAAAAATTCTAGAAAAAAAAAGCAAGAATAGACAAAATCTGAACATTTTTAAGATAACTAATTGAAATTACTCTCTGATATAAAAGAGCGAGATAAATGTACTATAGGAACAAATTGCCACATTTTAATCTAACTTCAAGAAATCTTCAACTAAGCTAACTTTATAAGTTATAAGCAACTTAAATGATCAGATGTGAGATCAGAAACATTTTCAAAGGGAGCCAAAGTTTTTCTAAAGCCCCTACTATATTTACTACTCTTAATTTTAATTTAAAATTATTTGCAGAAAATTGAAAGCCAAATGAGGATAATTGTATGCAATTCGTAATTTCATAAATTTGAACAGGACAAATTGTACATAAATGAGTATTTTACAATTTCTTGAAGACAAAATTATACAATTCGGTAATTTTATAAATTTAAAGGGGCAAACAGTTTACAGTTGCATCCCTTTGCAAAAAAAGTGGTCACGGCAATGCAAATGACAGCTCATATACAATGTCGTCGGTCAAAGGGGAGTCGCTGCGAGATTACATCAATTGTTTCAAACACGAGATGACGAATGTTGAAAACTATGATGGCTGTGTAGCAAGGTTAGCATTCAGACGCGGGCTAGACCCAAATTCACCTCTCTTTCATGACCTGTCCAAGAACAAGCCACTCACCATGGCAGAGACCATCTTGAGAGTGCAAACGTACATTACTTTAGAAGTGGAAAAGAAGAGCATGTAGAAACTCTCGAAACATCGGATTTCAGATCAACGACCAAACATACATTACTGAGAAAATGGAAGGCATGCGGGAAAATACAGAAAAGAAGTTTAGGGCAACTGAGCGAGTCCACCCAAGGGATCGAGTCTATACATCATTGACTCTCCCAGATAATCAGATCCTTGAGTCAATAAAAGACAAGCCTTGATTGAAAAGACCAACGCCACTTACCACAAAACCCAACGCCACTTACCACAAAACCCAACGAAAGAGATAAGAACAAATATTGCTCCTTCCACTAGAGTACTGGTCATTTCACCAAAGATTGCCATCAATTAAAGCATTACATAAAGGAGTTGACAAAAGAAGGACATTTGAAGGATTTTGTAGCAAAGGAAGAATAGCCAAGAAGGGAGGGAAATGGCGATCGACCAAAAAATAAAGAGCCGTTGAGAATTTTTGATACTATCATTGCTCTTACGGAGTTTGAGGGGAAAACGAAGAAAGAAAGAAATATATATTGCACGAAGCCCACTCTCAAGGAAAATGACGAAACAATGGAAAAGAACGACGATGTTCCAATAATATTTGTTGAGAGCGATAACGGGCAGCAAAATGGACATAATGATGCGCTGATGATTATAATTCAGATATGAAAGTGTCTACTATTGTGGTCTTGGTTGATGACGGAAACGCAGTCAACATACTCCATTGGTCTACCATTAATAAAATTTCCGTGCGGACTCTGAAGCTGTACACACTCTACGTGTGAAACTTTGTCTACGTGCTTGATTAACTTATGACTTCAAATCATTTTTCCGCTAAAAAGAATGGCTAGAAGGCAATTGCATACTTCACACAGAACAATGTAATTGCATACTTCACATAGATTGATGCAATTGCAAACATTTCGGGTGATAAGACTTGAACCAAGAGATAGAACTGCTACCTGTGCGCCAGAGGACTGAGGATGATGTGCCATTTCCTCAACGCATAAGCAAACCTCGACAAAGACCTGTATAAGCACAACATAATCTCAACATATTATAACAAAAATCACTGAGTAACTAAATCAGTGGCCGTCCAATCCAAGGCGAGGACTGAGAGCAAGCCAACTCCTGACACAAGAAAATCAAGTTAATGTAGCGTAAGATGAATATTCACCTCCGACTATAGGACAGGAAATATGACTCTAATGACAATTATATGCAGAATTTGTATTTAAGGAGTAAGGTAAAACTTGAAAGGCTAGGCATGTCCTTGTAAAATCTCTAAAAGAATAGGGCCTAATCACTCCAGGCTTTCTGGAGCAACTGAATACTCAAAGAACCATAAAAGCTGTTAAAATTGTCTTCACTAACCTAACCGGAATTGACAAAAAAAAGGTAAGTGGATCCTTGACTCCTACAGTAAAAATTGTCCTAAAAACCGAAATGAAAGGAAGGCACAATTAAATTGAAAAAGCGTAACAATTATATTTGCTCAGCTAGCTGAACAGAACTGGAAAATAGCAAATACAAGAAACCTAGACTTTATGAGAACCAACTCTTAAAATTTCCATGCCCTTAACTCCTGTAATTAAAACTCAAAGAAAACTACAAAAACGACATCTGACGCAAAATAAATAGCAAAGTAACATAAGAATTTGCAAAGCTAGTGAAATTAAACGATGTTTATAGAAATACTTTGCTCTAGATTCGATGTATGTGTTGCTTCTTAGACTCTGGAATGAAAATGATGAATTTAAGCATACAATCACAGTTAACTACTCAGATGTGCTGCAATGGGTTGTAATCGTCTGTGATCATATCTATGAAGATTTGGAATAAGCAGTCATACCAAGTGAGAAATTAATTAAAAAGAACGATATTTTCCCCTCCCTTCCCCAAATATTCCCGGCGCGAAACAGATGATTCAGATTCAAAAAATGTAGAGTAGGAGAATCAATGGGAAACAATTAGGACTTGAACTCAAAGCTGAACAATTAGTCACCGAATCTTGGCCTCTATCGCGTTCTAGGGTTCAAGAGATTATGCGGGGTAAACTGAGATGGAGAAATGGTTTACCGACTTCAGAAGACGAAAATAACCCTCGAGATATTGCAGTAGCAGTCACCCACGGATGTGGTCTGGTCTGCTGCGGTTAATTTTCTCGTTTACTTCATTCATCCTGGGCCGTTGGCAACAGATGTTTATAATGCAATGAGACCCCTCTACTCTGAACTAGTTGCAATGAACTAGTTGCAAAGTAACCCGTGAACTTTTTTTTTGACATTTTAAATACTTAAATTTCAATAAAATAATTTTAAACCCCACTCCATCCATATCTTCGTTTACTCTGTTAGGTTAGAAATCTCTAATCTTCTTATCCCCTCCATCATATTTGTCTCACCCAATCTTTCAACCTTTCATCTTCTTCCTTCTTACATGACCTCCATGATCGCCCAAGTAGCCACCATCAGTCTATAATGCAGCGTCGGAGTTGTTCGCGATGTTTTCTCTTGATAATTCTCACTCTCTGAAAATTTTTATATAGCCGAAAGTTTGAGACTTCGAACATAAAAATAACAAGAGATTAGAAGTTTTGCGTAGTATGTGCATCTCCGAATAGCAAATAAAATTGTGGATTGCAAGGAAGAAAAACACTATCAGTACAGGAGAGAAAATGGTCTCTTATAAGAGTAGTTAAAAATAAATAGAGGAGAAATAAAATCTCCCTCGGCAAAAGTTGAAGCAGATTTACTTTTGTTGACCTTTTACGATCTTTGATCTTTGATTTCTTTGTTATCAAAATTTTGTAGAAAAATTTAAAATGACAAAAAAAATCCTAAATATGAAAGTAAAGGAAACTCAGATAAATGTTAGCCAGTTTCACAATCATCAACTAACCATTAGAGTGCACTTGCTACTTCGTGAGCCAGGACATCTATTTGTTCATCTCTTTTCACCCTTTCTAGATTCACATTTAGGCAAATTTTGTTGTATTCTTTGGATCTGAATTTAGCTTCATTTTTCACAGTTATTTATAATCTTATTAAATTGTGTTGTATTCTTAATCTATCTGGTATTGGTGTTATTACTGTGGAGTTACACCATGGAGGAGTGTTGGAAAACTTCCCTATGTTCAGCTACGTTTGAGGTGAGGTAAAAAAATTTGAATGCATAGACCTATGCAATGTGTCAACTGTAGTATATGAATCAATGATTAAAGAAGAACTAGGTTATACAAATTTGATCTGTTTGTGGTACAAGTTCATAGGATTAGAAATGCAGAAGTTAATGCCATTAAGATCATATAGTGATGCACATAAACTAATGTTTGAATTAGAACATGGAATGTATGAGGTAGTTGAGATATATTCTGAGCATGTCAATTCTATCACTCTTGATATTGAGTTGTGTTTACCTAAGATTAATGAGCATGTTGAGTTTGGTTTAAAGCATTTTTCTGAGTCTGATGACGATCTACAAGATGACTTTGTGGAAGAAAGAGTCACAATGCCATATGAACTGGATTTTTATGTCCCTAATATTGATTTAAATTAGGCATTGTCAGAATGTGAAGATAGTGATGGGATGGGTAGCTTATATAGCCCATCTGATAATAAAAATGGACCAAAGTTTCCAAAACACTATGGAGAGATAGACATGCATAAACCTATTGACCTGAAAGTTGGCCTGTTATTTAGCACACATGTTGTCTTTAGGCAACATAGGTTCGACTTTAAGTATATCAATAATGAGAAGAGTAAAATTACTACAGGGTGTAGAAAAATGTGGTTGGAGAATACATGCCTCTTATCATTCTAAACTTGGATCTTTCCAAATCAAGACTTTCCAGCTATTGCACACTAATTGCAGTCGACATGTGATAAACACCAGGGTGTGGAAATATGTGGTTGGAGAATACATGCCTCTCATCATTCTAAACTTGGATCTTTCCAAAGCAAGACTTTCCAACCATTGCACACCAATCGCAACCGGCATATGATAAACACCAGGATCACATCTACTTGGCTGGCTGAGAAATTTTGGGTGAAGTTTAGGGATTCTCCCACTTGGGAAATAACTGCATCTAGAGAAGAGATTATGAGAGATTACCAAGTCTCTATCTCTTCAGATAAGTGTTATAGAGCAAAGAAAAAGGTTTTGAAATTGATTGAAGGTTGACAGCATGCACAATATGCTCAACTTTCAGACTATTGTGCAAGCATACAAAAGTGGAATCTTAGATCATCAACGTATGCGAAGGCTGAATATAATGTGTTTCAAAAACTTTATATTAGCCCATATGCATGTAAAAAATAATTTATTGATGGATGTAGGCCTATTATTTTCATTGATGGTTGTCATTTGAAAGGCTTTTTCGGTGGTCAGTTGTTGGCAGCCACAAGTATTGACAGGAATGATAACATATTTCCTATTGCATATGTCGCAGTGGAGGCAGAAACAAAAGATTCATGGAGTTGGTTTCTAAATGCATTATTGGAAGATTTAGTGATCTAAATACAATGCGATTGACATTTATGTTCGATCAACAAAAGGGTTTGCGTGAGCCCTTCAAAGAGTTATTGCCAAATGCTTGTCATTGATACCGTGTTAGACATTTGTATGGCAACTTTAAAAAGTTGTATCCAGAAAAGACCTTCAAGGATTTGATGTGGAGTGCTGCTAGGTCCTCAACACAACATCAATTTGAGAGAATTATGAAATAAATCAAAGAGTTTGATGTGAGTGCTTTTAACTTGCTATCCAGTTTAAGAGAATTATGAAACATTTATCCATTTGTAAAGTGTGATATATTAGTCAATAATGTAGTTTAGTGTTTCAATAGCCACATACTTGAGAGTAGATAAGCCGATCACAACCATGATGGAGATCATTAGAAGGTTTCTTATGAAGAGATTTCATACAAAGAAAGATTGAATGAGGGAATATGGTGGTATATTATGTCCTAGGGTTCAAAAAAGGTTGGAGAAGGAAAAGGTTACATCATTTAGTTGTACAAACACATTAGGGGGGAGATCATTTATATGAAGTTGAGGAGATGTATGGTGCACGATTTATAGTGGACTTGTCAAATAAGACTTGTGGTGTAGGAAGTGGGAGTTGACTGGAATTCTATGGTTTCATGCAATTGTTTGTATGTAGACCCAGTGTTCAACAAATAAAGATACCTATTGTGTTATGAACATATGATTAAACCCATTTCAAGTCCTGAGCAGTGGGAAAAGAATGGGCAAAGAGCCAATGATTCCCCCAAAGATAAGAAAACAACCTGGACAACCTAAGAAAAAGATAAATAAAGAATAATCGGAGGCATCTAACCCAAATAGAGCATCAAGCAAAGGTAGACGACTTAAATGTGCAAATTGTAAACAATGTGGTCATAATAAAATAGCATGCAGCAAGAGGTCTAAGCAGAAAAATATAAGCAACGATGGTGTTCCAAGCAATGCTGGTGTTCCAAGCAACGGTAGTGGTCCAAGCAATGCTGGTGTTCCAAGCAACTATGGCGGTTCAAGAAAGAACAAGTTGCCTATAAGAAAACGTCTATTACTCTTGAATCAATTTATTGAGTTTGCTCATTTTTATTTATTTTAATTAATTACTTTATATTTTCTCATGTAATGAGACAATCTGTACAAGCTTCCCAATCTTCCATAACATAATGACATACCATGTTGAAGAGTTACATTCATTTACTTTTGTTGATGATTTTGAATGGGTTTAGAATGTAGTTGTATTGACATTGATCCATACTGTCAAGTTCATCACGATTATGTAGCATTAGATGAATGTAGCTGTATTGATTTTGAATGAGTTTAGAATGTAGTTTTATAGATTTTTAATGGGTTTAGAATGTAGTTGTATTGACATTAAACCATAATCTGATTTTCAATTCTAAACTGGTCTATATGATTTGTTCCATTTGTATCGACTTATAGGTTTATACGATTTGTTCCATTTGTATTGATTTTCCATTTCGGAACAACTAGTTTATATGATTTGTTCCATTTGTATTGGCATCGACTTACAGGTTTTTATTGTCATTATTTCTCACACTATATTTCCAATGTGTTCAATAAATTGTTCCATTTGAACAAAATAAATAATTATCTGCCATTACTTGGTAAATATCATTAGACACACTATCTTCCAAAATGCATATTATCAAGCTTTGGAGACGGCAAAACTGGAATACGGTAAATCACTAAGATACTTGGGGAAACAAAATACGATGAATCACTAAAACTGGCATACGGTAAATAACACTTTTATTTAGCATGAGTGTGTTTTTTTTAAGAAATAGTTAACAGTGATGGATGAAAGTTGATAGATGGGGTTAGTGAAGTCATTTTATGGAAGTTTAAGCACTTAAAATGACAAAAAAAAGTTCGGGGTCACTTTTAACTCGCTCAAAGTATAGGTCTTGGTGTATTTTCCCTTATATAAATTGCTAGTTAAATTATAAGCACACACGTAACACGTACGTTTTATTATATGCTGATTGTTTCTCATAAAATTAATTATTTATTTAAATGAAATTTTTTTAATAAAATATATTTTTATTTAAAATAAAATTTTAAAAGAAACTATATTATAATTATTATAAATCTTACTCACTGAAGTTTCTCTAATTAAGTTAATTATGTTAGATATATGTGCACACTTTATGATGCATATTTTAGTTTCTATAATGTTAGTATATTAATTTTTTTATTTTTTATTTGACAAATGAACTATAAACATGCTTATTTTTTTAAAATCTATTGAATTTTCACCATATATTTCTTAACGAGTGAAAAAAAAAACTTCAAATATTATCAATTCTAAAAATAAAATTCAAGTTAATAATTAGAGAAAAAAAACTAAAAAGCTTCATCAAAATATACACCATTATAAGGAATAATAAAAAAGAAAATGTGACCAATAACAGTGCATCATTGATTCAAACAATAATTATAAATTATAAAATAAAGAGTGAATAAAATCGTCTAAAAAAGATTTTCATTCTAATCTCATTTTTAATATATTAAAGATAAAAATATCTCTAAACTTTTTTATATTTTTATACTTTTATAGCTTGAAAAACTGTAAAATATACTATTATATTTTTTAGCTTTACCAAATGGCTTCCCATTTATTTTTACTATATAAACAATTTCATAAACTCCCTTCATTTCTAGACCTTAAATAGAAAAAAATTGCTTATGTCATACAAATATTATTCCCTGAGCACTATTCTCAGGGGTCANTATATATATATATATATGAAATTATAGTTTTATAGTTTTTCCTTCTAATATTCTCAAGAGCTAATTATATTTAATTAAATAATATTTTGAATATCATAAACAACTTGATATTCATAAAAAGTTAGATTACAAAAATTTAAATGTAAAAATTTAGAGAGAGTTATTGAAAAATTTAAACATTCACCAAAAATATAAATTACAAAATCTAATTATAAAAAATTTTAAAAAATCATATTTAAAAAATGATATTAAATTCCGGGTTTAAAAAACCCAATATTTTGAGTTGAAATATCTCAATGATTTTAAAACAACCTCACCAAAAGTTCGGTTAAAAAAAATTCCCTTTAGGTAAAAAAGACCCAATGCCCAACAAAAATTGGGTTTAAAAAACTACCTAGAAAGTGAGATTTGCATAAAATTGAAAATTTATCCATGAAATTTCTATTATATATATTATTGAGATTATTTAATGAAGCATAAAAAGACGATGATAGATGAGAGAGAGATAGCAGGTGGGAAAGAGAATGTGAATGAATAGAGAGCATGTTTGATACCTCATCTCTGTTGAGCTATCAGATTGCTCTTGAGAGGTGGAATCAGATCCTTTCAGGTATCAAATTCCTTCTCAAATAGCCTCAAACAAACATATGAATTATAAAAATTCACATTCATCTTTCATTCCCTCCCCAACTTACCCAAAACCAAACGGCCCCTTAGCGCTTTGAAAGTAAGAAAAAAAAAAGAGACTATATAGCATTTCATATCATTGTTTTGTTTAATGTAAAACTATATGGAAAACAAGCATGAAATATATATATATATTGTTGAGATTATTTAATGAAACATAAAAAGACAATGAGAGTGGGAAAGAGAAATTGAATGAATAGAGAGCATGATTGATACCTCCTCTCTTGAGTAGCTATGATCAGATTGCCTCTAAGAGGTAGAATCTGATCCTTTCAGGCATCAAATGCCCTCTCAAATAATCTCAAACAAATATAGGAATTATAAATATTCTCATTCATATTTAATTCCCCTCCCCAACTTACCAAAACCAAATGGCCCATTAGGGATATGTTTGAAAGTAAGAAGCAAAGAAAAAGAGACTACAGAGCATTACATATCATTGTTTTGTTTCATGGAAAACTATATGGAAAACAAACATGAAATTGAAGTTATGAATACTTTTATAAATTTATATGTTTCCTTCACATTTCTTTCGTTCCTTCTAAATTTCCAAAGAGAGAAACATTGCCCGAGTACCTCTTACACCATTAAAGTCCAGGAAAATTACAAATTCCCTCCTCTCAGATATATATATATATCAAGAAGTAACCACTAATAAGGAACATATCTTAAATAAATATATATAAAAATGCTTACAAATTAGATATGTATATCCACTAACAGCGAGCATATCTTAAACAACTTCATAATATGTCATTTCTCAAAGAGAAAAAAACTCCTCTATGTCTAGTTGCAACTATTAACTATCCGCGGGTTGAATTGTATCGAGAACCAAGTCAGTATTGTCTTTTTTTATTCGAGACTAAATATTGTCTTTTGATTGAGTTAATAAAGGAAAGTGGGAACTGAGGTCTAAAAACGCACGGCACTTATGTGGTTGTTTATATAAGGTATAATAATGGAGGGAAGTCATTTGATGAAGCTCAAAAATGGAGGGAAGGAAGAAGAAATAGTCAAAATGATGGGGAACTTTATGGAAATTTAATGACATTTAAGTTTATTTTAGTTTTAACACTTTTATGTAATAAAATGGTGTGCATTATAATTTCTCAAACTACAAATGTATTAAAATGCTAGAAAAATATTCATGGGTATAGTTTATATATTTAGACAAATTGTTCGGCATGTAACATTTAAATCTTAAAAGTTACATTTTAGAACATTATAATTAAAAACTTTAAACATACTCGATCTTTTTTTCCTTATTTTTTTTTATAATAAAGATGTTTTAATACATTTTTAAAAGACCTGTTTTGCTCATCCTTCATTTTTGTTATAAAACAAACCAATATATTAAAACCAACTAATCCAGAAAACACAAAATCTTCTACAATGGGTGGAGTAACCCCAACCCATGAAAGATAAAAGCGTCAGAAACGGCATAGAGAGCTAGCCTATCGACAACAAGGTTACAAGAGCGAGAAACATGATAAACCGAACAGCAAGGATGGAGAACAAGAGATGCTTTAATGGCGTGAACAACACTCCCAGCCTTGGCCAAAGCTACCTTGGAAGACGTAATCGCAAAGCAAGCCTTACAAGAGTCTGACTCCACCATGTCAACAACAATGTTATGGGCAGAGGCAAACCTAAGACCTTAAAGGATGGGCATACACTTCGCTGCAAAGACGTCCCACACACCATCAAAGAACATAGAACAAGCCGCCGCCACTCCACCCAACCAGTCTTGAATAGCCACACCAATACCCATGACACTCGGAGAACATGACGAATCCACATTCATCTTCAAAAGACCTTCACCCGGTCTCACCCATCTCCCTGAAGGAATTCCTAAACCTTTCAGCTTGGCAGCCTTCTGCTCAATATCTCCACTGTCCAACCCACTACCCTTATGAATCCACGAATTCATAGAGTGCCACACAAACCAGCAAATACACCCCACCATAACAAGAGAATGAGGAGGCCTTGATGTCTGTACCATTACCCACTATCCATCTGATCCCTTTCTCCATGATAGATCTGCCCCATAAGATACTTCTCCACGCTGCCGAGGCATTTGCACGACAACTAGCCTCAAAGAAATAGCTATTTTAGAAATACCCGCCCTTACAGACTTTGCTCATGAGGGTGGAGGGATTCTGAATGATCCTCAAACACTGCTTAGCCATCAACGCTTGATAAAAAAACCACATCACGAAAGCCCATCCCCCCTCCAGCTTAGGCTTAAATAAAGCTTTCCAAGATAACCAATGCATTTTCGGTCCATTTTCATTGAAAACCCACCAGAAATTAGCAATTTCTTTCTCGAGGTCCTTACAAACACTGACTGGGATTCGGAAATAATTCATTGCATAGACAGGTAAAGCTTGGCCACAAGCTTTTATGAGAACTTCCTTGCCCCCCACTGAAAATTGTTTCTCTCTCCATCTCTGAAGCAGTCTATACATCTTATTCTTGATGTAGCTAAATAAAGACTTCATTGAGCTCCCCATGAAATCAGGGAGCCCCAAATAGGTCTCAATGTTAAGAGCCACAAGGATATCAATAATCGACGTAACCATGGATTTGTTGGAAAGCACAATATTCGAAGAGAATCCACAACCGATTTACTGAAGTTGATGCACTGACCCGAAGCTCTAGAGTAGGCATCCAATATGCTTTTAAGTGCTCTACTCATCCTTGAAATTATTACAACTATTACCACCGTCGTCTTCGTTTCTCACCCATTAGACCTCACCCCCATTTTCTGGCTCTCGACTCCATTTGCTCCAAACCCTTTTGACATTCGTGTCTTGTAATTGTTGGTGGCAACTGATATTATAGTAGCGGACGCTAGCTGCTTGTGGTGATGAACCCGACATTTCCACTTAGGTGAATTGGGGTCCAAACTCAACACCCCATAATCGTTTTTGTGTTTTTTATTTGCAACACTGGTTGATGAATTTGATGAAATTGTTAGGAGCCCAATTCTCTCTCAAATTTGATGAAATCTGACTTGACGAGGCAATTCTTTTCTACCCATTTTCACCAACAGCCATAATTGAAGAGAGATTTTGTATTAAATTTGTTTTCTGAAGGATATTCCTATGTAAATAAGTATGACAACCCGAAAACATAAAGTCACATCATATACGAGAACAAGATGTAGGGTGTTTTCATACCTGCAACGTGGTTTAACTCATTCGCGGTGATGTAAACCGACAGTTCTAAGCTAGGAACGCACCTCGAGTTGGGTACATGGCTGAGAGAGAGGGTTCGCGACTGCCAGAGAGAGAGAATGTTGAAGCAGATGAAAAGAATGTTTTTTTATTAAAATAAACCCTTACACTAACCGTTTGTAGAATTCAACCCCTACACTAATTTTTGCTTATTCTGATCCATTATTTACTTTCAATTCAAAATCAGATCGTGAAGTTACCAAAAAGTTCATTCACAAATTTCAAACGATGACATGAAAAAAGTGATGATTACACATTTTCATTACACGAAACCCCACCCATTTGTTTACCTCACTTGCATTTCGCTCTTACTATTACTCTCTCTCTCTTGAAGTCGCAATATCTCTCTCTGCAAATCCTTGAGTCTTCGTCTCTCATAACAAGGTAAGTTTTTGGGTTTCTGAGTTTTTGTTTTCTGAATTCTGATGTATTTTTTTGGGTTTCTGAGGTATTTTCTTTGTGTTTATGATGATTTTTTATGGATTTTATGCGTTTATGTTTTTTGTGGATGTCCGGATCACAACAATGTTGCTTTTTGAGTTTCTAATATTTTTTATGGGTTTCTGAGTGTTTTTTTTCTGAGGTTCTGGTTTTGGTGGGTGTCTATTTTCTAGACACGCTCGTCGTGTACCCATCATGTAGTATACACGAAAATCGTGTAAATCTCATGTATACTATAGGATGGTTACACGATGAGCGTGTCCTCATCGTGTAGTCTACACGAGAATCGTGTAAGTCTCATGTAGACTACATGAGGACTACACCAGGATCGTGTACCCCTCATGTAGTCTATACGATGACTACACCAAGATCATGTACCCCTCGTGTAATCTACATGATGACTATACGGGTATCGTGTACATTTTCTAATCTTATGTTTGCCTTGAATTTTCTACAGGTTATGGCTTTCATCAAAGATGCAACTAAGATACGTACATGACATTAACATAATTCCAAAAGCAATGGTCAATGCAAAGTGCAATACCCACCATAGAGGTTATCAATACCAAGCTGACAGCTCATCAACTCTCCCTATTTAGGGAGGCATTATTTGGCCATCTCCTTGATCTCTCAGCCATGAAGTTTACAGTAACTGTCTACCACCGGGTGTTGGCCAAGGAGGTCGAATATGTCAACAACACTCCATCTGAGGAGGAAATCCGGCTTCTTGTCAATGAGAAACCACTGTGCTTCTCTAATAAGGAGTTCTCATTGATGACCAAACTAAAGTTTAGTGAAGCCGGAGATAAGATGAATACCCGTGGCCCCAACAAACTATCTGATATGTACTTTCCTAAAGCCCAATCAATAATCATGGCTGAGTTAGAGGAGAACTTTAAAAACTATCGTGTAGTCTACAAGAGGGATACTCGAGGTCTGTGTAACCGATCGTGTAGTCTACACTATTATTACACGAGGTCATGTAACTGACTGTGTAGTCTACACGATGACTACACGAAGTCCGTGTAACCGATCGTGTAGTCTAGACGAAGACTACTTGAGATCCGTGTGACCGATCATGTAGCCTACAAGGTGACTATACGAGGTTCATGTACTCATCATGTAGTAACCATTTTCTGGTTTGTCTGCTTAATATTACATGTTTTTTAATTGACGCCTCCTCAGTCACCATTTTCAATAGAATATGAAGCTAATGAGGAGGATGAGGACATTGAAAAGGAATAGGGGAAGAAGAAGAGGAGGAATTTCTTATGAGGCCATTGAAAAGGAATAGAAGAAGAAGAAGACGAGTAAAAGGTCTGAGAAGGCCATTAAAAAAACAGAGGAGACGAAGATTGTGTCCAAGAAGTTCAATGGACATGAAAATTGGGTGAGGAGATGTCTGATTGGAATGGACAAAAAGATCACTTCAACGGACAAGAAAATTATGTCCATGCAATCAAACGTTTCCTTTACATCCATAATTAAAATTTTGATGGATCATCTGGAAGCATCGAGGCTATATGATTACTCATTTTGTCCTTGATCTACCATAATAATGGCTAGTGACGGGGATGATACAAAGACTAAGAAGGAAGATAAAAAGAATGAGGACGAAGATAATGATGAAAAAGAAGAAGAGATGGTAGAGAAGGAAGAAGAAGAAAAGAAGGAACAAAAGGAGGAAGAAGAAAAAAATAAAAACAAGAATAGAAGAAGAAGAGCTCATATAGTAGAGAATGAAGATGAAAAGAAGGAAGATGAAAAAGAGAAAGAAGTTATAAAATATAAATAGGAAATAGAATAGACAAAAGAAATAGAAGAGAAAAAAGAAAAAGAAGAACAAACAAAAGAAAAAGAAAATAAAGAATAAAGAAAAATAGAATAAAAAACATAAGAAAAAGAAATACACAAAGAAGGAAAAAAAGAAGGGAAGAAGGTGAAGAAAATAAGAATTAAAAGAAAAAAGAGGAAGAAAAAAAATAAATAAAAAAAGAAGAAGAAGCTGAAAAAAAAAACAGAAGAAGAAGAAATGGTTCCATTGATGATATCTGCATTGGTGGATTCAGCTCGATCAACGGAGCAGTCAACGATGGAGAAGAAGAAGAGCTCATATACCTTAGTGAATCTCAATAAAAAGAAGATAAAGAGATCTCGGGTCTTAGAGTCACCCATGTGGGAAGCCGAACAAGTTGAAAAAATAAGTTGTGAAGGAAAAAAGTTGATGAGAACATTGTTGCAAAACGGGCTTCAAACATTTTCAACCATATGGCGATGTATCTTCAGAGGATGAAGCCTGTTTTAAAGCATGGTTCACCTCCCCAAGGGCAAAGTAAGTTATGTAATTTTACTTATTATTCTCATACAAGATGACTACACTGACCTCGTGTAGTCATCGTGTAACCACCGTGTAGTAAACAAATCGTGTACCTAATTTTGATCTATAATACATTGTACAGGGATGAGAAAAGTAGACATTAGATTTTACACAGTTGACCTTACCTGGTTAAAAAAACTTGTCTTTTCACATTATCAATCGCTTAAGTCAGATTTAAGAAGTTATTTATAATCTTTTTAATGTGGCATTTAAAATAAATATAAATATCTTAACTAATATTTATTACATTGCAGCATATCGATGCATACTTGTAGCTCATAAGGAGGGATTTGCAAGACTACAACCATCATATCAGAATCAGTATTGACGATTTGATTAGGCAAGTAAGTAAGATTTGTTTTTTAACTTAATGAAGTGCACATCGTAGTCTACATGAGGCAACATAGAAAGCCTCGTGTACATTTCATGTAGTTTTCATGACCAATTTTTATTTACATTGAGGATTTAAAAAATTTCCCGTGACATTACAGACGAACCTTTTTGGCAAAATGGAATAGCTTGAACACGATCCCGCAGGCTGGGATACTGACATGAAGGGCATTGGGAAAGACAATTTGTACACCATTTAGTATACTTGTGTGCTTGTCTGATATAAACACTAAGTCTTCTGGATCACAAATTATATCGTGACGTTTACGGAAGAACCATTCCTATGAATCATTCTTTTCTAAATCCGTAATGCCAAATGCAATGGGATATACTTGGTTGTTCCCATCATTTACTGTTGCACAAATAATCCCCCTTGTATGTGGTTTTTAAAGCGATTGCGTCAACAACAATGACATGCTGTATAAAATATAGAATCCACGAACAGAGGATCCAATAGTTATGAAAAAATATTTAAAATGATCATGCTCATCAGTCTCTGTGTGTGTTGTTGTCCTTGAAAAATATTTAATATTGTTGTAGAGCACATAATATACATGATGCATACACGATGTCCGTATAACCGTCATGTAGACTACATGAGACCAATGTAGTACTCATGTAGACATTATAATGGCAAAATATTGTACATGATGTGTACACGAGATCTGTGTAACCATCGTGTAAACTACACGAGGTCTGTGTAACCATCGTGTAGTTTACACGAGGTCAGTGTACCCATCGTGTAATATACATGATGGATATATGAGGTCAGTGTAGTACTCGTACAGACATTGTGATTGCAAAATAGTATACATGATGTGTATGTGAGGTCCGCATGCCATCGTGTAGATTACATGAGGTCAGTGTACCCATTGTGTAGTATACACGATGCATACACGAGGTCAGTGTAGTACTTGTGTAGATATTATGATGGCAGAATAGTGTACATGATGACTATATGAGATCCGTGTAGCCATCGTGTAGACTACACAAAAACTATATGTGGTCAGTGTACTCATCGTGTAGTGTGCACGATGGTTAAACGAGGCTCGTGTAGTACTTTTGTAGACATTATGATGGCAAGATAAAAAATAAGTACCTGGATTTTTTATTCTAACATGTGACAATATGCTGGGAGTATCGTATAGTTGTCTTCATGCGACACATTAACTAATTCCAAAACATATTCCCTAGCCCTCCATGCCTTATGGTAACATATGTTGACACCGAAATCAATCCGAACATTTTCAATTATGTCTTTTGCCTATATATACGTCTAACACTCGTATATTTGGATCTTATAGAATGACCAATCAATGAAAATGTAGTATGATGGTGTTCATGTCTCAATACTTCAAATGCGCATGTGTGTGTATTGATGAACTTTGTAACTTTGAAGTATGAACAATTTATTAATTTCATGGCCCGTAACCTCCATTGTCATGTTTTCTCAACACATACAAGTACCGATATTGACTAATTTAACTTGATGATCCAAAACTCAAATTTCTCGGGATGGCCATCATACGAGCCACCTTACAAAGCTCGGCTTTATCACTATACAAATCATCCATATTTATTGTGTTTGTTACAAGGTGATTCAAATCAGCCCGTTGCTCAATGGACCGAGGACGTTGTTCATTTAAATCAGGATGTGATGGCAATTTATAAGTGGGCTCGGGTTCACGACCAGTATTCAAGTCTGAAATTGTTGTATGATCGTCTCCACTGATGGCTTCATCATTGTCATCTCCACAAATTGCATCATCATACATCTCCTAATCAAAATCATCATCGTCATCACCATAACATCCTCATCCTCGCAACATCATTCTCGTCATGACCAACAACATAATCATAATGATAGTTCTTTTCAAAATGATCAAAACTCTCAAAAAAATGAATGCTTTCAAGTAGTGGTTGTCATGACATTTGTGTTTCAGGAACCCAACTTTGATAAAACCCTATAGTTTCAGGAACCTGAGGTTGTTGTGTTATTGTGGTTTTAGGAATCGAGCTTTAAAATATAAAAAATTTAGGCTTAATACTTACAAATAATGGTTTTGAAGTGATTATGATCCATTCTCCTTAACAAAGAATTATAAATCTCTATCCTTTAAAATTTCAATAGGAGGCAGGGGACATGACTTCTATAAAAAAAATTGATGGACATATCATATTTTGAGAGGTCTATTCTCCATGCAATATACTCAATAGCTCGTGGTAAGTGCAGTTAGTTGATATTTCAAATAATTTGGTATTCTCTCCACTAAAAGACCATGTTGTGCCATTTTTATTCAACCTAATGTTGGGACCGGTTGGTTTTAGAAATTAATTAACAACAAGTTTGAATCACGAATTAACTTATTTAATCAAATTAAATAACTTAAAATCAAATTAAATATCAATTTTTTTCCAATTAACTTATTTAATCAAATTAAATAACTTAAAATCAAACAACGTGCTATTATGCATATACGACATTAAACGAGAAGATAAGGTTAGAAACAATTTTTTCACCTATACTTTATATCAGAGAATTTCTAAACTGACGGAATTCGTTCGAGCGTTCTTCATGTTCTTTAAGTTTCGAGATCCGAATCATGCACTTGAACACCAAGAACGATTTGTGAATTTTATCCACCAACAACCACTCGTTAATTCCAGATATATAGCTCACGAGAAGTTTGTATAGGAATTTGAGTGTGGGCTCTCAAAGCGATTGAAGAAGAAAAATCGAAAAATTTCGACTACAACGGGGAGGGAGGGGAAAACATTTTTCTCATATTGATTTGTAAACAAACAACCGTATCTTGTCCAAAATCTATCTGCAACCAGATTGCTATTGGATAATGATAAAATGTAATTTTTGATATTTACAAATATACCTACATATTTTTAAATTTCTGAAAATTCATCCCATGCATTCATAATTGCCGAAAATTATAATATTCTCTAGATTTTGAGTTGTATCGAGATTTAATTAATTTCAATACATAATCGCATTTAACTAATTAAGTGACATGACTCATTACATATATTTGTTGAAAATCTGTCTTGGAACCAAAACACATTTTGATCCAATTTACTTCGTATCTCTATTCATGTTCGCATTAGCTATTTCTGATACCAAATTGACCTACATGAATAAAGCTAAGGATTCAAATACCCGGCGAATTATCTCCATAAATTCCTGACCTATTTAATCCTAACATCGTACACTCCACTATAAGTTCGATACCGAATCAACTCTCGATTCATGTTGGTGTAAATAAACCCTTTTATGTTCACGGTCCACGAAATATTTTAACATAATACCCATCGTGAATATCAGCAACAAGAGTAAAATATAAAATTACCATTTTACCCCTCTCATTATTATTTCATTAACTCATTTATTGAATATGAATAAGAAAAATATAATAGTGAATTGTCTCGTACAATTCACAAGTCTTAATCAACGACTCAATTCATTGAATACCTGACCAGGCTAATTTATTCACACACTCATCAATAATGCATAATGTGATATTTTTGCTTTCACAATCGAGCCACGGATTTCTATATACGTGAGTCACCCAACACCAACTTAATTGAATTACAATCCCAACAGTCGAGGTATTGCCTGTCAATTGGAGCTCACTCATTTGACATATCAAAGATTGCAACTAACTAAGTCAAGTTACGTATTCATCTCAGGATTAAAGTAATTACAAAAACACCCTTAAAGTGTACCAATTAGATTTAGAGCTTAGCAAACAGTTTTGATCTCAAAACTAATTTGTTACCGGTTTATTCAACATATTCATAACATGTTTAGATAGACCGTTTGAGTCTCTACTCTCATGCCCCAAGACTGACATCCATTAGGTTAACCTAAGAGTCATAATCATATTTGATTGCTCAGTCGATCCTAAGACTGCGACTATTGTTCTAAACTTTTTCAGAAGAGTTTGTTTGGAGACGCCTCTGTTTTCACTTTTTGTTGGTTGATAAAAATGTCAGGATTTGAGTAATTTATAAACACACTTTGATTTAAAATAAAACTTTCAATTTATTTATAAGAATTTAATGATACTAATGTTTGAGAAACAACTAAATACAAATAAATAGTTATTACATGTTACTTTATGGACATATTCGAACATCTCTCCCTAGTGATTGTCGCCGATTGAGAGAACATTGAAGGAAAAATATTCAATTTTTTTCTTCAATTATTTTGAGAGCCCACACCCAAATTCCTACACAAAATTCTCGTGAGATATATTTCTGAAATCCAAATTCACAATTCGTTCTTGGAGTTCAAGTGGAAATTCGAACTCCAGACATATATGTATATACATCAATGAAGGAAGTCAGTACAAGAAGAATACATGATGATCGTGTAGCCATCATGTAGTCATCGTGTAGTCTACGCGAGGCTTTCACGGGCATCGTGTAGACCTCATGTACTGTAATAGGTCTTACCCGATGACTACACAATGATCGTGTAGTGTACACGATGATCGTGTAATGTACACGAGGGTTGCGCGATGATCGTGTAATGTACACGAGGGCTACACGATGATCGTGTAGTGTACGTGATGACTACAATAGGAGTACACGATCATCATGTGGTCATCATTTACACTACACAATGGTTGTGTAGTCCTCGTGTAGTGTAATAGATGCTATACGATGCTCGTGAACTGTTGAAGAAGTTCCTGATGCATTACACGATGATCGTGTAGTGTACACGAGGTCTATACAAGGATCGTGTACCTTGAATTTAGTCTACACGATGATTACACGAGGCTCATGTAATACTCGTGTAGACCTCCTTTACACTACACTACATCTTGTAGTAATCTTGTACAATAAATGAATTTTAAACAACGTTCCAAAAAGAAGAAAATAAATAAATATTCCTATAAAACTCATGAGCATGAAAAACCCATAAAAATTCAAGCTTTCTAGAAAGAAGAAAACAAAACTTATACCTATTCCAGAAATAAGAACTAACAATCCTTTGCTGTTGCAGACAGAAGGAAGAAGACGAAGAAGAAAACGAATTGGAAAATTATGAAGAAGTAGAAAAAATGAAAAATGAAGAAGGAGAAATGGGGTGGGTATGAAGGTTTTAAGTGTTAAGTGAATAGACCATGACATTTGATTGGACAGCTTGTAAGAAGGACAATGGGGAAAAAAATGAAAAGTGAAGAAAAAATGGATCAGGATTCATGGTAAGTAAAAATTAATGTATGGGTTGATTTCCAAAAAATAGTTAGTGTAGGGGTTGATTTTTATAAAAACCCAAAAAATGGGTACTTAGAGTTACTCATGAGATAGCTTTTTTTTTGGGTTCTCACTTACTTTAGTAGGAGAAAGAGAAGCAAAACGTCTTAGTTTTGATGGTATTAAAATTAGGGTTAATTTCACATTTACCGCTTCAACTTTGATCATTTTTTATATATACCCCTTAACTTTGATATCCTCTTTAGCGATCATTCATCTTTCATAATCCATAAAAAACCATATTCGTCTGAAAATATGTTTTCTTCATGTTAAACACGTGCAAGGCACGCACCCTTTAACGAACATTTTTTTGACAAATTCGTCCTTCATGACAAAAGCACTGAACATGTAAAAAATACTCGTTGCCACGTGGATAAAAGTGACCTACCTAGGGCTCGCGGAAAATGGAAAAATCACTAAAGTACGGGTTCCCGAGAGAAGACAATATGATCTTTGAAAAGGCGCGTGCAAATCGAGAACTTCTCATCATTACACATCAATAAATGAAATTTATTGAGTGTAATGGGAGGCAAATCAATAGGAAAAAAAACACTCAAGACACGTGAACAAAAAGAACGCTGAAGTGGGAGACCTCGTCAAAATAGAGAAGAATGCTGAAGTGGGGAACCATCACTTCTAGAACAGGGTGACTATCGCTTCTGAAATGGGGGGACAATCGCTTCTGAAATGGGGGGACAATCGCTTCTGAAACGGGAGACTATCACTCCTATAACAGGAAAGAACAAAAGAACAGGAAAGAACAATAGAACATGAATCGACATCTTGAGTACGGGAGATCATCGCCTCTTTGATAGGATAAAATATTAGAACTGAAATGGTGTTCAGACTGAAGTCAAGTGGTTGTGATTGATTGGCCCGAATCACGAGGAACCACCAAGTGGCTATGAATGATTAAGTTGCTGAGGACAAAACAACTAAAAGAGATGAGCAAAGTAAATGAGTCCATGCGTGAAAGCAATCCCATCACCCGAAAGCATAGGGGATGTGATCATCCCTTTTTTATTTTTCTTATTATTGTAAGGCCTATAAGTACAAGCTCATGTAAAAAAGAAAAAAAGAAGAGACCCAAGCAAACCTCAACAAAAGGCATTGCCATTCCTCTATTCTCTCACAAACAATTATGTAAAATCATTTACATAAGTAAATGTCAACAATATTCCCATGGTTTTTCTTCCCTTTAAGGATTTTTCACGTAAATAACGATGTTTTTATTCTCTTATACTCTCTTTAAATTATGAATTTTATCATTTGTTCGTGGAGGGTTCTCCATAACGAAAAAGTCTTTACATTTTGGTGCTTTCATTGAGAGCGAGAAGAAACCTCAAAGATACCCTCCAAAAAATCAAACCATGCCTCGAACCAGATCGAACACCGCCTTTAATAAAGAAAACGGGAACGAAGATGAACAAGCCAATCAACTTGCTCCACCAGCTGAGATACTTCATAAAACACTATACAACGTGTGGTATACGATACATGAACAGACTGCTGCATTGCAGTAGGACCTTGCACAGACACATGCAGATGTTCAGTTCAAGGAACACAAAAAGGAGAAGGTGGGAGAAATTCGCCAATCAAAAGTCATGACGGAAGCTGCCATGGGGGAGATGATGGAAAGAAAGATGATGGAACTAAGGAACTTGGGAAACATGAGAAAATTGACCTAGAATCACTCACCAGAACTCTATTAAGTTTGAAGATCTTGGCTGCCCCAGTTCGAAAGAAGTTCGTGGCATCTAAATTCAAATGTTATGAAGAGAACTCTAATCCTGTAGATCATCTCAGACAGCTCAAGCAAGTCATTTTGCTTAATTTTAATACCATCAAAACTAAGTTGTTTTGCTTCTCTTTCTCCTACTAAAAGTAAGTGAGAACCCAAAAAAAAGTTAGGGTTAATTTCACATATACCGCTTCAACTTTGATCATTTTTTATATATACCCCTTAACTTTGATATCCTCTTTAGCGATCATTCATCTTTCATAATCCATAAAAAATCTTATTCGTCTGAGAATATGTTTTCTTCATGTTAAACACGTGTAAGGCACGCGCCCTTTAATGAACATTTTTTGACAAATTTGTCCTTCATGACAAAAGCACTGAATTGGTAAAAAATACCCGCTCCAAAATGGTACAAAATTTATTTGATTTATGATAAACAAAATCTTGAGAACGGGTAAAGGCTTGAGAAAAGAATTGGCTTGACACAGGAGAGGTCTTGAGAACGGAAAAGGAAATGTCTTCAGAATGGGAAAAAATGTATTCAGAACAAGAAATTCTAGAAAACCGAAAAGGAAATGTCTTCAGAACGGAAAAAAGAAATGTCTTCAGCATAGGAAAGTCTGGAGAATGAAAAAGGAAATGTCTTCAGAACGAAAGAGGAAATGTCTTAAGAACGGGAAAGTCTCCAAAACAGAAAAGAAAAGAAGTTGAGAAAAGAACTTCAGAACAAAAAAGAAAAGAAGTTGAGGACAAACCTTTAGCTCAGTAATGAAACGTTGAGAAAAGAAGAGTTGAGTAAAGAAGGACAGAAAAGAAGAGCTAAAGAACAGAGCTGAGCACAAAAATAAAACAGCCAAGAGTAAAGGAAAAAGAAGCGAGAAAAGGAAGGAAAAATTGAAAGCAGAAAAAGAAAATAAGGAAACGGGAGAAACTCTACCAATAAGTCTGTAGCAGGGAAAACGGGAAAAATTCTACCAAAAGAAGTGGGGCATTATTATATTATTCTTGTACAATATGCATGTCACAGATCTTATCGTACGAGAGAAGAAAAATGAAAAATGTAGAAACGTGGGAAACGTCATCGATGAACCCGTATAAAAAAAAAAATAGGGCCATGTCTCCATGGAAGGAGCCTAAGACCTTGGGAGTGTCTACGGACATCGTTCTCAGTAGAAAATCAAGATGGGGTTGTGGTTCCACGGAAGGAGCCTAAGTTCTTGGGAGTGTCTACAGACATCGTTCCCGGAAGGAAAAAGAAAATATGGAAACAACAGAAACTCTACCAACAAATACAAAACATCAAACTCAAATTCATGCATGTGTAATTATGGAACGGTATACTCGCTCCTCATTCATTTCAATAAATTATTATTGTTCTTGTACATAGATCTTAACGTATGAGAATAACCTCGCCAATGAGCCCATAATGACAAAACGGGAAAACTCTATCAATAAGCCCATAATAAAAAGAACGGAAAGACAATACAATGAATGAAGGGAAGGTAATCATCATCGACATGGATTTGGCAAAAAAGTTAGTAGACAAACGCAAAGCATTTGCAAACAGGAATATATGAAGGTGACAACAAAAAGAAAATGGGAAGCCATCACTGACAACGAACAAACCGAAAAATTATTTGGAAAGACCACATCTTATGTGTTTTAAGAAGTACGTGAGAACAAAAATAGGCAGACGTAACGACAGAATAAGACATGACAAACCATTACACCTCAATAAGTGAAACTTATTGAGTGTAATGAGGGAAAATGAACATGTAAAAATTACCCGCTGCCACGTGGATAAAAGAGACCTATCTAGGGCTTGCGGAAAGCAGGAAAACCACTAAAGTGCAGGTTCCTGAGAGAAGACAAGACGATCTTTGAGAAGGCGCATGCAAACCGATAACTCTTCGTCATTACACATCAATAAATGAAATTTATTGAGTGTAATAGGGGGTAAGTGAACAGGAAAAAAACCACCTAACACACGTGAACAGAAGGAACACTGAAGCGAGAGACCTCATCAAAATGGGGAAGAATGTTGAAGCGGGGAACCATCACTTCTAGAATGGGTGACTATCTCTTCTGGAACGAGGGGACAATCGCTTCTGAAATGGGTGACTATCGCTTCCAGAACGGGGGACCATCACTCCCAGAACGGGAAAAAACAATAGAATGGGAACCGACATCTCGAGAACGGGAAATCATCACTTTTAGAACGGGAACCGACGTCTCGAGAACGAGAAATCATTACCTCCTAGATATGATATAACATCAGAACATAAATGAGGGTTTAGTGACAGTCAAGTGATTATGATTGATTGACCTGAACCACGAGAAATCACTAAGTGGTTGTGACTGATTGAGTTGCTGGAGACAAAATAGTTGAAATGAATGAGAAAAGTAAATGAGTCCATGCCTAAAAGTAATATTATCAGCCGAAAGTATAAGGGATGTATCATCCCACTTTTATTATCTTTATTATTGTAAGGCCTATAAGTACAAACTCATGTAAAAAGAAAAAGAAGAGACTTAAGCAAACTCAACAAAAGACATTGCACTTCCTCTCTTCTTTCATCGACAACTATGTAAAATCCTTTAAATAAGTGAATATCAACAATTTTCTCGTAATTTTTCTTCCTTTTAAAGGGTTTTCACGTAAATGACGGTATCTTTATTTTCTCATACTCTCTTTAAATTATGATATTTATCATTTATTCAGAGAGTTCTCGATCAGGAAAAAAAACTTTTAAAAGCACTCTTTAGCCAAATCAGTCATCTTTTCCATCCTCGGCTAAAGATGGTGAGTTCTTGGCTTTTTGGGTTTTCTTATTCTTCGCTTAATTTCTGCAAAATCCGCTTCTGGTTTCTATGGCAGAGTAAGTATTGGTATAGGCATTTGCGATGACAGTGATAGATGCAGTAATAGCAGTGGCGGCGACCATAGAGGTTTTTGTATTACTGAAGGAATAAATACCCTGATGACATCATCTCGTTCTTCATTGATTGCTGGGTCCCATCCTCTTCGTAACCAGCTAAGGATTTGTTTATTCAATCTAAAATTGCAGTATAAACATAGTATTGTTAGATTTAGTTCTTAGAGTACTTTGATTAATACTCTTAGTACCAATCTTTTAGCTCAAACTAGTTGTTTTAGCATCTGAACCCCTGTTCTCCTGGATCATATAACTCTC
>QANY01005213.1:9050-63675 GCA_003255025.1 Datisca glomerata | reverse complement strand
CAAAAACAGAGAAGAAGAACAAAAGCAAATCGATAACCACAAAATCACGAGCAACAAAAAAACGTGAGACATCACCTGAATTTAGAGACGAACGAAGGAGAAGAAGCAAAGCGGCCGAGCAAAACAAACACCCCACAACAGCCCACTGCCGCCGAATAAGAGGAGGAGAAGAGGAGAGATGAAAAAAAAACCACCGAACCTAAGAAGGAAAATCAAGTTATATAGGAGAGAATCAACGGTTAAGATGAAAGTCAATAAACGGCTCAGATCAAAGTATATAAACGGCTATGATGCATTGATAGGTCTAAATCAGAACACTCTAACGCGTCATAATCAGTCAACAATATAATCGAAAATCACCCCCAATGTAATCGAAAATCACAGCCCATCTCTCATTATAATACACACAACCTAAAATCGTGATTAAGCCCAAATCAAAGGGACAAAAGAGTCAATAAAAGTGTGAGAATTCACTCTTTTATTGTAGAGTAAGATAAGAGAACGTAGAAGGGGACTCCAATTACTGCAAAGAAACATGTTGACACGATAGTGAAAAACAAGACTAGAGGATCAATAAAGATGCATTGAGATTTAATTTCAGGAGATTCAGAGAAATATTATTCTTCTTGCTTTTTTGAAATGTCAATTGTTTCTTTTTAATCATACGTTCATTTTGTATGATGATAATGTATTAATTTACTTTTATATATATCATCTCAAGCAAACACGGCTAGTGATAGCGGTGCTGATGAAACTTAAGCAAGCAGTTATGTTTTGTGATGTCAGTGGAACTGTTCTGAAATTCAAAGTAGATGTCAAGGAAAGCTAGTGGTGCTAGAAGAGGTCAAGAGATGTCAAGAGGTGGTGCTAGGAGTCAAGCAAGCGTAAGCTGTGTTTAAGATGATGTTATGTAAAGTGAATATTTGTGGATTTTTTGTATTTTGTGAATGTTTTAAGTTGTTGGCTGTTAAATGAATATTTTGTCAATGTTTTAAGTCGTTGGCTGTTAAGTGAATATTTTTTATCAGTGTTTTTTTTTTGTTGGTAGTTTTTAGGTTGTTTGCAGCTGGTTAAATATTTTGTGACTGCTTTGGCTATCTTTTAGAAACTAAGTGCTATGTATTTAAAGTTAAATATGCATTATTATTATAAAACTTGAGACAATGGATGAGCTATTTTATATATTGAGATTGTTAAAATTGATTTTGTTACATGTTATAAAATGTAAATCAATTAATACTGTGAAACGTGAATCAGTCAATATTATGAAGGATAAAAGGACAAATAGTCAAATTAACATAGACATTTTTTTAGATAACTAACAATGTCAACTTTACAAACTCATTAACATTACACGATAGAAGAATCCATTATTAATATGCCCACAACTACATTTTATAATATTATAGATACAAGAACCCCCTTATAAAATAAATTTTAGTCTGATTTACATAAACTTCCACTCACATATTCTTTGGGACACCTCGATAAGACGTCAACATAATAAGAAGTCATGATGATGCCATAAACAAACTACATCTTCTTCATTTTCTCACGATGATTGACATTCTTCTGTTCCAACGCTTTTAGATTTTTCTTTACAAATTTAATCCTTACATTTGAATCTTGCAAATTATCTTCGAACTAAGTAAAAAATCCACAACCTAGACCGTCCTCATCCTAACAGTCAAACAATATTAGAATTTCAAAAACCATCACAATTAGAAGACATTCTAAAGACTTACCGAAGTATGCATGACAACTGTAAAATTCCATTCACGGGTTTGTGTTGTCCATGAAGTCCTGGTCTGAGCAGTAACTCCAGAATAACATACTAGTCGTTCTGCACCCATGTGAAGTGGGTGTCATTGAGGTTGAAGAAGGCACTTGAAGAGTTTACCATGAGATGAAGGAGGACCACGCCCAATATGAACTACGCCGAAGAAGAACCACGCAGAAGGAGGACAATCAAAGGGGAACTAAAGTGTTGTTGAAGAAAACCTAGAACCTAAATCTCATATTTGAAAAAAATATGATACTTGTCGAGGAAGAATAAGAAGTGAGTGAAGGATATTTTAGTTGGTAAAAAATGAAGGAAATAGGCGACTTGTCGTAATTTTAGTTACCACATATTGCAATTAGTACGCGTACCACCAATACAAGGCGTTAACACGTTCTGTGCATCTATTAACGAAATAGAGAATGTCTAATATAAAATGATAATTAAAAATTATAAGGTTTTGTTTACGATTTTGTAAAGTGAGAGTGAAGTTTGAAATTTACACTAACCAGTAGGGTAAAATTATATTTTACCATTAATTTTTTTTAACTTTTATATCTTTTAGTAAAATGATATATGAACAGTCTATTTTCAAATAAATGGTTCGGATCTATTTGTCAGAAATCAGACCATCTAAATTTTCTCTAGAAAAAATTAATTGGGTCATTCAAGAAATTACATATTAAAAAAATATATACTATTAGAATTCTTAAAAAAAATGGATAAAATATTTGGTGGAAGAGAGAATATAGGACCTATCTGAATTCTGATAAAATTGTCTACAAAAGGGCAAGATATAATACTTGTTCTTTCGTAAGAGTCGTGTTATGCCTATAATAATGTTTTTGTATAGTAAGTAGTGTAGTAATATATATTTAATTTTAATTATTGCAATTATGAATATTATAAGTTATCAGTAAGTAGTGTAGTAATATATATTTAATTTTAATTATCCAATTATGAATATTATAAGTTATAACCCATATTCACTGCTTAGTTGGGGTATTTATGGTTTTAATGTGATTTTTAAAATAAATTCTGAAAATAATTTAGTTTTGAAACTAATTCTAAAATTACGGTAGAAATGGCCACGTCGAAATGCGTCTTTTGTAAAGACGACTTCGAGTTAGCAAAAGGCGTCGTTAAAAAAGACGCCTTCAGTGCAGCCTAAAGGCGTCTTTTGCAAAGGCGCTTTTGGTGCAGATACTCTCACCTTACAAAAATCATCAACATAAACCTATAACACAACTCTGCATATAAAAATCATCCATCCTGCGGACGTTTTATAACTTTATCACAAATTCTCAATGAAACAGCACACATTTTTAACAAATTTTATGACTTTACATTTTATATTATTCTACAAAAATCCAAATACAAAAAATATAAATCAATCACGTTCCGCACGGTGGCCGTCTTCTCGTTCTTCTTGACGTCTTTCATATGTTTGTAGTTGAACTACTTGTGATGATGGGCCTTCCTTCATAACAGTTGCTGCTATACTTTCTTCCTCTACAATAAGCGGCGAGCCTTCCTCCACAATATGTGGGTCTTCATCCACAATAAGAACATCTTCAACAATAGGCGAGTTTCGTGTACATCTTCTACCTCCTCTTCCAGGAGCACTAGTCGTCCTCCTCTACGTAGTTGAGGTTGATGAAATGGTTCGGAAGTAGAACCAAGTTGAGTCGTTGACTCACATCTAGATGTATAAAAGATCGACGGCCTGTATGGCTCTTGCTGAGACTTAAATGGTTCGTATCGAGGCATGTGTGATTCTTGTTGACTTTTTGAGATGAGTTGTGCACTCTATGCCTTTGGGACAAAAGAGCTTGATAAGCCGCATTCTCTTGTCTTGTTGCTTGTGCGATTTTCTCAGACACATTACGGATTCGAGGCATTATCCAAGACGGTTCAGTATTATCAAGCGTCAAGTTGTTAATATTATTCAGACTCTTCATCTGCATAGATAAAAAAATATTATATAAGTTACTTATTAAATGACCATATAAGCCTCATTAATTACATAAATTAATAAAAAAAATTACCATTAAATCTTATAACGCTCCCCTGTTGAGTTATGTATCGCCGTGTGATTTTCTGATACCATAACATGTATGAGGTGTCATATCAATGTTCATCCACGCGCCCCTCGACAATGTATGTCATGCGCTCATCCCATCTCTCAATGTGTGTCTGATGTTTGTCCCAATTTAGTTCATTTCTCACCCTTAAGTCTATGCCACGCAACCGTCTTTCGGCATCACATGGCTTGGGCACACGTTGAATCATACCGAATTATCTTATAACACAATCCGGTTAATGCCATTCCACTATATGAAAGTAAATGAGGAGAGAGACAGGCCGTCATATATCTCCGTGCATAATGTAGTATTCGAGAAGTATATGGATAATATCATTATAAGATTGTCATATAACCTATAAAGACCATATTATAAATAATATGACAAAACCCGAGTATTACCTATGTTATAAGTAAAAAGCATACATTGTGTTGCCTGATCTGTAGTTTGTTTATCTAATGCAAATCGATACACTTCAAGAACATGCGCGGAGCTTTCCGTGAGACTAAAAACATCTCTCCATCTACGAGATAAATTGCATAGTTAAATACATGTAAATGATAACATACATATATAATAAACAAATCAATTTGGACCACCCTACAGGCTCCCTGGGGGCAGAGAAATGTGAGCAAGTGTGGGCTGCGGAGAACTTGCCACTAGGACTAAGGTCCCAAGACCACGAATCTTGGAAGAGGGGTTTAGGAGGGGGAAGAGTGACACTCCTGATTTCAGTCAGTTCTCCTGAGTTGGTTGAAGGCCAGGACCACTGCCCATTGTGAATTACCTCAGCCGCTTTTGACTCAAGAGACCAACCTGTTCTATAGAGAAACCTCTGACCAAACTTGTCTAGAAGAATGCCAAGTGGGTGCCATTTATCAGTCGACAGCTTCACATTTGTACTATCACCAATACTGATAGAGCAGAATGGTAAGAACTTTTCTCTGATATTAAGGAGTTTTCTCCAAATCCAAGATGGATTTGAAGAATAGTAACTAGGAAGATAGAGCTTTTCCTAATGAGGTATAAAAGACACTAGTCTTTCCAAAGAGAGTGCTTAGTAACGGAGATGAGGAACCACATGTGCTTTGCTACTGCAAATTCATTGGACAAAATAAGATCTTTGATCCCCAAGCCACCCTTAACTTTCTCATAGCACAGATCAACCCATGTAACCTTAGCTCCAGTATGCTTGGTAGCATTACCATTCCATAAGAAGCTTCTTAATGAATCTTGAACACTTTTGACAATCTTTTTTGGCAGAATGAAGAGCCCTGCCCAAAATTGAAACATGGCTAGCAACACTAAGTTGATTAGTTGGAGTCTACCAGCATAGGAGAGATACTTAACATCCCAAGACCTAATTCTAGCTGTAATCTTTTCCACCAAGGAGTCACAGTCAACCATACACAGTTTAACGGCGATAAAGGGCATACCAAGGTATCTGACATGTAGGATCCCCCTTGGGAATTCAATAATTTCTTGGATTTCTTGAGCTGCATCTTCTTCTACCCCTTACAGGAGACCTAACATGCCTTGGAAGACTTCCAAGCACTCTTTAATAACCTGGAATGATACCTTATCCCCCTTACTTAACATGAGTAAGTCATCTGCAAAACACAGATTGACTAAGCCTAAACCTTCGCACCTCCAATGGTAATTGAATTGTGTATGTTGAGCAGCAGATTTAAATATGCCAGTTAGGACCTCCATGACTATGACAAACATGTAAGGGGATATGTGGTTCCCTTGTCTAATCTCTTTAGCTCCTCTAAAGTAGCCATGAAGCTCCCCAATAATGTTGATAGAGTAAGAAGGAGATGAAATGCATTCCATTATCCAACCAATAAAAGTATTAGGGAATTTCAGGCATTGCAGGGCTTTTCCAATGAGAAGCTAATTGACATTGTCATAAGCTTTCTTGAGGTCAACCTTGAGAGCACATCTTGGCATACCAAGAGATCTATGGTAGTTGTTGAGAAGTTCCTGTGACATGAAGATATGGTCAACAATTCTCCTCCTAGGGATAAAGGCACACCTGGTTTGAGCTCATTAGATTTGATAAAACGAGCTTCATTCTCTCTGAAAGTATCTTGGTAATACATTTATAAATTATATTGCAGCAAGAAATGGGCCTAAAATCCCCAACAGAGGACGGGTCAGGGACTTTAGGGATAAGGGATATGGCTGTAGAGTTAACTTCCTTAAGCAAAGATCCATTTTGAAAAAATTTCTAGAACTGCTTTAGTGTCACCACCCACAATGTGCCATGCTTTCTTGAAAAACCCAGCTGAAAACCCATCTGGACCAGGGGCCTTCACTACCCACACTGAAAAAAGCAACTCTAATTTCCTCTTCTGTAACCTCAAACAACAATTAGTTTGCTTGGGTCTCATTGAGCTTGGAATGAAGGACTCTCTCAAAAATGCCCCAATCAATCTCAGAACTGGGGCTGGGAGATCCCAGAAGCTCTGAGTAGTACTTTATTATGTGCTCATCGGCTTGTTTTGGATCAGAAATGATGCTGCCATTGTCTGTTAGGTGGGTAATTTTAGATCTAATCATGTTCTTCTTTATATTTTGGAAGAAGAATTGGGTGTTTTGATCCCCCAGGTTCAACCACTAGATTCTTGATTTCTGTTTGTAAAAGTTTTCCTCAGCATGTCTAAGCTCTAGAAAAGTAGAGCAAGCTTCATGCTCACACTTTTGGAGCTCCTGATTATTGGGATCAGAAGCTAAAAGTTGTTGCACTTGATCCAAGTGTGTCCTAGCAATTCTTGTTTCTTATAGTAATGTCACTCCAGTGTAATTGATTGAATGTCTTAAGGGATTTTTTAACAGCTTTAAGCTTAGAGCAAACCTGAAACATGGCAGTTCCATCAACTTCAGTGTCTCATGCTTGTTGAACCGTGGTCCAGAACCCTTTCTTATCAAACCAAAAGTTGAAAATTTTGAAACTAGTTGTTGGCTTTGCTTGGTTTTTACACAACTGAAGAATGATTTGGCTATGATCCGAGATACCAGGTGTTGCAAAATGGCATGTTGTATAAGGAAAACAGTCTCTCCAATTAGAATTGCAAAGTGAAGTGGCAACCTGAGTAAGCCAAGTCCTCAACCTCAATGTGGTGTAAGCAATCCTTATACTCATTCATCCCATCTGTCTAGGTAACATTACCCCCATATTTCTCAGTAAGGCAGGTCACAACATTGAAGTCCCCCAAAATAAGGATCAAGTGAATTGGCAACCTGAGTAAGCTAAGTCCTCAACCTCAATGTGGTGTAAGCAATCCTTATACTCATTCATCCCATCTGTCTAGGCAACATTACCCCCACATTTCTCAGTAAGGCAGGTCACAACATTGAAGTCCCCCAAAATAAGCCATGGAGAATTAGCACAGATCCAGAACCGGCTAATAAGTGACTCCCAAAGTTGTTGTCTACCCAGTTTTGTGTTTGCTGCATATATAAATGATGCAATGCAAGTAACCTGCTTCTTAATAAAGATAAGCTTACAAAGAATAGCTTGGTCAGGAGTATCTAACACTGAGAAGTCAATAATAGATCTATCCCAGGCTACCCGGATTCTACCACCTTTGAACATTGATAATTGTTAACAATGCCCCAGTTAGGGAACACCCCTTCAGAAATATAATCGAAATTTGAGGCCTTTACTTTGGTTTCAATTACAGAACAGATAAAAAGATTAAAATATCTACAAAGTTTCCTAACATTAGCTTGTTTTAGGGAGTCATTAAGCCCCTTAATGTTCCATGTAGCAATATTAAGCATAAATTAGGAATTTGAGCTCCCAAGGGAGGACAGAATCTTACCACCTTTTTTGACAGGGTGGGGGGTTCCTTTCTTCTTTTTCCCTGAGCTAGAACCTGAGTTTGGAGGCAAAACAACTAAGGGAACAGGAGAGTGAGCAGAAGTGTGCAAATTCTGATCCTCTCTTCAATGGACGGGGAAGCTTGGACAATATCCAATTGTGATTCAGGTTCGACTTGTGCTACAACTTAGGCTTCGACTTGAGTTTCAGGAACTAACTCAATGTCCAGACTAGTGATGTCAAGCTTAGGGAGAGAGGTAGAGACTCTTATGTTCTTCTTTGGGGAGGCCTGCAGAGTGGGATGAGGGGTAGTAATGGTAGGGGCAAGATTGAGTTGTGAATTGGGGGAAATGGGGGGAAANGGGGTGGGGGGTGGGGGGTGGGATGTTCTTGATTAACTTTTGGCACAAATTCACAATCATGGCCAAACACTCTACATTTGTTGCATTTCTTAGACATTCCTTCATACTCAACTGTCACTACAATTGGGGCTCTGTTTGTTGTTTTTCTTGAGTTTATCAGCCCATGCTCCATCTCTTTGCGGATGCTTAGGGGAGGATTGACAAAGCTTCTCATACACTTTATTTCTCTCTAAAGGTCGAGAGGAAGGAACTTCTTCCTTGCTGCAAAGACCCTGTGAAGTGGCAACATGGTTGATTTCTGGGTAGTATTCATAATTCCTTCAAAAGCCCTGGGTAAAGGCATACAACTCAACTTCCTCCACCACTTTGGCATATTCGGGGAAACCAGAAGGATCTGGTCTTCGAGCTTTAGGAGAATGAGAATAGTCATTGTGCGTTTCTTGGGCAGGCAATCCCTGGCTAATATGTACATCAAGAGAGGCAAGGGGTGATCCCTCATTAATGGGGCCGTTAATGTCGCTTAGAATATCAGGGCGAACAGCTAAAAATTGTCCTTTATCATTAATGAAGGCCTGCATGTTCGTACGTGGGTTTTCAGCCGCGGGAAGTAGCTTAGGGATTTTTAAAGTAGCTTCTGAGGTGGCATCCGATAACTGGTCCACGCTGGACAAGTAGGAACACATGTTTTTAGGACAGGCTATCAGCATTGTATCCGCCCTTAGCTGACGAACCACATGAGGCTTTGCAGAGTTTTTCATCATTTTCTCGCTCGTGGGAGCCACTGGTTTAATGGTTTCCCTCAACATGCGCGTTAAATCACCATTAATGATATTTACTTCATGAGAGGTCCCACATAGTAAATGCTTTGACATAGCAACACCACCGTGATGTCCTCACTCGGTGATTTCTTTGAAGGATTGGCCTCATTTACTACATTCCTTGATTGTGTCTCTTCTAAACCTCTTACTTGGGTTAAAATCTCTGGATCTTTGTAGGCACCCACCTTCTTCTCATTAAGACAGGAGCTTTGAGGAGGAGTTTTACTAACCAAACTCGTGGTTGAGGTTGTCTTCTTTGCTTCAAAATTCATTTTTGTAGGATTGGAACCCTCAATTTAAATTCCATTGACCATGGTGGCCGGAGGAGACCCCTCTTGGAGGGGGAGCAACCCTACAAGAGTTCTAGAGAGAAGGGAGAGCTTCTCTCTCTAAGAGGATATTCTTGGCAAAGTTAATCCAACACTTTAAAATTATTGCAATCAAGGCCCATCGCACAGAATCTGCTAGTTGTAGTGTCTGCACACCTTTCATATACAAAGTTGACATGACATGTTAGGTAGATTAAGTTTTAGTGTTGTGGAGTGTGTAATTGAAAAAGTCTCTTAGTTCTCTCAATTTTCCGTTTAATTCAAATCTTATGTAAGAGTTTTGTATTGAATGATTTGTGAGTCTTCAATTAAAAATTGTTTTTTGGAATGAAGAGGTTTACTTGTTAAAAAATGAAATATAGTTAGCGAAAAAGATTGTGTAGGGATATAATTGCAAAACAATCAAAATGCAAGGTGATTGCATTTTATTTTATTCTGTTTTTGTGTCAATTGTGATAAATTTAGGCTTCATTACAAATCTATGTATTTATCATGAGAGCCTTTGAATGTGCTATAGTAAAAGCTATAATTGGTGTATAGAATACAATTATGACTAACTTTTTTTTTGTTTGCTGGGAGAATTTTTTTTTTCAGATTAGAGAAGATGGGAGCTCTAGTATTTGATAAAGTGGTGGGTGGACACCAAGCATGGCGCTTGATATCTTGTATATGGTTACATGCAGGGCTTTTCCATATACTTGCCAATATGTTGAGTCTTCTTTTCATTGGAATCGACTTGAGCAAGAATTTGGGTTTGGTATATGGTCTATTTTCATGTTTTTCTTCATCGTGCATGACTTTTCTATTCTTTATGGACTCCCGAAGCTGAAAAATAATGGAAATTGACAAGAAAATTCAACTTTCCAGATCAAATTACAAAAATGACCGGAATTTTTTTTTTGTTTTTGTAAAAATAACCGAAAATGGCTGAAGTAAACAATTTTATTTACAAAAATTAAATAGATGTAAATAAATTTTTTACATTATTCAAGTCCTACTACATGTGTGAATTTATTCGTATTGTGTTGAACTATAGCAACCATGGACAAAGCTAGGAGTATTTTCTGAATGTAAATTTAGTAGTTTTTCAAGGCTTCTTAGCTCGAGTTAGAAGAACATGTTAGGCAACAAAAGCATGTAATGAATCATCTAAATTCTTTTTTAGACTGCATCATCTATTAAATGCATAACACTTCTATATATGCTCATGCTTTTGAGTTAATCTTTTGGTTTTTTTATCTACAGTCCGAACAGGGATGCTCTATTTCATATCTGGATTTGGAGGAAGTTTGTTATCAGCTCTCTTTATTCGATCAGGAATATCAGTGGTGCCTCTGGTGCATTTTTTTGGCTTACTAGGAGGAATGCTATCAGAACTCATTACAAATTGGACAATATATTTAAATAAAGTAAATAAAAAACAAGTCTCTCTTTTAAAGGTTGTTTCTTTCTTCATCACTTCATATTCTCAAGAGTAACTGTTTGGTGCAGTTTGCAGCATTGATGACCCTCATCGTCATCGTCGTAATCAATTTGGCGGTAGGAGTTCTCCCGCACGTTGATAACTTTGCTCATATTGGAGGATTTGTTTCTGGATTTCTTCTCGGATTTGTGTTTTTGATTCGTCCCCAGTTCGGATGGGTTAGCCGAAAGAATACCCCTGATCCTGGATATTCTGCAACTTCAATTAAATCTAAACACAAGCCTTAACAGTATGTTCTGTGGTTAGTAGCTCTGGTTTTGTTGATAGTAGGGTAAGTAATTTTGTTCAATTGATTCTAGTCTTTGATCATTCTTTTCAAAGATTTACAACAGCCGACGGCGCATTTATGCATATTAGATTCAAACAACGTACCTTACACGTTATATATAAAATTAATTATGTGGTGATAAATTAAAAATGAAGAAATATTTAAATTTAGATATAATATATATTAGAAGTTTTAGTGTTCTAGCATAATTTACATAAAGTAATATGTGCTAAATTAAAAATTAGATTATTGAAATTTTAACGTACAATATTGCTCTTTAGATAGTATGGAAAATGATTTTATTTCATTTTTTGTCACGTTCTTCAAAAATTATTATATCATTGATTGATTATTTGAAGATATATTATTGTTTTTCTCTAAATTAATCAGTATGAATTTTCATGTTACTAATAACATAAATATTAAATAATATAAATTCTTTAAATTACCAACCAATTAATTATTATTAATAATTAAAAAATATTCTTTGTATATAAGAAATCTTAAAATTAATCCTATTTATTTGGACAGATTTACTCTTGGACTGATCGCCCTTCTTCAAGGGGATGATATGAATGATCATTGTTTGTGGTGTCACTATTTGAGTTGTTGTGTCCCTACCTCAAAAAGGAGCTGCAAACCACAAAAGCTTACTTGTGAGGTAATTATTACTTCTAGTTCTATTTTTATAGTTCTTCACATTCATATATACTACGCTTGTTAGAATGTCGTGTGATGCGTATGGATGAACTGCAGTCGAGTCGAAGTGGGGGTCAGTTAAACATGACGTGCCTGAGTAACGGGAGAAGCAAAATGTATTATTTGTCAGAGAATAGCCATTCCCAGATTGAGGAGTTGTGCTCTCAGCTTTGCATTTGACATATATACGTACATAAACTCAAATACCCTATAGGAGAAAGATAAAAGATTTGACAATACACACACTTGTATTTGTACGTTTACTTACAAACAGTAGTTAATTTAAGGAGTAAATAGAAGATTGATTGATTGAGCTTTGTGTAATTTATACATACATTATTTGTTGACTTTGTATGGACAATTTCTTTTTTGTTCTTTTGATTATATCATTGATTGTTAAATAGCAAAGTTAATTTTTGATGATTTTGTGGATTATGTGAAAAAAGTCTGCATCAATAACTTGATTTAACTTATGAATAATTTCTCAATATCTTACATCACTCGAAAATGAAAATGAAGGAAATATAAAATTATGCTAAAAGTGTCGTTCGGTTCACGCAATTTAGAATAATCATCATAATTGAATTGATGATAATTCAATTGATGGTAAAATATAATTGTCATATTTGATTGTACATGGTAATCTCTTAAATGATTGGTAACAAGTTATGATTGCTATATTTAATATAATTTAAATTTTGTTTCTAAATTTGTGTAAATTTCAATAAATTACTTAAATGTATTTTTACTTATATTATATTAAAAAATATTTTGATGTGTAATTTTAACGTTAGTTTTAATTATACTTAATGAACTTAATAATAATAGACTAGACTTTGTTAAAATTAATTTTAATTAAATTAAAAAAATCTATTATATAATCTCTAACGTTATACTCATAATAATATAACATATTTATTATCTATGATTACACAAAGATATCAAAGCAATCTTGTTAATATCAGAATTGTTATTGTATTGATTATATCATGTAAATTAAGACTTATATTTTAATTTAAAAATTATTTCAAATAAATATGATAATCTAATTCAAAAAGTTTACAATATAATTAAAATGAAGAGCGCGAGACAGACCAGATTAAAACACATATCTAAATAAATGTTAGAAAAACCCCCGAAATAAATAAAAATATAAATATAAACGAAAGCAAAATCAGATATTTGGGAATGGGACTTGAGAATCCGAAAGCAGAAGCCATTTTCGTCCAATTTCAACCATAAAAACAGCGGCGCTTCTTCCCACTCTCTAAACGCAACGATCTCAACCTCATGTTCACCTTCTCTTCAAGTACACCTCCCCCTCACAAAGTTCCACACTCATCTGATTAGCGTTCATGGCCGGCACGTGCACCTCGTTCACTCAGCGCGTCATAAAATCCTCTGTCGCCGAACTCTCCAGAGCCAATCGCATCGGAGCCCAGCTCCCCGTCGTCCGCTTTTCCGCTAAGAGCAACAGCGCTGTCTCCACCTGCAACGACCTTGTCCAGGGTCCATCTTGTCTTTTTGTTGGGCCAATCGAGAACGCCAGTAAAGAAACCTTAGAAGCTCTCTACCGCCAGGTAGGTCAACAAGGCACTCACTGTATTGAATTTACTTTTTAATTTGAAAAATCCATGTTAGGGATTAAGTTTCTTTTGCTTTAATTACTGTGTTGTTTTCTTTCTTTCTCTTCTTCTTCCGGGTTTAAAGATAGTGGTGGTGCTTTTTTAGGCAAGGGATGCGTATTACAGTGGCAAGCCTTTGATACTTGATGACATGTTTGATAGAGTAGAGGTAAGCTCTCTTTGTTAAGTGAATTTATTATTAAGATCAGAGTATTCTTATTGTCATGTCCTTCCATTTGGGGAAATGATTGTAGTTGAAGCTAAGGTGGTATGGTTCGAAATCTGTGGTCAAATATCCTCGTTGCAGTATTAGACGGCAATCCACGTATGCTGATGCTGAGGTAATCCTCTTATGGTTAGTCTTGTATATTCTTGTTTGTTCAATTATACATATTGATTAAAGTTGCTGCATTATAATTGCATAGCTCTAATAGTGAACTTGCAGAAGAGGCTTAATGAACTTCTGAAACTAGAGATTCTTTTGCCATGTTTGGTAGAGACGATATCTTATTTCTGTTTAGATACTTAATAATAATTCTGATACATGATCGCTCATTTTCTTCATGGTAATTACATTATAGATTGAGTATGAGAAGTGGTGTTTTTTTCTTAGCTTGAATATTGAGTGACATGGATGTAGGGCAGGAAGATCTATCTCAGGTTTTGGCATTGGCAAGCATATGGACGCTGTTTCTTGCTGTCGGCTGTTCAGCATTGCTTGTGCCTATAGTATACACTCTCAGCTTAGCTTATCAAGACTCATTCAGTTCAGGAATTTCCCATGGTATCCAAGCACCTGCATATGAAACTCTAGCAACGGTGAACAGCGTTTTGTTCATGGCTTTTGGTTCTCTGATTGGTTATCCAATTGTTTCAGCATCTGGTAATCATTTGCACCTATGCTTGCTTATATAGTAATTATGAATATTTGGCATTACTTTTTTCAAAGTTCATTACAAGTGTTTTAGTGTTATTTTTACTTTAAGTTGAGAAATGTGGGTCAAATTACAAACTTGGAGATTTATTACTCAAATAGTATGTTACTTTGACATATATACTATACTATTCGTACAGTTGGAGTGCTTCAGGGGCTGTGGAGGAACGACTTGGTGGCCCTGAAGGGGGCATGCCCAAATTGTGGGGAGGAGGTGTGCAATTTTCATTTAAAAGTCTTATAAGCTTATGTATTATTTTTTCTATTTCAGCTTACTGCATTATGATTGTCAGTTTGCTTTAAATCTAATTTACGTTTTTTTTATTCCAATCACATTTGCTTTTAGGTGTTTGCATTTGTGAGGTCCGATCGTTCTAGTGTCTCCCCTCATAGAGCAAATTGTCATGTATGTGAATGCTTATTGGAGTTCCGCATCAAGACTGAGGTACTTTGGTTTGCCTTTGTTTATTCTATACTGTATGTCAAGAAATATATTGTTGCTATTGTTCTAAGGATGGTAGAGCTAACATGGTAGTTCACAGTTACCGGGATAGAATTTCTCAAATGCCGTGGCTCAACCTACACTATCATTCTCAGAAGTTCGTTACCGATTTAATAAATGCATAATATTTGGTGGTAGACTTCGTGCTTGTACATTGAAAATATACCATGAATATAGATTTAAAAATGATATTACATTGATTTCTTAGAAGCTTTCTCGGCATATTTTGTTTACATTGTGAATCGTGTTGCTTTGCAGTCATCCATTTCAAGACTAGGCAGAAGATGGGTCCATGGCCGCATCTACCTCGTTAGAAACCGGCGTCAGAGACGGTTGTAATAATTCATCCCCAATTATGTGGTTATGTGGTAGTTGGACTTTGTTTATAATTCCGCTATTCTTTCCAGTTGTTTTGGGGTTTCTTTTATGTTTTTTTTTTCCTTTTTGTTGGAAAAATCGTAATAATCGTGCAGCAAGAAGCCTTCCATAGAAGTCCAAATATACAGCCGAGCTTCTTGTGATTGTATATGGTATATGAGACTCATTTATATGATTGAACTTTAAATGCCATTCTTCCTCCAAGACAGTTTGCTTTGGTACGACTTTGACCCCCACAGATGAAGAGGCTATACTATACTACAAATTGAATTGGCTGACTCTCGCTCTGGCTTATGTGGTTGAAGGAATTTAAATTGTGAACTCATCCAAAAGAGATTTCTAGGAAAATTCAAGTATAGTGAGTGGACTTATTTTTCTCCCTCTTTATAGAGTAAGCTCTGAGAAATGATTTTCATTTACGGGATAATGATTTGGAAATGCACAAGCAAAAAGGTTACCGCTACACATGATTTATAATTCTGTGTTTGATTTGGTCGAGAGGTTAAGTTAGGCCTCGAAGATGAACTGCCATGCAATAATTTTCTAGTGAGACAACAATATTGTTTGTGCTGGGAATATAGGAATGAGATGAGCTTGGTTTGCTTTTTGCTGTACTTTAAGCCATCCAAAACGTAATATCTTGTTCATTGCTTTAATCTTTGAACCTGTTATTCTTTCTTTACGCCTTAATTTTTGTTTATTAGTTTGCTTCTCTGGTTTGGCACTAAATTGCAGTTTGTTGGTTTTGCTGACAAAATATTAGCCTCTGCCTGAAGGATTTTGGATTTTTTACAATTTGGATAACATAGGAAAATTATCCTGCAGATTTACTCAATCAAATATTTATACAAATTCTTAGCTATCAAGTGCAATGTTTTAGAATTTTTTAATGAAGCAAATTTCAATTATTGGAAACTTGGGGAATTTGTCTGTGCAAAACTCTGGCATAGAAAGTGCAGAAACTGTTTGAAAACACAATAAATAACATTTGTCAAATTATGTAGGCGGACAAGAACTGTTAGCGTAGATAATCATACTGATGTTTTGCTTCCTTGTGCACGGAGTTTTATTTTCGTAAATTCCTTATTCTACTATATGACCCTAAAAACATATATTTGAGGCTTTCAAATGGAATTTCAATTTTATCAATAATTACAAGCCACAAATCACTGCATCATTCCTTGACAAAAAATATTCACTACATCATTAGGTATGATGGTGAAGAACTGGTTTCAGTCTTTAGCCACAACCAGAGAGTAGTATGCTTCAAAACCATACTACTGCACAATCATGAATCAAAAGATTATAATGGCATGTGAAATACTCGTCTCACGCGTAGAAGAAAACAGAGCAAGTATTTGGACCAGCAAATTGATAGGTCCCAATCAGAGTAATGATGTTCGATATAAATAGAGATCCTCTTAGGGTGAGAATCAAATTACAACTTTAGTGAATAATGTTTTTTTCCCGTTTCATTCCTTCTCCACAATTTCATGCATAATACCGTAACTTTTCTAAGATATATGGCTGAGGAGTGCCGATAAATGGTTTGAGTAAGACACATGAAATACCGGATGTATTCTAGCGGTTTCATGAAGTTTAAGTTTGTAGGCCACGTCACCTAATTTCTCAAGGAAATGATTGATCTACTTCATGGACTAGTGAACTTCCATCGGTATAAACTGGAATCAATGGTGGTGGTCTTCCATAAAGAGCTTGGTAATGAGTCATTTTGGTAGAACTATGGTAAGTGGTATTATACCAAAACTCAGCCTAAGTTAAATAGGTGCTCCATTTGTGTGACCATTGATGAACAAAGCAACACAAGTATTGTTCGACATGACGGTTGACAACTTTAGTTTGACCATCGGTCTGTGGATGGTATGCCGAACGAAGTGTCAATTTGGACCCTGACATCTTGAAGAAATCCTGCCGGAAGTTGCTTACAAGGATGGGATCTCGATCACAGACTATGAGCCGCATGTCATGAATTTTTAGGACATTATCAATAAACTTCTTAGCTACTAACTTAGCAGAAAATGGATGAGTAAGGGAAATGAAGTGGGCGAACTTGCTGAGCTTATCCACAACAACTAAGATAGTGTCTTTTCCATTGGACTGAGGTAATGAAATCAAGGGTGATGTCTTCCCAAACTAAGTTGGAATTGGTAAGGGTTGTAGTAGTCCTACTGGAGCCATGGTCTCTGTTTTGACACGCTGACATACATTTGGTTAAGTTATGATATATGTAAGAATGCCGTTTTGATCCTATGTTGGTATGATTGATGGACGGAATTGACTATAGATAAATTTCGCCAATGACAACAAAGTTGAGCTCGTTCAGGTATTTTGCAAAGAATAATTATAAGGTTATACATATAGCCCAAGTGGGAGGTTATTGGATCCTTAATCTAACGTTGGGCTTATATGTGAATAATTATATATTACAGACTATCAAATAAGGTTAAGTCCAATAAAAAGTGATCTACTAAGTTTTAAATAATTTGGGCGTTAATGTAGTTTGATATGATGTGGGTCTTTGATATGTAGAGACTTAAAGATTATAGTTATGATGGATGAAAGTAGAAATATTAAAAGATAGTAGAGATGCTATCTACATATTATGGTTATGGTCCCTAGATCACACGATGTAAACATTTTATTCTCTATAATATCTCATCGTAGAGTGAAAACAGAGAGATTTAGAAAAAAGGATCATCTCTTAGAAAATCGTGTAGATTTGAAAGGCCAACTGTTCGGCTCTACAAAGTAATATATTGACATGGATTCAGATACTTTTTCATATAATTAGTAATTAATTCTTGTTGATCCAACATGTATGTTCTTGACATTTTAAGAAGAGGTTTTCACCCATAAATGAAGTTTCTCCAATGTTACATTTTTCTCTTTACGATCTCATTTCCATGGAAGAAATCTGATCTCCTTAAGATAATTTAGTCATTAGAATTTAGAACATTTGTGATAGACCAAGGAGGTCTCTACAGGTCTCCAAGCTCAATCCACGGTACTTGGGTTGATACCATCAACCCAATCCAAGAAGATATCTGCTAGCCCAATTAATTAATTTTCTTATTCTTATTTTAGCTTGTTGTTTCCCTTCTTTATTTCCTATTTTGTTGAGTTTCTAGTGTAACTGTAGAAGGAGTAGTGGAGAACGAGTCTTCTAAAGACTCAGGCAACTCCTAGAAAAGTTATGGTATTATGTATAAAAATGTGGAGAATGAATGAAAGGGGAAAAGCATTATTCACCAAAGTTGTGGTTTGATTCTCACCCTAAGAGGATCTCTATATGTATTGAACATTACTACTCTTATTGGTTGGATCCTATCATTGGTATCAGAGCAAGGCATATGGCGACCAACAAAAAGCGTACCGAGCAAGTAGAACAGGGGCTAGGAAGCTTATAGAACAACATGCAGAGAATGGAGAATGACGTCGCCCACATATTTCAACAATTGGAAATGATTCTGGATTGACTATGAAACGCTTTACTATTCAATCGTGACTCAACCAACCACACTAACTACAATCATGATGGAGTAAACCAGGATGGGGCGAGTCAAACTAGCCAACAACCAAACATTCTTTTTTAAGATGGCAAAATTGGAGTTTCCGAAGTATTTTGGAGATGACCCAACATTGTGGTTGAATCGAGTAACTCAATTTTTTTATTTCCAGGGGACAATCGATGATCAAAAGATTAGGCTTGCTTCATTCCGTCTTGAAGGTGAAGCTAACCAGTGGTGGCAATGGCTCCACAGAGCGTTCGAAGAAAAGTGAAAACCAAGTTACCTAGAAATTTTTTGAAGACGAAGTAAGGGTACGATTTGGTCCTTCGAAATCGGAGGATTTTGACGAGGCTCTGTCACGAGTTAGGAAAATCGGGTCATTAAGAGATTATCAAAAGGAGTTCGAACAATTTGGAAATCGAGTTAGAGGTTGGACACCAAAAGCGCTTGTCGAAACCTTTATCGGAGGATTGAAACCAGAGATATAAGATGGAATCTGGATGTTCAAGCCATAGACGGTTGAAGAGGCTATCACTTTGGCAAAGATAAGGGACAACCAAGTTACTCGACAACGTCAATTGGTTCAACCTAGCCCAACCATAGTCTTACCGGTGTCGGGCAATTCAGGAATAACTCCAGGGTCGACTCAACTATTGTCAGGCGGCTTTCATCATATGAGATGCAAAAGAGGAGAGTTCAGGGCATGAAAAACTCACTCTAGGGCATAGATGTCAAGCGCCGTAACTAATGATATTGGAGAATATTGCTCAAGACGAGCCAACCTTTTGGGATGAATCAATGAAAGTCGAGGAAGAATCTATCAAGGATGAAGGAATAGATTTTATCAATTGATATGACATATATACGAGCAACGTGCAGGGTATCACCAAATCAGAGTAAATGATCTGTATGTTCCAAAGACTTTGTTTCGAACATATAAGGGGAAATATGAGTATTTGGTTATTGCATTCAGATTATGTTTTCTTAAGGATTGCCACCTAGGGTGTTTCATGAGCACGTTATGAACTCTGTTATGAAATCTGCTGCCATGGTAAAATAGGCTTTATAACATGTTCTGAACTCTGCTGCCGTGGTAAAATAGGCTATAAGTGACTGTTTAACACTCTTTCAGGAGACAACACCTCTTGCTTGAGAAAGATATAAACCGACGTATATTTAATACCATCTTGGCATCCAGCAAAATCAGAGTTTCTAGTATACCCAATGATCTCAATTTTATCTAACCTCTGATACTGAGCATGTACTTTTGTTCTCTGTAAGTACTATAAGACACGTTCAGTTGCTTTCGAATTATCTATGCTTGAGTTGCTTAAATATTTGTCAAACACTCAGTCATTTGTGCAATATCAAGATGCGTACATACCTGAGCATACGTTAGAATCCCTAACGGTGAGGAATAATGAATCTTTTACATTTCATTTTCCTTAAATATTTTAGGGCATTGTTTGAGACTACACATGTCTCCCTTAGCCAAAATGATATCACCTGATTTGCAATCTTGTATGTCATATCTTTTGAGAATATTTTCAATATAATTCTTTTGCGATAATCGAAGGATACCCCAAGAGTGATCCTAATGTATTTGGATGTCTAATATAAAAAAGAAATCAGCAAGATATTTCATCTCAAAATTCTTAACTAGAAAATGACACCAATGTCGTTCAATAAGTCTATCTTTGTTGGCAAGCAAGATGCAATCTAGGGGTGTTAACGGTTCAGTTTGGTCAGTTATTTGGACAAAAACTGAACCGAATAAAAAATTAGGGTTCGACCCTACCTCGAACTGAACCGAATCATGAGACATGTATGAACCGAATCGTGAGTTACGATTAGATTCGGCCCATATATTCTGAGTGTTGAAAATTACAATGACAAAATACACCAAATGTTTAAAACATGAACACTTACAAACATAAATCAGTCCATAATACAGAACACAAAATTTAGAATTGTATCAGAATGAAAAAATCAGTCCATAATACAGATTACACACAACTAAACCGAGCAACAAGTAGATCCAAACATAAATCACTCCATAATACAGAACAAACAAAATCTAGATCCAAACATAAATCAAAGATTCAAACAGATCGACAGTCTAAAGTGAGCAACAATCCACAGATCTACCAGAGATGAGAGAAGGGTGAAAGATTATGAAATATTACTTGAAGAGCTTTGCGATTTATCTACTGTGTACTGTCTCCTTCATGATCTGTCTACGAACTTCGTGATTTGTCTACAAACTTCGTGATTTGTCTGCTGAGCTTCGTGAAGAAGGGTGAACTCGAGAGGAATCACTAAATCAGAGAGAAATAAGATATTATGAACTAATGTGAGAGAGCTATGATTTGTGAGGAACCCTAAGAGAATTCAGGCTAACGAAACCTTGAGGAGAGAAGAGAAGGCGTCAACGATTACAAAGGAAATGAGAGATGGCGTCGCGATTATGGTAGATGAGATGGAGATGGAAACGAAAGGGAAGTGGGGAAATGCAAATGAAACCCTACCCCTAAAAATGTTGGCTTATATATTGAGGGGTTTCATCAAAATGATGCCATATAGAATGTAGTACTTGAGAAATATACAAGGGGTATAAAAATGACTTCTTTTTATAATATACGTTTCGGTTCGGTTCGGTTCGAAAACTAAAAATTTTCAAACCGAATCAAAGTTTCGGTTACGGAACTACCAAACAGAACCAAACTTCAGGGACTTAGAGAACCGACCATTCTCAGTTTAGTTCGAGATAATTTTGAACACCCCCATTGTAATCGACATACAAAACCAGGAAATATATGCATGCTCCATAAAACTTATGGTATATACAGCATCAACCAAATTTATCTCAAAACTGAACGAGATGATCATTTAATGAAACTTAAAATATGATTGTTGAGATGCTTGCTTGAGTGCAAAGATAGATTTTTTAAGCTTGTTAATTATATTCTTTGGATCTCCCGACACACAGCTTTCTGACTGTGTCATATAGATCGTCTCATCAATGTTACCATGAGAAACATTGTTTTCACATCTATATGATGTGACTCAAAATTGAAATGAGCCACGAATGTCTTTATAATCTTGAAAGAGCTTTTTAAAAATATAAGAGAGAATCTCTTTATAGTTGATGACTTCAATATGTGTAAAGACATTTTAGACAAGACATATTTTTCTAAACAAAATTAAGGTAATACTTTTAAGAGTCATGCCAACAACATTTTTTTCAACAATCATTTAGACACTTTCACTTCATAATAGTGTCATGCGTCATATTTTTATTTTCATAAAAGCTATGAGAATGAGTCTAATATTAGGATATGACTTTTTTTATTTACAAACTTACCACTAACCCATATGTTTCTCTATTTTATTGTTGTCACACACTTTTATATAAGGAGTGAAAAGAACTTTCATATAAAAAATTACATTTGTGTTAAATTATATTGTCAAAAATTATAGATTTCAAATTTGACTAAATTTTTTATTAAAAAAATTGAAATCAAAATTACCATGAAGCTAGTTCCATGGTTAGTCATATTGTTTTATAAACATCAAAGTTTTCATTGTTTTTTCTTTTACATTTTTGTAAAGCTCTTTCCATTGTTTTTTATTGATGAACAAAAATTGCCATCGAAATTAATGTTTTCATTACTTTTTATTGATGAATAATTTTTTACGAGACATCAATATTTTCACTGTTTTCTCTTGCATTTTTCAAAGCTCGTTTCTATGGTTAGTCATGAGATATTGTTTTAGTGATTACAATATTGTGTTCATTTTAGTATTATATTTTTGAAAGTTAATGATTTAAAATATTTTATTAATTATTTAGATTACTTAAGAATATTCTATGAGTTTAGGATCGTAGTTAACTTAAGATTGGAAAGGTTGAGGTTTTGAAGAATTATAACCAATTTGTAGAGTACCCAAAATAACAAGTAGCATACAAGATTTAATTATGAAAAAAAAGTGGTGGAAAAGATGTTGGAGAGTTATAGGATTGATGGTAAATTTGTAAATAAAATTAAAAATCAAATACAAATGTTAGACTCATTTTGACAACATTTATGAAATTTAAAAATATGACATTAACTTTTACAGAGTGATAGTGTTTAAATGACTGTTGAAAAGAATGTTGCTAGCACCCCTCTACTTTTAAAGCACAATAAGTCTATACGAATTAGTAAATAGGGAAAATTACGAATTTGGCCATTATAGTTTACATTATTTTTCAATTTGACCATCATAATTTAAAAAGTTTCAATTTGGCCATCCTAATTTATTTAATGTCTCAATGCAGTCAATTTGTCATTCTCCAACTCATATATTATACATTTTTTTATTTATTAAAAAATATTTTTAAACTTTTAACTATTTCTGATCTCTTTCCATTAAAAAAATTACTTTCGCTCTCCCTCATCCCTCATCTCCCTCTAACTCCATTGAAGCATCCAACAAAGTATGTTGTTGTAGATAAATAGCATTACATATTTACTTAGTTTCATTTTTGTTGTTCATCTCTCCTCTAAGCAGGTTGTTCTCAGGTACAACATGAGATACAGCGGGTACGTTGTATAATGTCTCTTTGTTCTCACCTCCTTCACTCCACTACTAGGCTCGTCCTTCCCTCATTACTTCAGTTATCTTCCTCCTATGAATCCCACTTTCCCTTTTCTGCTTCAAACCCTCAGGTTTTTCGCAAAGCTTCTCTGGCTTTCAAGTGTATCTCAGTCTTTTCATTATTCTCAATTTGCCATGGGAGACGCCCTTGAAGGGTACCATCTAGAGGCGCCTCATGTTCGATGACAAGTGGTTTACTCTTCTGCCTGTTTAGATGATGGATTTTGAACCGGATCGGGTACATGAACGAAGAGTAGTCTAGTCATTGGAGAAGTTTTAGGAATGTGGAGGTCTAGAATGGACGAAATAATGAGCATCCTTAGTGGTCTCGATGGTGACAATCGTCGGTAAATGCACCTCTTTGGGGTTGCCAAGGAGAGAGAAAGCCCCAAATATGTGTGTAGAATGTCCAAATATAAAAAACTCCTCAATATGAGTGTTAAGCATCTTTATATAGAAAGTAATGCGTAAACCCTATTTTATGATTGACCGATCAACGATTGCCAAGTGTAAGTAGAGGTCAACGTATAAGACGGTACCACGTGTTCCTAGGTCCATCCTCAACTAGAGGATGAGACGTCTAAAGCCTGCTGAGGAGGTTATGACAGTGAACCGACACGACGAGCCTTATCCTTATCCTACCAAGTCATGTCCTCCAACTCATTCCCAAGGCGGTAAAAGTCCATCCAAGTCTTGTCACTTGACTTGACGGTTACGGGTAAATAATCACAGGGGCTCGACCAGGGCGGGTGGACCCAGAGGGTATGTCAATTGAAGAAATCCATATACAAACATTAGCCCCAGTGCAAGTTCAAAAGCGTAGCACTTGAACTTGTACATAGTTTTGGTGTGTGTTGTGTTCTTACTTGATGAGCTACCAAACTGTGAGATGTTCAATGGTGATGATGAATGTTTATTCACTGAATCAATCATGTAAGGTTATATTTTTTGTTGTAGCCCCCAGTTGGATGTGATGATGTACCAATTGCTTTCATTTAGCCTCTGGTAAAGATGTAAGAAGTAGTTGACTACGACATACCTCACTCAATAAATAATCTGATCATGACGATATTCACTGAAGAATGACTAGCTGAAAAATATATATACACTAGCAACCTTATGTTCAATGTTAGCATGAGCGAGTATACATGATAATATTTGCACCATATGCATGTTCACAATGTGTGTTCAGATGCCACTGTATCGTAACAAGCTAACAAGAGTTATAACTCAACGATACGTTCATGTTTAACATTATTAGAGATGATTCCTCAGAGTCATGAATAAATGTACCATTGCTCTTTAATATTAATGACATGGGAGGATTGATCGAGAAAACTCACCAGAGAGGAGTTTCACCAAGAGAAAATTATCGATGACAGAGTTCATCAAGAAATTACTCAGCGGCAGGTAAACACGTTTAAGTGTCATCTTTAGACGATTCGGCCTGCGAAGCGCATATACGTAGGAACCTGCATGATACTGCCTAAGAATGCACATATATACACGAAAATATAATCAAGCTACCTAAGGAAGCATGTACTTATCTGATCATTTAAACTATTTGTAATGGTTAGGCTTAAAGGGATACTCATTCATACTTCATATTTTTAGTATTCATCAGTTCTTACTTTGAACTTTCATTGCACATACTTATTCGTTCCTACTTCGACCCTTACATATGACTTTTAGCATAAGCATATCCATGATAAATTTATAAGTTAGATTTAATACATACGACAACAGCCATATTCCGCGGTAACGAGCGAAGTAACGAGTAACTTGAGTATTTCAAACATGTTATGGCGGCCAAGTTTCGCTTCGAATGGATTCGCAACAGTGGCTAAGTTCCACCTAACTACCTTCACCAAAATGTCTTTATTGCATTTCAAGGACAAACTTCATTAAACATCTTAAATGCGTCTCACGAATAACATTTGCTGAAACGTCTTAAATGCCCTCCGGGAGCTAACTTTCCTGAAACGTCTTAAATGTTTTAGGGAAAAACTTCACTGTAACGTCTTAAACGCGTTCCAGGAATATACTTCGCTGAAACATCTTAAACGCGTTACAGGAACTAACTTTGTTGAAACGTCTTAAACACATTCGAGGAACTAACATTGCTGAAACATCTTAAATGCGTTCCAGGAGCCAACTTTGCTGAAACGTCTTAAATACATTTCATGAACTAACTTTGCTAAAACGTCTTAAACGCATTCCTGGAACAAACTTCACTGAAACATCTTAAACGTATTTCAAAAACAAACTTTACTGAAACGTCTGAAATGCGTTCGCAGATAACTAACCCATTATAAGGTTTTGAGTTATTTTGATAACTACAAAAGTTGAAGTAAAAAATATGATGCTAAGTGTCTTTCAATCTAAGTCACCCCTCGTGACAAGTTTTTCATTACCTCGAGTGCGTTTAATGATGATTTTTTCTTTTCAACAATCCTAAGCTACCTATAATAGGTACACTTAGCAGTGATTTCTCTTCAACAGTCCTAAGTCACCCCGTGTGGTAATTTTGTCATTACTTCGGGTGCAGTTAGCAGTGATTTTTGTCCAACAGTCCTAAGTCATCCGCCGTGGTAATTTTGCCATTACCTCGGGTGCATTTAGCGGTGATTTTTACTCAACAGTCCTAAGTCATCTCACACGGTAATTTTGTTGTTAGCTCAGGTGCACTTAGCAATGATTTTTGCTCAACAATCTTAAGTCATCCGTCGTGATAATTTTTTCGTTACCTCAGGTGCACTTAATGATGAATTATCAACCTGTCTATTAAGATGATTTTATTGTCACGGAGGCAGTAATTGACCTGGAATACTTTGCTTGAGGCACCATACATGTTTATTTCCTGTTACCATGGGTGTGCAGAACCAACATAAAAAATATTTCCACTATATGGTGTTACTGACACACTTAGAGGAGGCCAGAAGTCCTTTTCGCAATGATAATGTAGCTATTGACGATAAAATTCTCATAGAAAACATGTCCTTATTCGTGTTGTCTCGATTATTGGTCAAAACAAGAATATCCCAGTAAAATAGAAGACTGGTTGTGAGAGTGGATCTTCCAAACAAAAATGATAATGTAGAATACGTCACAAGGAATATGTATATATTGATATCTTTCCCTCTTTTCGAAGCTTAAAGAAACATAACTCATTTTTTCCATGACTAAATTCAATAATGACGTAGAAACTATGGGCCAATATAGAATAACAAACATATATCTAGAATTTCTCATATGCATACTAGAGCCCTTTTAGGCATGATTCAGATTTATGTGATAGAGATCATGAGACAATGTAAATAATAAATAATTCCATAAATACTTACAATAATTGGATTGATAAATCCATGAATACCCATGATAGGTCAGATGATAGATCCAACAATCTCCTTAAGATGAGTCAGATAATCAGTTAAGAAACCCGCATAATAAGTCGATTGATAAATCCTAAATATCCATAATAAGTCAGTGGATAATTTGTATATCTCCATGATGAGCTCAATAATAAGTCCAGAAATCTATGTGATAACTCGATTAATAAATTCAGAAATCCCTTTGGAGAGTTGACGTGTAAGATGAATAAATCTATAATTTTCATGACCAAATGATAAACAAGTCAATAAATTCTCATAATTTGTTCTATCCAAAAAGTCCTCATATGTAAAGGAAAATATGTGTCCATGATGACAGTGAATTAGGCGTGACAAGTGCAAAACTCTTGAAGCGAATGTCAGATCGAATGTAATTTAAACACATATATGATATAAAATGTGTTAATCAAAGATGTAAATTAATAAGAGAGATTAAAGAATAAAAGCATGTATATTTTTTCTCTTATATAAACATTCTCGACTTGTAAATTTAATACAATCTATATGCATATTCAACTCGCATAAAGAGAATCATATATGCATGTGAGTGTTACTCCAACAAATCATAGGCAGTTAAGCATGCGTTATGGATGAAGATATGAGTTTAGGCTATTTTTTAGTCTTTCTAATAAAATGATTGTGTCATAAAGCTGGCCAAATAAAATTTAAGCTCTTTAAGATATCAAACTCTAAACATGCTTTCTATAGATAAAATGCATAAAGCATTTTAGTTTTGATAATTCATCTAGATTATTGAAATATGAAATAAAGCACAAAGTGTTGATAAAAATGATAATGCACCAAAGTACTGCTAATGCACAAGAATCAATTGAACATTATATTTATCATAAAAGTTTGACATGAATTTGATATTACCTAATTAGTATTTAAACATACTCGGTCGATGCATATCAAAGTATTAACAAGGAGTCGATTCGGTTTGTATATGATTTGTAAAATTGATGATAATCTCATATTATCCACAATAGGGTCAAGTTATCAAATTATCCAAGATATATGATCTAAACATGATAAACGTAATTTCTATAATTACATTATAGCATGATAAATTTTAAACATGAGGAGCTAATTAATTATGCCTCACATAATAAAGTAAAATCAATTTCTACTAATTATTTAATATGCTTGAACAACCGTGTAAATATATTATTTAAGACATTATAGATAAGCTCATGCAATCATCAAGTTTTATTTTAAACAATAAAATATGTATTTAAAAGTAAAACAATAATTAAAAAATACTTAGCTTGCGATTTGGTGTCCTACGTTTATCTGCATACGGTCGGTGACCCGTGAAATTGGGACTCGGTAATATAACCGTGGCTGAATTTGTGAAGGCTTTTTCATTGGAGAGTGCTGGGATTGTGAAAAAATCATGTGTTGGCCAGTCGTTGGGCTACTGAAAGGAGGGAGCTGACCCATAGGCCGCGAGCCAAGGATGACCAAAAGCAGGTCGTGATCGGGCCTTGATGGTGGACAGAGTGCTCGGGTCAAGTACATGTTAAGGGTCACCGCTTGGGTCGATCATAAACCGCATGGATTGTGCGCGTTGGGCTTCATGGACGATCCCTGGACTGGCCTACTTTCTTGGTGTGTCTACCTAGAGTTGAACGGTTCGGGTAGGTCAACCTAGAACCTACAACATGGGTAAGGACGAAGAAGCCACCACTGACAATGCGTGAGGCACGTGCGGTCATCTCTGGCTGGCCTTTTTTACCGCAAACAACTCAAATTTAACGAAAAATCTCATATGAATCCTCTTAGGGGTGGTTTAAAATCTAAAAATACTTCATTTTGTGTAGATCTGAGGTTCAATAATCAGTTCCGCATTTTGTAGATCTGAAACTTGAAATCCAAGATCTAAAACCTAGATTTGAGGTTCTATCTCACTCGACAATGATTGGGAGCTGTCAACTGTGTTGCTGCCCTTCACGGTTGGTGATGGCGGCGACTACCATTACAACCATTCTTGATCTGAAATTCTCCATCAGATTTATTTTAATCTGTTGCAAAGAGTAACGAAGAAACTCAGTGCATTAGGCTAGATCGTGATGCATATGCGACAAAAATGGAGAACAGAGAGACAACTCAGTCCATGAATCTCAAAACAACAAGCTTTTCCAGATCTGATTTTTTTTTCTAGAAATAACTTCAGATATGAAATTTCAGATTTGAAAATCCAGATCTGAATCTGAAAAATGGAGAACTCCTTCATACTCCTCCACAAAGATCCTCTTCCGCCAGACCACTCCCTAGTGGAGTCGCCATTGTTTAAATGATGGATTTTGAACCAGATCGGGTACATGAACGAAGAGTAGTCTAGTCATTGGAGAAGCCTTGAGAATATGGAGGTCTAGCGTGGAGGAAAGAATTAACATTCTTAGCGGCCTAGATGGTGACAACAGCCGGTAAATGCATTTCATTGGGGTTGCCTAGGAGAGAGAGAGCCCCTAAATATGTGTGTAGAATGTCCAAATATCCAATAAAAATCTCAATAGGAGTGTTAAGCATCTTTATATAGGAAGTAAGGGGTAAATCATATTTTATGATTGGTCAATTAACGATTGTTAAATGTAAGTAGAGGCCAACGTAAAGAAATAGGCACTAAGAGACATAGAAGTATAAACCTTTTTTTTACTTTCAAAACAAAAAAAGAAGTATAAACTTTTTCTAATAGGAAGTGAAAAAATCACATCTATATTAATAATTCATTTGTTAGTAACTAATATTTATTTACATCATTAACATCAAATTACTAATTAATGCACAATGACATGTAGTAGAATTAGAGGTAATAAAAAATGATACATGACGCAATGAGAGATTATATATCAAACTTTATATGTATAATAATCTAATATCTTAAAAAGAGCCTTAGCCAAGGAGAAACTTTTGAATGACCTAAATACCCTTGACAAAATATTTAATTCTATACATGTTGATATTGGGACTGGTTATTAATTAACAATAAATTTGAACCACGAACGGTTCGTGGACGGAATATCAAAAAAATAATTAACTTATCTAATCAAATTAAATAACTTAAAATCAAACAACGTGCGATTATGTATATATGACATTAAACGAGAATATAAGATTAAAAATAATTTTTTTCGCCTATACTTTGTATCGGAGAATTTCTGAACTGGAGGAATTCCTTCGAGCGTTATTTGTGTTCTTCAAGTTTCAGGATCTGAATCACGCACTTGAACTCCCAGGGCGATTTGTGAATTTCGTCAACTGACAACCACCCGTTAATTTCAGAAATATATCTCACGAGATTTGTATGTAGGAATTTGAGTGTGAGCTTTCAAAACGATTGTAGAAGAAAAATAAAAAAATTCTCATTCAATATAATTTTTGGCGGTAACAGGGAGGGATGGGAAAACGTTTTTCTCCTATTACTTTGTTACTAATTACTGACACTTATCCAAGATCTATCTGCAATCAGATTGTTATTAGATATTAATAAAATATAATTTTTAATATTTATAAATATACCTCTATATATTCAAATTTATGAAAATTCATCCCATATATTTATAAATACCAAAATTATAATATTTCCTAAAATTTGAGTTGTATCAAGATTCTTCAATCCAATTGATAAATTAATTTATCATTATCAATTAATTTATTAATTTATTTTTTATTTACTAATTATTAAATAATTAAAAAATAATAAACTAATTAATTTTAATACAAATAATCACGCTTAACTAATTAAGTGACATCACCCATCACATATATGTTTATGAAATCTGTATTGGTACCCAAACACATTTTAATCTATTTTGTTTTGTTTCTCTATTCCTGTTCTCATGAGCTATTTCTCTATAAATTCTCAACTTATTTAATCTTGACATCGTACGACTCCACTATAGGTTCGATGCCGAATCAATTCTTGATTCATGCGCGTTACGTTTTCTAGTTGGTGTAAATAAATCATTTTATTTTCACGGTCCACATAATATTTTAACATAATATCCATCATAAATATCAATAACACGAATGGAATAAAAATTACCGTTTTATCCCTTTTGTTAATATTTCCTTAACTCATTTAGTGATTGTCAATAAGAAAGACATAATAGTGAATTGTTTCGTACAATTCAAGTCTTAATCAATCACTAAATTCATTGAATACCTGGTCAAACTAATTTATTTACACTCATCAATAAAACATAAGGTGATATTATTGCTTTCGCAATCGGACCACGAATTTTCATATCTGTGAATCATGTAACTCCAATTTAATTGAATTACAATCCCAATAGCCGATGTATTTGCCTGCCGATTCGAACTCACTCATTTGACATATCAAATATTGCAACTAACTAAGTCAAGCTACATATTCATCTCATGATTAAAGTATTTATAAAATTACTCTTAAGATGTAACAATTAGATTTAGAGCTTGGTAAACAGTTTTAGACTCTAAATTAATTTGTAACTGACCTATCCAACATGTTCATAACATGTCTAGACTAACCGTTTGAGTCTCCACTCATATGCCCCACGACTGACATCCATTGGTTCAACCTGATGGTCGTAATCGAATGTGATTGCCCTATCGTTCCTAATATTGCGAAAATCATTTTGAACTTTTTCAGAAGAGTTCGTATGGAGACACATCTGTCTTCACTCTTTGTTCGTTGATGAAAATTTCAGAACTTGTGTAATTTATAAATACATTTTAATTTAAAATAAAATTTTCAATTTATTCATAAGAATTCAATAAATCTAATGTCTGAGAAATAACTAAATATAAATAAATAATTATTACACGCTACTTTATGAACATATAACAACACATACCAACAGTTGAGACACTTCAATTCCGTTTGATTTACAATTTTTATTTTTTTACAATATCACATTTAATAATACAATTGAACATTTTATTACTATCTATCAATGAAATACATGGATCATTGACCAGATCCTAGAAGGACATATTCATAGTTTAAGCTTTATACTTTAAAAATCTCTTAAACTACAATGTAGTGAACATCTTCACGTTTAGAGTCTAAAAACACCTGGAGTCCTACAATTTCAATTTCGTATAAATATTCATTGTAAAAGGCAAATTCTCATTCTACTAGCATCTACAAAAAAAAATCACTCTATTAATTCTATATAGACTCAAGAGATGGAGATCTTGATACAACTAGCATCTGCAAGAAAAAAATGAGAAACAAGAAAGACAAAGACAACATATTGTTGGTAAAGATTGATGAAGGAAACGAGAAAGACAGAACAAGAAAAGAAATAATTGTTCAAGAAGTGAAACAATACAACAATCTCAGTTACAGATGGAGAAGACAAGAAAAGTAGAAACCTTTGTTTATTTCTCTCATTTAGATTGTTTTACTTAAGCCCCACAAAAAAATAGGACATGCATTTGTTTAGATTACATTTAAAGGTTATGTTGATTATGTTATTGGGGAAATTTTCTATTAAAACAAATCATACATTTGCTGAGAAATAATCCATAAACCATCTGGAATCGATGCAAAGCGGCTGAGCGAAACGATGAGAGAGAGTCAGAAATAATGATAATAGATGTTTTAACAAGAAAATTAAGGTTAGAAATAAGACAACCGTGGAGAGGGGCTATCGTCGGACAACGCAGCGGTAGAGAGTCACTCTAGCAAACATTCAAGTCATGACTGTCATTCTCTCTCACTATGTCTGTTGCTCGCCTGACGCTTCACCGGTATGAGTTTGAAGTCATGGATGAAGAATCGAGGGGGATGGGGAGACTCAAAGAAGAGAGAGAGAGTCTTGGCTGGTTTTGGCATGAAATAAAATAAAGAAAAGTTGAAATGATGAGAGAGAGTTAACGTGCTGGGAGATTGAAAAATCTGAAAAAGATATTGAAGAGAGATGGGGATGAATATGTTTCTGTTAAAAAGTTGAAATGATGAGAGAGAGCGTTAACGTATGTGAGGGATGAAAAATCTGAATAAGTAATTGACAGAAGCGACTAGGTGAAAAGAAGTGGATAACACGTGGTGTGGGGAGAGGGAATTTGAGAGTGGGAGGGGCTAAAACAAATCTATTTGGTATTAGTTACATACATTATACGGGACATGATGATTTTCAGCGGGTTTTAAAGTTTTGTCATGTGTCTCACCCCGTCCAGCACGAGACACATATTTTTCTTCGTATCTCATTTTAAAAAAGTAGAAAAAATCATTCCTGTCTCACATAGTTTAGAATGGTTTTGCAGGACGGGACAACTACACAGCACTAGATTTTTCAATTGAGAGCTGTTTTTTTAAGTTGGGCTTTGATTTTATGGGCATCAATTAGTTTCTAGCCTAAATTTTTTGACATAGTTTTGGTTGATAATTAAGAATAAGTCATTTTAAATATGAAACGAAAATAAAAAATAATCACCTAAATTTGAAAAAAAATAAAAATTCAAGCAAAAAATCGTCTCCCACATGCGCCAGTGAAGGTTTTGTATTTCTGTTGGCAAAGTATATAATATATACTGTATATTTATAATATATTTGTATATATTATATAAACTGACAAAATAGCACGTGGGAGTCTGTTTTTCTTGAAAATCATGTCTAGAGACTATTTTTTATGCCTTTTATATTTGTGATTATTTTTATGAGTTTTTTCAAAAATTGGCTATTTATTAAGATTATTACTACATAGTTTTTGACGTTCTTTTAAACCTAGACGTGTGATTGTTCAAACGAAGTAATGACATTTTAAATTTTTTTATTTTTATAATATTGTTAAGCACATCAAATCACTTAATAAATAGTAATTTTTAACCGTTGATGCGTAACATGTCTACTCCATTTATTAGTCATCTAAAATATAAGAAATTTGTTTCCAAATTCATTTGATCAATATTTTTATATTAAAAAAATTATATATCTTAACAAAAATTTGTATGAGTGTTCTTCTAAAGATGTAAAAGTTCATGCACATAAATTATGCATTTATATTTATTTTTTATCAGATTTTCATTTTAATTGAGGATTTACTTTTCATTATTTTGTAGAGAAACGGACCAATGAAAATGAAAGGAAATCTCATAATAACCATCGTAGTGTGCAGAATGTAAGTCTGTGGACAAACATGGAGATAAATTAAAAAAAAAATCAAATTGTGCCAATTCTATATCGTGAAATTCCACGACTCATAAACAATCTCTTTAATCTCTTTTATTTGTAATAGTTTGACTATGAAAATAACTATTTCACTGTTACTTTTTAAATTTTAATTTAAATTAAGATAATTTTAAATGCGACAAATTTATTTTACCTTTAATATTACTTTAAAATCTTGCATATTACTTTTCAATTACATCACTGCATGTGTGTTTCTACTAATAATAATAATATATAAGATTTTAATAATGTTATTTAACTAAATATTATTAGATGTTAAGTAAAGTTGAAAGATAAAATTATATAATTATAATCTCTTATATGTCTCATCATCAAAAAATTCTTACAAACAAAATACAGTAAATTTATCACCCTCATTAATCTAGTATAAGAGTGCAACACATAACCGAGTATAGCATCATGTATTCACATCAATACAAATCCCACTAGTCCCATAAAAATCCCTAACCCCATGTTGATCTCAAATTTTATGATTTTTCTCTCGTCTTGAACTTGTTCAGGCCAAGATTGAGATCAAGGGTGAAAAAATTACTATTGAACTGAACTGACTAGTCAGTCAGTTTGATTATATAAGTTATCTCGATTCGGTTCAGTTCGACAATCTTGCTGAACTGTAAGTTCAATTAGGTTAGAAAATTATATGATTTTTGAGTCGAACTGAACCAAGTCGAACCAAACTGAAATAAAATAAAATAAATATTATATATATATATATGCACACACACTAAAGAACTACTTGTTCTAACCCTAAAACATAACATTTCACGACCTGCCTCCCTCCCTCTCATCTTCGCTCTCTCTCTTCTTTCCCCTCTTTTTATTTTTACAAACTACAAACCCTAAAAAAGCTTTTTCTCAGCCGCTCCACCCTCTGCATCCATCTTCTCCTCCTCTCACAACCATTTTCTCTCTCTCTCTCAGAGCCATCTTCTCTCGATCGTGGCCATCTTCTCTCGTTCATTTGGTCTTCCTTCTCGCTCTGCCTTATCTCTACTCGCAGTGCTCCTCTCTCTCGCAATGGAGTTCAATGACTCTCTCTCTCTCTCTCGGTGACGAAGTTCAACCATCTTCTCTATCTCGTCGCGACAAATGGAGTTCAGCCATCTATCTGTCTCTCTCTACTCGCATCACACTTAGATCGCTCATATCTGAGTAGATCTAATTTTTTATTGTATAAAACTTGTTGTTTTACAAATTGTAATGTTATGGTTCTTTTTTTCTGTTCAGAGCTGAGTATATCTATTTTTTTTATTGCCTTAATTTTTAGTTTTAGAGATTGTAATGATATGATTCTTATTTTATTGATTTTGTTTTGCTGGATTTGTAACCCTAATGTTTTAAATTAAGAATTGTAGTTAATTTAGATTTGTTTGCAATTTGTCTACTGATTTTAGTTTTAGTGTGAGTTAATTTCTGTGGAATTTGCTTGTTTATGGAATATTAATTTTAATGATTTTTGTGCAACATTGTCGAACCGTGAAACCGAACTGAACCGAACCAAAACTTTCGGTTATGTTCGGTTCGGTTCCTATGTCATCTACGGTTCGTTCAGTTTGTGAAATGAGCGAACCAAAATTTTTGGTTCGGTTCAATTTTTCCTCAAATAATCGACCGAACTGAACCGTGAACACCCCTAATTGAGATTGAGTTTTTTAGCCGGGTCAGAATTTTCATCTCCCCCGAGCTGGTCCTGCAGTCCCGTCCTCGTGCCTGACGGACATGCTGTGGGATAGGCTTGAGCTTGGCAGCACATGCCCACTGCATGATGTCCATGGCAACAACATTACAATGTTGTAACACTGACTGTTGTATATGCAGCATTGCAATTTTGCAACATACGAGACTATTTTTCCTTCCCCAGGCCTATCACGAGGCATGTCCTAATCCTGAAACCGTGGTAGGGGACTCAGATGGAAATTCTTCCCTTAATCTCGCCCCGTCAACCGACCAACATCTTGACGGGACAGGATACGCCCAAGACGGGATAAGAAAAGTCATCCCGTCCCGATCTGTTTTGATGATGATGCTTAATTCCACTAATTATATTTTTAAAGTAATCTGATAAATCTCATATCAAATATTCTGTTATAATTATATGATTTGAATATACGACATTTTAAATATAAAGTTGGGTATAACTATATCACTAAGTCATCTTATCAAATCTATTTAGTCGGGTCCCCATGCACTCTGTAGAATTAGGATTAGCTTCTTGATTGAATTTCCTCAAGGGTTCGAAATTAAAACACAGAAAAAAAATAAGCTGATTAACAATAAAAAGCAAGCATTTATATATTCAAGGAAGCGAAGCGGCCAGCAATTTCCACCTATTGTCCTCGCTGTTCTTTGTAATCACTGATTCTGTCCCTCTTCCTTAGTTTCTTATAATTCCATCCCGTTTCTACTCTCTCTCTCTCTCTCTCTCTCTCTGTGTGTGTGTGTGTGTGTGTGTGTATTCTCCATCTTCTAGAGATTTTTTTTCCAGTTGTTGCCTTTCTTTTTGGATCTTCTCTGGATTTGATTATTTGTAAGCCCTTGTGATCTCTTTACTTAGCATTTACAAATTACACAGTTGGGAAGAGATGGGAAGCCCTAAGAGGAATCAGAATAAAGGCTTCTTTTCCGCCATGAGTTCAGGCCTTTCCATGTTTAGCAACGCCATGCACCGATCTGTTAACGGGTACTTCTGTTATTCATCCATTCATTTTCTTCTGATTTGGTATTTGAATTTAAAGCAAGTTCAGAATTCGACTTTACGAGTTCGTGTCCCTAATAATATTGTTTCTTATTCTGTATGATTTTTGTTATGCTCTATTGGCAGCTGAAGCGTTTCTTTGGATGTGCTTGATTTATTAAAATCGTGTACATAGTAACAATTTTTAGGAGTCGATTCCGTTGAATGTTCACCATAACTTGGATATCGTGATTTCTTACTGTGATTGCAGTTTCGTTAGCTGGTAGGCAAGAATTTGTTTTTCTGTGTGGCAGCAATTCCGTTCCTGCATAGATTTCTTCACTGTAGTGCGTTGATCACTTTGATCTATTTGTTGTCATGACTAAGTGATTTGAATTTTGATGTTACGGCTCTAATTGAGTTTGAACTATAGTTCCCAGAGCAAGAAACTGTGTTTATGGGATTCGAAGTTTCAGATATATAAGCTAGTTTACGCAATACTTTCACTGTTGCTTTAGTGAACTTCAAGAACATTTAGATAGAAGAAGCTATTACTCCTCTCTCTCTCTCTGTTGAAAAAGGGATCCAGACTTCAACTGGAATTAACTAGTTGATTCCAATCCAGATTGAGTTGCATGCAATCTGAGGATCAATTTAAGCCCCGTCATTCCTGTAGAACATTCTTAATATGCCATTCCCCTTGGATTTATTCATGAAGTGAGTTATCCTAATGGCTTACACTTCTCTGGTTTATTAGTTATTATTTCTACGCTTTGACTTTGTTTTTTGAATAGGTCCTCAATTCTTGAAACTTTATTCTGATGTTAGTGATATGAATATGGTTTCAAGGAGTGGTCGTCATTAGTTGAGAGTTTTTTTTTCAGTGGTATGTTTTGAGAATCCATCTCACGCATCCTTCTCCCTTCCTCTTTTGCTTTCAGATTGCTTGGTTATGAAGGGGTCGAAGTAATAAATCCCGAGGGAGGCAAAGAAGACGCAGAGGAAGAAGCTCAGAGAGGAAGATGGAGGCAAGAGGTGTGTATTATTCTATTCTCACATTCTTTACTTGGCTTAATTACTCTTATTAGTGCTATTAGTAATTGGTGGAAATGGCATCCTCACCCATCGTTTCATGTTTTGTCACTTCTCCATTCCCCAAAATGTGGAACAAGTTAGTATAGATTGTGCAACATTCTAATCCATGTTTCTCTTTGTTTCTTACAATAAAACTAAAAGGCAAGGCCTTCACCCACAATCTACATATCTTAGTGGAAAAATTTGGGTGCACTAGGCACTCAAAGTCAAGACCACTAGAGGTTTACCTTTAGGTAACTTTAGGGCCCCCTAGAAGTAGTTGGGTGCAAGCCTGAATAATTGCAGTATCTAAAAAATTTCGGTGCAATAGGTAGATAAAGAATTTGTGTGTAACCACCTCTTTTCTTGTTGTTGTTCTTCTTCTCAATCCCGCAATACTTCTTATATGCTTTTATGTTTGCTCAATTATTGTCTTAAAAGGACCGTGACAGTTACTGGAAGATGATGCACAAGTATATAGGCTCAGATGTCACTTCAATGGTGACTCTTCCTGTTCTCATTTTTGAACCAATGACAATGATTCAGAAAGTGGCTGAGGTTTGTATGATTTTTGGCATTATTACTGTTTTCCAAGTGTATTTACACTTTGTTTGATCTCGTTTGATACAAATTTTGCACTGGATGTTACAGTTAATGGAATATTCCCACCTGTTGGATCAAGCTGACGAATGTGAGGATCCCTACATGCGGTTGGTTTATGCATGTGAGTGTATTACTACAGTGAAATTTTAATGAGGCTCATGCAAATATTTTGATATGCAATGAAACAAATTAAATTATGTAATGAGACACACTACCAATGATAAATGAACCTTTTTTTTTCATTCTCTACAGCATCATGGGCTATATCTGTATACTATGCCTACCAGCGAACCTGGAAGCCTTTTAATCCTATCCTTGGGGAGACTTATGAAATGGAAAATCATGGTGGAATCACATTTATTTCAGAGCAGGTGAGTTTATAAGGATTCTGCATTCTTTCATCGTTCTCATGGATGCATGTTTCTTTCTTTCTTTCCCTTCGCTGCAACCCCCCCCCCCNCCCCCCCCCCCCCAACCCACCCAAACCTCACCTAAAGTAAAAATTAAATTAATAAGGATAAAGAACGATGGAGGAAAGAGTCACCTTTTCGTCCCAACCTTTCTCTCTTGAATAGTCACTCAAAGATACTTTTGAAATCTTTTCTTAATGTTCTCCATATTCCTTTTTCAGGTTAGTCATCATCCTCCAACGAGTGCTGGGCATGCTGAAAATGAGCACTTTACTTATGACGTCACGTCAAAGTTGAAAACTAAATTTTTAGGGAACTCACTTGATGTTTACCCTGTTGGAAGGTAAATGTCTACTACCCTCCCCTTTTATCTTGGTTTTCACGCCTTGTTTTCTCTCTATATCTTCTTTAAGTTTTTCAGCCATCTGTAAGTGCCAAACTATTGGCTTTATATTTTTTTCAACTTGACACGCTGCAAAACGATGAATTGGGGTACTGATGATAGATTTTGGTTTTTGCAGAACGCGGGTGACTCTTAAAAGAGATGGGGTGGTTTTAGATCTGGTGCCACCTCCAACTAAGGTTAATAACCTGATCTTTGGAAGGACTTGGGTTGATTCACCTGGGGAGATGATTATGACGAATTTAACAACTGGGGATAAAGCTGTGTTATATTTTCAACCATGTGGCTGGTTTGGGTATGTATCTGCTCATGCTTTTTCTTTGAATTTTAAAATATTTATTTTACCATTTGAGAGATAATATCTTATTCCAGCTTTGAGTTAGTTGTCATTGGGTATAAGTTTGTCTTTGAGGTTTCTTTTTAATAAATTTTTGTCCTACATTTTTGGGTATTCTCACCGATTTAATATCAGTGTTCATTTTACTGATATTTTTTTGCCAAATTAGACCTTTTTATTTGAAATGTCACGAAGAATACAAATTTTCCCCTCATCCTGTTAGATGATCTTGTTGGTTGCAGAGCTGGTCGTTATGAAGTTGATGGCTACATTTACAATGCCGCAGAGGAGCCTAAAATACTGATGACAGGGAAATGGAATGAGTCAATGAGTTATCAACAATGTGATATGGAAGGCGAGCCTCTTCCAGGCACCGAATTGAAAGAGGTTATTTTTGTTCAAACTTAATTTTTCCTGTGAAATATAAATTTTTATTCACAAGAAGATCCCGTAAAATGGTAAATTTCCAACTCGTCTCATAGTTTGATGCTATTATTTATTGTTTTTAGGTCTGGCACGTTGCTGATACTCCAGCAAAAGACAAATTTCAGTACACATACTTTGCACATAAGATAAACGGTTTCGAAACTGCCCCCAAGAAGCTGTTGGCTTCAGACTCTCGTCTACGTCCTGATAGATACGCACTAGAGAAGGGTGACCTTTCCAAAGCTGGTGCAGAAAAGAGCAGGTTTGTTTTCTTTTCACCGTCTCAATACTTTGTTAGGTGATTTAATATAATGCCATTTCATTTAGGTTTTCTGTTGTTGAGGGAAATAGGATTTTCTGGCTCTGTCAACGGCAGAGGATAGTTAGGGTAGATTGGGCCATCGCTCAGATCTACTTTTTTGCATTTTGTTTTCGCATTTGACTCAGCCGATCTATGCCGTCCTGAACTCAGAGGACGTTCAGATTCAATATCCGCATTTGTCGTTGTGCTTTTGCATTTTTTCCCCTTTATCACTGGAGAAGGATTGTTTAGTTCTTGTATAAATGTCGATTTTATGAACTAGTTTGATTCTTAACTAACTTGATGATACGTTGTGTTTCTCCGTCGTTAGTTTGGAAGAGAGACAAAGAGCCGAAAAGAAAACTCGAGAGTCAAAGGGACAACATTTTACGCCAAGATGGTTTGATAAAACTGAAGAGGTGACCGCTACTCCATGGGGGGACTTGGAAATTTACCAATATAATGGTAAATACACTGAACACCGAGCTTTGGTAGATAGTTCGGGCAGCGCTGATGAGGTCGACAATACATCGATTGAATTCAACCCTTGGCAGTATGGAAATTCATCTTCAGAATGAGGTTATTATGTGAAATGCTTAATTAGATTATATGCAGACAGTTTGGTGGTGCAGTCTATTGTTTGTTGTACATTGTATTCCCTTTCATAGTCCTCCTATCTTGGTAAGTTCTACCGGTTTTTAGTTTTTCTTTAATCGATTTTTCATTGCTGATCGGTCATTTTTCTTAACGCTTGAGAACGAAGATGAAGAAGCAAATGCGTTTTGGATTTGAATTCTCGGCAGTTAAAATGATTTTTTTTAGTTTCTGTTCAGCTCTTCGTTGTCGAGGTATTATATTTTGTCAAATTAATAGAGAGAATGAGGGGTCTGATTTTTACGAGAACGAGACTTTGAGTGAAAATTATGTTAATATTTCCTTGTTATATACATTTGAAAAAAATAGTACAAGAGGGCAATTAGTAGATTAATATTATGATGAAACACGTGTATGTAAACTGAATCTACACGCTTACATTAAAACTGAAAATATAATTGTGCTGAGGGAAGATCTAAGCCATTAGAAGCATATCTGGCGGTTCAGATCTGCTACACGGTATAACAATGTGAGGTTGTTAACTATGAAGAACCCCAATCCATATATTTTTATAGTGCACACATTGGAACTTGACTGATGTTTATTATTTCATCTTGTTATGTATTGAACTTTTCTTACTTTCTTGTAAGAAAAAATCATCTCAACAAAATTATTAATACCAACTAATATTTGTTGGGCTTCAAAGAGATGGAGTTGATAAATTAAAACTAAAGAGGGGCAAAAACATCAATTTAGTTAATTTTGTCATTTGATTGGTAATACTAATTGAAGTTTTTGAAAATAAAGTGGGCAATTGCCCCCTTGCTTATATACATTTTTAGTAAACTCAATGTAAACAAGTATGATTGGAGATGAATTTAAGAGAAATTGCAGTGAGAAGACCATTGAGGAAGAAAAAAGACTGAAAGTGGGACTCCTAAATTTATTCTTAAGGAAATGTGGTATTTTGTATAGGAGAAAATCTTAAGTTATTCTCGCACTAAACTTGATCTAGCAAAACAAATATTAACACTTACTAGATTGGACTCTAACAAAATAATTTAGTTAGACTCGGGTCCAGCTGTTATCAAGTTTAAAAAAAAAAAATCTAAACCAAAAGGATAATTTAGTTATCTCTTGCAAAAAAAAAGTTCTAAGGTCTTAATTTCGTTTTTCTTCTTTTTCTCAATGAACTATTCTTAAATTTTCTCTATCTTCAAACTCATTACATGTTAACCAACGCACAAGCTCATCTCCTAAATAGTTGAATATTCAAGTAAATAACGTATTGTTACGCCAAAAAAATGTTTTAAAAAAGGGAAAAAAAGAAGAAGTTGTAATTAACGGCTAAATGGTTTTTTGCTAAAATAGATCCCTGCACTAATCATTTTATAGAATTAGACTCATTCTCTAATTTTTGCTTACCCTAACCCCTGGTCAACTTTCCACTCAAAATACATTTGTGAGGTTACATGTTTACCCTTCACTTTATCCAAATACCTGCCACACTCTTTCTTTCTCTCTTTCTCTGTGCTTTTGCTATCTCTATCTGTAAAATGAGTTTTTGCCCGAAGAGACATTAATGAACCAAAGAAGATGACCTCTGCGTTCTTGTCAAAGAAGACGATCAAATCTCTGCCACCGAAGAAGACGACCGAAGAGGTCGATCGAAGAAGACGACCGAAAAAGATGACCTAAGAAGACGAGAGAGTCTCTAAACCAAATTTGGCGACAACCAAATCTGACCCAGATCTAAAAATGGGTTTTTGCCCATTTTTATGGATCTGAACCAAAAGATCTGGCTACAAACCAAATCTGAAAATGGGGTTTTGCCCATTTTATGGTAGCAATTCCTTCTTCTAGTTCTTCTTCGACGTTTCACTTTTTTTAAATCCTTCGACGTTTCATTTTTGGAGTGTCATTAAATGATTTTCTTTTTTTTTTTTCGATAATTTCTCATATTCTTAACATGTGATTTTATGGCAGAGGAAGTTAGTAGTTTCAAGCCTGAGGATAGGGGGAAAATGTTTCAATTTATTTATAATTTACTTCAGATTTTCCACTAGTGATGGGAGGTAACCGGATGCTGATTTTCTTCCCCTATAGAGTACAAGAAGTAAATATTGCATTGTTATACTTCTCTTCTCCTTTCTTGTAGACTACGTGATGAGTACATTGACATCGTATAGAGTACACGATGGGTACACTAGTATCATGTAACCAACGTGTAGACTACACAATGATCGAGTACACGGGCATCGTGTAGTTATCTGTAGACTACACAATGATTGGGTGTACTGGCATCGTATAGCCATCTGTAGACTACACGATGATCGGGTACAATGATATTGTGTAGCCATCATGTAGACTACACGATGGGTACACGAACATCTTCTGTCAATAATACTTTTGAAATTGAAGAATAAAATATTTGAAAAATTCATTAAAAATTTTAATGTTTCTGGTCCAATAAACTTCCGAAGGGCCTAACTTTTGACTCGTGTTGAACCACGTGGTCCGTAAGATATCAAATCGAAACTTATTTAGAGATCTACATGTGCGACATGTAAAGCCAGTTTTGGGTTAAAAAACACTGTATTAAGCACTTTCAGACGCCTTGAAGTTATTTTATTCATAAATTTGGGTACACGGGCTACACGATGGGTATACAGGAGTCGTGTAACCATCATGTAGTCTACACGATGAGTGTACACTAACGTCGTGTAGACTACACGATGAGTACACTACCATCATGTAGCCATCGTGTAGACTGCACGATGGAGGTGTATTGAGATTGTGTAGCCATCGTGTAGACTACACGATGAGTACACCAGCATCGTGTACCCATTGTGTGCCATCATACAGTCTACATGATGGGGGTACACTGACATCTTGTAACTATCGTGTAGATTATACGATGGCTACACGACGCCAATGTACCCCATCATGTAGTACAAAATTAACAAATGCAGCATGAAGTTGGGTTTTTCAACAAATGAAAAAGTTGTAAGATCATAAAGAAAATGAAGCATGAAGAAAAAAATGAAGATGGGTTTTGCTAAATTTTGCTGTATTAAAATCAGAATAGTAGATAGTGTACATGATGTGCACACGAGGCTCATGTACTCATCATGTATGCTACATGATCACTACATGAGGTTCGTGTAGTTCTCGTATAGACCTCGTTTACACTACACTATCATCTTGTAGTGATCTTGTCTAATAAATGAACTTCAAACAACGTTCCAGGAAGAAGAAAATAAATAAATATTTTCAGAAAACTCATGAACAGGAAAAATCCATGAAAATTCAAGCTTTCAAAAAAAAAAAAGCAAACAAAACTTATACATGTTCTAGAAAGATGAACTAGCAATCCTTTGTTGTTTCATAAAGAAGGAATAAGAAGAAGTAGAAGACGAAGAAGAAAATGAAGAAGAAGTGGAAAAATAAAAAACGAAGAAGGAGAAATGAGGTGGGTTGCAGAGATTCGCAGTCGTCTTCTTCGGCAAGAAGGTAGAGGTCATCTTCTTCGGTTCATTTCTGTCTTCTTCGGGTAAAAACTTATTTTACAGAGAGAGAACGGAAAAGCAAAGAGAAAGAGAGAAAGAGAGAATGGTGCAGATATTTAGATAAAGTGAAGAGTAAACATGTAACATCACAAATTTATTTTGAGTGTAAAATGAGTCAGAGGTTATGGTAAGCAAAAATTAGAGAAGAAGTCTAATTCTATAAAGATTAGAGGTCTAATTTAACTGAAATAAATCTTTGTAACTTCAAAGTTAAAAAAAATAGGGGAAAAATCATAGTTCCTCAATCATATGGCGATGAAACCAACGATTATTAGAGTAAAGTTATATAATGATCTAACAGCTATATAAATCGTGAAACCGAGGCAGACAGCAGCCTGCCCCTTTATTAATTAAACCTTGTTTACAGGTAAGATTAAGAATCTGCTCCACTTTGTTTTCCCTTTATTTTTTCTTTCTAATCATTAAACCATGAAGCTGGTTCAAAATTTTATCAACTTAATTACAAATTGTTCCTTTTTTTGGCCTTTTCTCCATTTCAATTTGCTGCTGCATGCTTAGTCTGTATTGATCAGAAGACAGCTAGTAAAGTGGTTCTTAATCAACCATGAATTTGTACATTAACCGGTGAGGCTCTGGGTTTTGGTCCCTACAAATCATCTCTAGAGGTTGTTAGTCGATCCACACCTGTCCAACATTGTGTTTTAAGTTGTGCCCATGGGAGAAGCCGCATTATATCTTAGGGTCCGTGAGATATGTATAAGATATCTTAAGTAGTAAGGTCGAATGTTTTATTTTCTTAAATTAATAAAAAAGATACATATATATCAAAACATCATCTTCAAACGATGTAGGATTCTATAGATCGTTTAAAAACAAAGCAACATCTCACATTAGACAATAGAGAGCAGGAAATCCTTTGACCTTTTAATTAGGTGTTAGATCTAATTATTGCTTTTAAGACAAGAAACCTCTCTTCACGTAACGTAAACTTCAATGCTCAAGCCTTCAAATTTCAACTTAACTTAAAATTCAATTAAGAAAAGAATGTATTAGCCGTTAAACCCAAATGTTTAAATTGTTAATTTTCTAAACAACTAGAGAGGTCTAGGGGAAAATAAAAAAAATTGTTAATTTTTTGTACATCTGAACAATAGATGATTTTGATCCACATAAATTGAGCTATTTTTTAACAGCTAATTAATTACAAACCTACAATGTCGTCTGATTGTATTTATATGCAGGCAATGTTATGGTATTGTGGTAGTGAGACAGAATTGACGGACAACTCACTTGGAGTGAATTATTTACAGAGAATAAAATATTATGACTCGAACTTATAATCTTAAAATGTAAATGTAAGATATTAATCACTACATCAGCACATTTTTAATATTACAATAATGTAAAATTTTCTATTATCAAATTATGATTTCGGATGTAAACTATGACTAATTTATATTTTAGTTCATGAAATATGACAATTTACATCTAAAATAAAAAAGTATGATCTATTGCACTTTCCAGCTTTCTTGGACCGACCAGTGTATTCTGACTGTTCTTGAAACTGTATATTCGGCATTAACAAGAAGCTACCTGCTGAAGCACCCTTCTCTCTCTCATGCCAGTTGGGTCCCAATAGGCATCTTACAAGCCATGTGGATGCTAATTACTAATGTGCATTTAAGACACCAATATACGTAACAATCTAAGGCCCTCACTTTTATGTAGAGAAACAAGTTAGTTGATAGTACATTTTATTAAAAAGAAATTAAGGTTTAAGTCATGGATATGGATTGTATGCAGTGTGTAACGATATATTGACTTGTTTAATCTATTTATTTGATTAGATTTAGTCCATTTAAATCTAGATAGAGAGCTAGATTTAGCCTAATTTCATCTCTATCGTTAGCTGGTTGTGTCAACGAACAGAAAATCTATTTCTTTAAATCATATACCCAACTTATTCAGAAAATGAAGTTACTTTCTTTAAAAATTATTTTTAAATCCCGAATTTCATTCTATGTGGAGTTATGTGAAGCTTTTGAGGTTCTCGTCACGCTAAAGTGAGATTACTTATTCTTATTTATCTTTTCAACAACTTACAAGTTATGCCATCTTCATATCTATATCTATAGTATATATATTAAGGTTTTGAAGTAGAAGTTCTTTTAACAAATACTTTCTCCGATGTTTCATGGAATTCTTTAATTTCACTTTACAAACATTAAGAATTAAATATTGATAATTTAAATTTAAATTATTATGACACTTTTAGTTTTTGAATGATATTATCTAACTTCTTTTTATAATCTTAAATTGCCCTTTGCGTAGGTAGTAGTTTAATATTCTAAATTAGTCATATATTATCTTGAATAGTTATTCGATAACACTTTACTTTTAATGAATTTTTAGATCATTGTTGCTAAACTAAATTCAATTTTTTCTTTAATATAATCAAATTTTTAATTTAAATATGGTAGCCTTTTACATGCAAAAAAATTATGAAATCAAGGTGTATGAGAAAATGTAAAAAAGAAATCAAACGTAAATTTATTAGCTAAAACATATAATTAAAAAAGAACAGAATTTGAAACAACTATATATATTTGTATGAATCTAATATATTTTCATGAATTTCATAATATTCTATATCAGCGACAGTTTGAAAGATATCAATAATTGAACAAGCATTTTCATTTGTATGTTTAACTATTGCATGCTTTCATACTTTTTCATCATTTAAGATATTACGTGAATTAAATATTTATTTTTTATTTTATCACATGTAATGCATGTCTTAGAAACAAATTTCTTAAATGAAAACACTCAATCTTAAATTTACAAGATCAAACATTTAACGACTTTTTATTTAGTCAAAGTTACGTTATAATATGGAGAAGTAGAGTGACAATGAATTACGCCCATGACCCATGACTCGCACGCATTTCTTAGAAATGGTAGAGCTTCATTCAAATGACAATTAAAGGATTAAATAGTTATTTTTAATTAAAAAAAAAACATACAGATTACAGACCACGTCCTCTTTCTTGGCAAGCCGCTGTTGTCGTGGGACATGTGTCAACCAAACAATGACGCCGTCTTAGTCCACTTTTGACAAACACTTTAACTGTCAGCATTTAAATGGGGTCCACCACTCCCCTCGGTTCCACAAAACTGGCCTGTGCCCTTATCCGCGAACTTAACGCCGTTATTTGTCTTCTCACCAGTCTCTACACCTGCCACGTTTCCTCTCCGTCAACGTTATCCTAATAGGAGAATTTTCCAGTATTTAAGGAATATTATGGACCTAAATCCTCCATAAATATTTATTAGTTAAATAATAGACAAAATAACAAACATCATCTTGTAAATTAATTGATCAATTGATGTATCAATCATATTTAAATTAATTTGATTGATAGTTTTAATTTAAGAAGCACGAACACCGACACACGACATTGACACGTTGACACGTCGTTTAAAAAAAGTAAGATTAGGGGTGTGCAAGCGTCCTGAAAAAATCATGCCAAACCGAGCGGAACGGGACGGGATGGGACACACGACAAGAATTATTGTCCTGACTTTGTCATGTCCCGCTCGGGATTTCCTCTCTATATGGGATGAGACGAGACTAAAAAAAATTGTCCCGTCCCTATCGGGAAGGGACAAAAAGGCCCAAAACACATCACATCCCGTCCCGTGCACACCCCTAAATAAGATACACGGATATATATATATATGCGTGTGTGTATATGTAATGTTATTTATAAGTATGGAAATAAATATTTACATAAAAACTAATTACAGTGTCGGGCATGTCAAAAAGACTAATTAAAATAGCTAATTCGTTGGGGATACCATCGATTAATCGAGTAGTTTCAGTTTTAGAAAATCTAAAATTTAAGGATTTTGAAAATAAAAAACTGATTTTATACCATTTTAAATTTAAATGTATTTTAAAACTTAACTTTATTTCCTCTATATTTCCACACTTGATTATTTTTTTTATTTATAAGTTAAAATATTATGCATTTTATTTTATCCTCTATATATTTTATTATATAATTTTTTTTATAAACATATCTAAGAGGTGTCGGCACGTGTTAGGATCATGTCTAGGTGTGTTTGACACATGTCTAAAAATAAAAAAAATAAAAATAAAAATGCAGACATGATTTTAACGTGTTGGACATGTCGGAGCATATCAACACTCTTGATAAATAGAAGTGTCAGTGTTTCTTAGATTTTAGTTGATGATAAATATTAATTTATAAATGATTATCACATCATTTCATCGTTAAATTAATCGATGTAAACTTATTCTTATAATTTTCATTATTTGTTCTTAAGTTCGATTCACCTGTAGGCTGTAATCTCATTTCATTAAAAAGAAACTTTCCCGTTATATTCCTAAATTTTTAATCCTCCTCGCAGGATAATACCAAGAAAAATGCGCCAATAGGAACCTCTTATTTGACCATGTAAGATTAGGACATATCCAACGTGGCAGGTGTTGATATACAGGTGGCCACATCTTGAACACAGTAACCGAAGGAATGAGGAAAGAAAAGTGGCGAAACATATTATCGGGGATAACTGCTAGAATATAATACATTCACTTTGTGTTAATGAGGGATGTGTCACTCTCGAAATCTGAGAGAATGTACGCCGTCCGATTAGAGAAGCTCTCAGATCTAAAGCTATCGCCACGTGAAAATAACTCCCCCTGCCCTGCACCTGCTTGTCTGTTACGTACCGGTAACTTACACACATGTTTCATCCCTCTAGCGTGCTTTACGTATCTCATGCCATCTCACGTAAGTTACCATCAATTTTTTTTTATAAGAATGTTAGCAAAATATTACAATTTTTATATTTAATAAACTACTTTTAATATTTTAAAATGTGAAATGAGTTGGTATTAGATTTTATGATTTTGGATGGCTAATGTCATCTAATGATGTATCGAATTTAAGTTAATTAACAAGTTTCAACTTAATTCTTATAGAACAAGTCGAAAATTATCTAATTTAGAATCTAATATGTAATAATAGACATTGTTTTTGAAAAGAAATTGTAATAAATTTATATTTTTGAAGAAAAAAAAAATTTATTAGTAAAATTCTGAAGGTGAAAACGACGAATGTCATCCCATTGCATATGTTTTAATGAGAGTCACATTTATAATGACAAAAATAATTTGAGAGTATTTTTTAAAAAATAATGGTTTAAGATTCTTAAAGACCATTGTAATATGTGACTACAAATAGTATAGGATATTCAATGTTTAGTCTTGAAGTATGTTCTTTGTATGTTACTATGAATAGTTGGATTAAACTAAAAAATGAAGGAGACTAGAGTTACATTAAAATATGTTATGTATTTTATAGTTCTTTGATCTATATTGTAAATTTTATTTTTAGGTTGTTTTGCCATTTAATCAAACACATAATTTTGTCACAATAATCGAACTCTGAATCTAATTGTAAACAATCTCGTGAACATGTGTATTAATTTTTTTTATGCTTGTGCAATTATTTTCTCGGGAAACAAACACATTCCGAACTAGCAATTTAATTTCAAATTTCTCGTGACAGAAAAAGCCCTTTAATAGAAACCAAACCCAATTCAAATTGATGTCCCTATTCCATATAACTTTTGTGAATTAAATCTTAAAAAAAAACCAAAACTAAAAGACGGATCATATTTCTTGGCGCCCCAACAATTTTGTCATCGTGTGGATCAGAAGCATCAGCTGGGGTGCAAGTTATCCTACGTGTCAAAATCTGAATTACCTTCGGACAAGTTGTGGGTCCCATATTTGCGAAGAACCGGTCTTTGCGTGGTTATTGTCACCTTATAGAACCGGTAAGCGACATGAACTTACCGGTAGGTTCGGTAAGAGGGGGGGGGGGGNGGGGGGGGGGGGGGGTCAATGGTATAAGAGCTGGGGTTTAAGCAAAGGTTGGGTGGTTTTCAGAGGGTTTTGGCGATCAGAAAGAGAGAGAAAGAAGGAGGGGTGGGGGGAGTTTTTTAGAGAGAGAAAATTGAAGAGAAAAATAACTGGAAACGTTTAAATCAATGTTTACTCAGGAAAATGGGATAGAAAATGAGAGATGAAGGGAAATCCAATCCTCATTTCTGCTTACAGATATTCTCAGAATTCTCCGATCTAACATTCGCCTGAATTTCGCCGGAATCTTGTCTTTCCTGCTAAAAGATTTGAACTTTGAAATTTAATAACTATCACGAGGTGAGCTTGTTTGAGTCTCTTGTATTTTCTTTCAGAATTGCGCCAAAAAGGCTCTGGGTTTCTCGTGGGTTTCCATGTCCATGGATGTGATTGAGGTTCTTCTCCACAGTGTCGATTGATTGCTCAATTCAATGGGAAAATAGGAGGAAAGTTTGGAGCTTTACGTGAAATCCTACCTTAGAATTGTCGTGTGGCTCCAATTTTTTGAATTTAATCTCTGAGAAGTGAAATGAGTCGCTGTTTTTTCCCAGAAACTGATGCATTATTTTCTCCGAATGTTGTCGCATTATTTTCTCTGTTCCTCTCATCTCTGTTCTGATCCACAATTTCCCTGTTTTGAGGTTTAATCTTACAGATGATCGATAATTTCTCTTGCTTTTCTTCTCTTACGGGTGTTCGTTTCTTGAAGATCGATCATTTCTCAGGGTTTTAGATCTATAAGACGAGGAAAAATGAGAAATTTAACTATTTTTCTCAGACTCGGTTTCTTCTTATGCGATCATCTTTTTAAGGGTTTTGTCATGGTTTAAGTATTTTTTTTTTCCTTTTTTATGTTTTACAAAAAAACGATGCAATTCAGAGAAAGGATCTATGGGGTTTTCTGCCATTTTTTCTATTTTCCGATTTATATGTCATCTTACTATCTTTGCTTGTTGTCTTTTTGGGTTATGAAATTTTTTAACTAACTTCCCAGTTCATTGGAAATTTCGGTTTTACCTTCATTTATCGGCCATTTTACCATCTTTTGAGCTGTACTAGTACTAAATTGATCTTTCTGTTAACAATCTGAGACGGATTGATGTTGTTTGGTTTCAGGTTTTTCAGTTTTTGGTTGTTCTCTGTTTTCCACTCGTGTTTTTGGTATGACTTCTAAGATATGGTGATTCAGAAGAGGTTGGATTATGGATTTAATGGCTATCAAGTACCTGTCATACCCCGAGCGGCTAGATCAGCCAGGGTAATTCTTAAATTTTAGTGTCAATAATAATTTTAAGTGTAGTTATAGTTTTCCTGATTATCTATTTTGTTTTGATAAAAGAGGAGTACATTTGGAAAGAGAACTGAAGACAGGCGTGCATTTGATTTGTTAGCAACAGTAGCTGACAAATTATTGCTCGAGAGTGGGAGTCTTCCGGGTACTTCTTCCGACGCATCGAGCGGGAAAGATCAGTCTGCGATTGTTAAAAAGGAATATGAGGATGAAGATAATTCGCTGAATCGTTCACAGGAATCAATTACTTCTAGTAGTCTTGAGAAGGTTGTTTATGAGAAGTTGAGGATCAAGAGCAAGGACGAAGTCGAAAGTTCTACTAGCAAAGTAGACGAAGAAGGCTCCTCTGGGTACGAGGCATCGGGTGATTATAAATTAGATGGTGAATCTAAAATGCTGATCAAAGACAAGTTGCACGAGACTAAGGAGGTGTTAGGAGCTGAGGTTGTCTTAGACCGGAAGGCTAGATCTCCGGTGGGTTCAGACAGGGACCACCATGTTGATCGGTTTTGTTATCCCGGAAAGCGTGATAATGCAAATGTAGTTGGTAGAGATGATGACGAAAACTCTTCTATGACCTCGATGAGGTCCTTCAGGTCAACTCCACGTATTGGAGACCGACGAGTTAGGAAAATTTTGGCTTCCAAATATTGGACTCCAAAACGTAGGGATGATTCGTTTTTCAATGGTAAGCTCTTTTACTTGAATGACAGTACGATGTGCTTGGTTGAATTTGAATGGAAAGTGTTTTAATGCTTGTAGGAGGTGATTTGAAGTCCATCTGCCGGGACAAGAGGAGCTCTTTGAAGTGTCATAGATCTCAAATGAATATCCCTTTCAAAAAGAGGAAATTCTTTCCATGTAGCTCGGGTTCAAATTCTGATGGAGGGTTTAACATTGATGGCTGTTCCAATTTATCAGAGAAGAGAGTCAAGACAGATGATTCTGGTTCGTGCCCAGAGATTCTTTGAGTCTCCCTTTATTTTCTAATATTTTATCGTGTATAGTCTCTCTTAATGCTCGAGGTTTATCGTCTTTTCCAAGCCGTCTTTCTAAGTTAATTGGAAAATGATCATCCAGTCAATGGGACATCAGCCTCAGTAGCCGCCCATCACAAATTATCTCAATCTAGGGATTCACACCGTACGAATAGTGAAAACATCGATCTAATGTTTCATTCGAACTGTTTGACTTGATTAGCCCATATGAAAAGTAACTTACTTTACTGTATATTTTGATTTGCTCAGTTAAACTGAGGATCAGGTCTTTTAGGGTGCCAGAGCTATTTGTTGAAATTTCTGAGACTGCAACTATCGGCTCATTGAAGGTAACGTCAATTACATATTACTCTTCATCAAAACTCGTTTACACATTATAGAGGATATCAGAGGAAGAAAGTATAAGCTTCTGGTTTATATGGTCATGTATGCGTATTTTAGAGAAACCCGAGATTAACATGATTTGTCTCTTTATGGGGACGAGTCCTTTACTATATAATGAAGAGATGAAAAATCATCGACGTGCGTATTTGCATATGAATATGCTAACATGCGCTGATAGTCTACGTTACACAACAAAATGATGAATATTAGGTTTCGACGATGATTGCATTATGGGCACTTGGTCTCTATCTTGTTTGCTAATCATGTGTAATTGTTGTATAGAGGACGGTTATGGAGGCAGTGACCGCTATTCTTGGTGGGGGTTTACATGTTGGTGTACTTCTTCAAGGGAAAAAGATTAGAGATGACGATAAAACTTTATTTCAGACTGGAATTTCCGGTGATAATGAGCTTGAGTCTTTAGGGTTTATCCTAGAGCCTAACTCTTCTCAAACTCCCACATCATTATGCCATGGCGTTTCTCCTCGTATGCTCCTCCCTCGTGATTCACCTAAGCCTTTGGCCAGGTAATGTTTTTAACCTTGATGACATTAACGTTTTTTTTGTTAGTACTTTACTTTCCAGGTGTGCTGCTCAAGATTTGTGAAATATGTTTCACGCATGGCTTTTTGCAAAGTGTCTGATGGGATCCTATGGTTGGTATAATCTCACGACTAATGGTTGCTTTGCTAGGTATCCCCCCGGTTCAACTGTTTATCATTCTGGTAGTGGTGATGTGTTGTCTGAGAGTCGAGAGGGCAAGTTAGAAAACTTTATTGAAAACAACCGTGATTTAGCATTAGTCGAGAAAAGCTTAATGAATTCTAGAGCGATGGTTGCTGTGCCAGCGTCCATGACAGTGGAAGCGCTTGCTATGGTTCCTATTCACCAAAAATCTAAACGGTCAGAGGCTGTGCAGAGACGAATCCGTAGGCCCTTTTCGGTTTCTGAAGTCGAAGCATTAGTTCAAGCAGTTGAGAATCTTGGCACTGGAAGGTACATGTTTATTATCATACATTACAACGACATAACAAGAATTTCTGAGATTCACAAGCGCCTCAGAAATTCGATAAATCAGATCCATTATATTGATCACTCTTTCGAGTCTAAAATTAGTAGTTGATCTTAATGTTTTCTTTTTAAATCATAGGTGGCGTGATGTTAAACTGCGAGCGTTCGATGGTGCGAAACATCGGACTTATGTGGATCTGAAGGTATATCTCTTCTTTCTGATTTCCTTTTCTATTGCCGGTTGCTAGTAAATTGTTGCTTGAATCCTTTGCGACTGCTCCCTTTGTTTTTTACCTGTAAAATGCTTCACACACATATATATATATATGAAAAAGTTCACTTTGAAGGTCTTTTGCACACTTTTAAGTGAAATCCGAAAACATGAGGCTAAGTAAATCGGGAATATGCATAAGTTAGTTCGGGGATGTGATGAACGATATCGGGGTGGTGCAGGATAAGTGGAAAACGCTGGTGCACACGGCGAGAATATCGCCGCAACAAAGGAGGGGAGAGCCGGTACCTCAGGAGCTACTGGACAGAGTACTAACTGCTCATTCTTACTGGTCACAGCAGCAAGCCAAGCACCAACTTAAGCAGCAACAGTCTGAGTCTTTGCCTTCTTTAAAAGCTTTTTGAAGAGAGGTTTGGCTTATGAATGAACATAGGGGATGGAAATTTAGTTAATCTTTTTTTTATTATTACTTTTGTATTATTTGTAATGGGGTTATGTAAAAAGTAAATGACAAGAAACGTGAAGGTTAGTTTGGGAAAAATGTGTAGAAATTTGGGGGGGGGGGGGGGGGGG